>RYFJ01002718.1:0-572266 GCA_003991445.1 Oryza meyeriana var. granulata
TCGATGTAATCTCGGTCTCCATCTTGTGTCGATGTTCCGGAGATGTTTGTCGTGTGGTGTGTGTCGTGTGTGGTCGCTCGCATGAACAGCTGCGCACCGCTCATCAGCGCGAGATCTGCAAGACAACACAGTGTAGCTTATATGTGTGAGCTTACTGAGGGATCTGATAGGGTGGGAGTTTATGATGGCTTATGACCGGATTTGGCAGGTGGGAGCAGACTGTGTGTAAATGGATGGAGGTAGGTTGGAGTATGCGCGGGTCAGTGTCGTGTGGTTAGGTGGAATGATCAGGGATCATGGTTCTGGAGTGCTGTTTTAATGATTGGGTGGTAGACTCATTTTGACAGATGAATAGCATGATACGTGCTAGACGTCGCACTTATATTGAGAAACCGTTGCTAGGATGACGATGAGTGTAGAGTGTGAGTCCACCGTAGCCTGTAGCCGCATGAAGATCGGGCGATGGTCGATACGTGCTGGGAGGCGAGCGTGCGCAGGCAAAGCGTACAGTGTTGCGGCGGGGCTCGTCGCGGGCTTGGCCGACGAGGCGAGGAGTGGCGCTGGTCGGTGGTGGCCGGTGGCATCGCCGCCGTGCCTCCATGTGTGGCCGTGGCTTGTTTCTCTGGGCGCAGTGCGACGTATAAGTGTGACCGATCGATTTGCGACAACGAATGCTGTAAACTGTTGAAGTGTCCAGTTGTTTTAAGCCAGGATTTGCTTAGAGACGAAGCCAGCATTTACATATTTTTTAATTTTGAGATGCTTGTTACTGCTTAAGAAGACATTTTTTATCTTCATTACTAACAAAATGCCCCTACAGAAATTAATCATAGCGGCAGGCATCTACTGCGGCGAAGCTAGTGACTAGCATCGATTAGAGACTCTAATCTACCTTATGCTGCGTTGCGTTGCTTCTATCTGCTTTGGCAACTGCACTCTCCCTTCTCCTGCTTTTTTTCAGCCTAGCAAAATATTCGTACGTTGCAACAGAAAAATTAACTTAATTATTTAAAATGCGTAATATCTTGTATATCTATTTGGCATACGCGGATCACGACATTGGCTCATGCCGTACTTGCTTCACCGTGATAGAAAAAAAATGACTTCAACACTAAATAGTAGAAAGAAAATCATAATCAACTTTAACCAAAAGAAATCCACATCATGAAAAAATATCTAACTTAAACTTTCCCTACATTTAATGAGGCATAGAAGAAAAAAAACTATCTTATTTTCTCACATTTTTAAATGGCTCAAACATTGGCAAAACTTAAGCAACAATCAAACTTTAAACATTGTCCAATCCCTGTCATGTACTCGTGTGAACGGTATTGTCAATGAAGAGTAATCGACCCAAATCAGCGGTAGCCGGCCCAACCAAACCACCCTCTTCCTTTTTCTTTTCTTTTTCCATTTCCTTTTCCAACCAGTTTAGCCTCGACCTTCTCGTTGTCGCTGCTGCAGATACGCCACGTCCTCGTCTTGCTCCTGGGTTCCTAGGCATTGTTTGGGTTCGCCAAGAGATTCGCCCGTGCACCGTTGATCACCACCACCCTTCTGATCCCGCGCTGCTTTGAGCGTCTTTTATCGCCACCACTGACGTGCCCACTCGTCATCTAGAGCGCCGCGCCCTTGAATAGTTCTGCTTGGATCTGCTTTCTCTGGAGCTCCACCACCTTCTACTGGAGCCCCATCCCCATTGCCCCTCTGCGATCTTCACCAACAACTTCTTGAAATATCCGACACCTCTCTGGCCCCGCCTCGACCACTCCACTACCTACACACCTCTGCACAAAGCCAAGCGCCGCATGCTAGCACCGTCCAGCTCGTCGCCAACAAAGCGTTGTTGCCCTCATGAAATCAAGGTCAGATGTTGTGTATTGCTTGTTGGTTTGCCTGGTTGTGCTGGGTTGCAATCCCGTGGTTCCATCCTAGATGGTTTCATTGGGGCTATTGCATCTGATTTAGAGTCAACATCGAATCCGTCTCCATTTCCACTTCGTGTCCGGCTTGATTTCTTCTGGCATTCACGTTAGTAATCGGGCTACGTATTGGCGCGATTGCAAACAAAAAAAATTGCGGAGCACACGGACATCATGCTAGCGTAGAGCGAGAATCGGACGTAGGCGGGCACATGGTCACGCACGGACGACGTACCAATCGTATGGGAGTCGGACGATGTACCAAAATTTACAAGGTACCAAAATTTTAATGGAAACAACTTCAATTTTTATAGATAAAGTGCTCGTGCGTTGCAACGGGAACAAAAGATGAGAACATTGAAAAAAGGTAGTGTGTCGCATATAGCTAGGTAAGACGTCGGCATGGAAAGGGGGAGATGGTGGTCGTTCAACTGCAAACAAAGGCGGTAGCACAGTAAACCCTAGCTGAAGAGAGCGAGAGGGGAGGAGAGTACTATGATGAAGGACGCAGGCAGAATAATAATCCTAAATCTTATCACGGTTAGCCAAAAAAAGATAAAGAAAAGATAACATTGAATTTGTCTTGAAATTATAAACAACATTCATCAGTAAATAATTTCAAGTCATTATAAGATTTTGTAACTAAATGGTTCCATTTAGTCAAAACTAATTTAAAATCTAGAAGCAAAATTTTATAATTTTTCCTGCAATTATAAAGCCTCAAAACAGTGAAAATACTCATTCTGTAAATAGAAAAAAACATTTAATTGGGTCGAGAAATCTAATAAACTTAATTCTGTCCACTAACCAGCCAGTGGTCCAGAACTTAATAGTTGTGGCTTGTTACGCAAGCGCACATGCATGGCCTACTTTATCACACTTGGGCCCAATCGAGTGACCTAGTTAGATTAGATGCCCCTTGCTTTGCTCCTTTTTCGCCTTGCTCGTGTGACCTACTCAAACTTGAAGTCGTGGCTCTAGCACTAGCAGAATAGCGATTGTTGGGCGAGATGACGGTCATGGCAGATGTTGGCGAATATGTTTCACGGTAGTGTGCATGGAATGAAGCAGCTTGCAGCAAGAGTTGATGTAGAGATGCCCTAGTCCGTCGGAGGTTCCTGCGGTGATGAGCTTATTCTGAAGGGTCCATTGTGGCGGGGTGCATGCTGTGGTGGGCTTATGCGGTAGCACCATTCGTGGTGACGCCCTGCCTTTGATGCCGACTGCAAACCCCACAAATGAGGCCCGCCCTGATGTTCACAGTGGTTGGTAGGTGCTCAGGTCATGACCAGAGCCAAAAAGGGATTAATGACAAGGTACAAATAGGGATGGCAATTGTATCGGGTTGCTGGTTTAACCATGGGTAAAAACTCTATTAGGGTTAAGCATATAATTGACTGACATATGGGTACATTAGTTTTGGAGTATATAATTTTTCACCTATGGTTTTTCCTAGAAGGCTCTAGTCTTCCTCCTCACTTTTTCCCCATCACCACCCACCCAATACTGAGCCTCACAGTCAATACCCACTCCTCTTCCTCATCCCCGCCGCTACTCTCCTTCCTCATCCCCGCCCTCTAGCTATAGCATTTTGGTCACTTCCATGGCTGACGCTTGATTCCCTTAGCCCTTTAGTCTTGAGCACATGAGCTTGCTCCAGTGCTCCCAAAGTCGCAATGATGATTCTCACTTTTCCATGCTGTTGATTTCTTGTTTATTTTATCGGATCCAAAATCATGTTTTGAAATCCCCAACTGCTATGTCAGATCTGGAAAGTTATTTTGATTTGGTTGCATGCTTCTTAGTAATCAAGCTAATGCAGTAATTGCATGACGTTTAGTAGCTCTGAGAATTTGTTTTGTTTGTTTCTTCTTCCGACCTATTTGAAAGCTCAAACTCTTCATGATCAGATGGGTATGGCATGGGCATACGGCGCTACCCATGCTTGCCGTGCCCAATTGACAAATTAATTTAAATCCCCTGCACTAATGTATCCGATCTGAGTTTTTGCTATAGCATAGGGTTTGGGATTTCGGGATTTTGCAGACATAGGATTTGGGATTTGGGGATTTTGTTTACATAGGGTTTGGGATTTCGGGATTTTGCAATTTGAGGTCGGTTCTGAGTTTGAGTTTCATTCGGACTCCTATTGATGGAAGCACACTCAGGGGCATTTTGTCAGAGATGACGGGCTGGGCCTGGACGCAGGACGCGGACGCACGCTCGGCGGAAACATGAATGATCTGCGCGCAGGAAAGGAGTAGGACGACAGACGAAACAAACGAAGACAACGGACGAAAGGGTGAGGCCACGAACAAGAGCACAAGAATGGGACTCGGACGACGTACGAATTTTTTGGCAGAAATGTTATTCGTTTTTATAATAATAGAGATTGGGTATTCATATCGTTGCTACGATTGGTCGGTTTGGGAGTGGATGAAGGACAGTGGACCTACTTGTCAGATTACGGTAGTCAATAGATGTAAAGACAGATTCACCATTCACCATCACCATTAGAGCCTTTTAAAGAAGTACTAGCTAAGTGTCCATGTATTGCAACGAGAATTAAAAAAAAACCCACCGTATAAATAAGTACCAGCTGTCGATTATTTTAAAATGGAGTAACTGTAATGTACAGTTCCAACCAAAACACCTCAGAGAACATCTCATTTTTCAGAGGCCACATTTCAATGCAATTTAAAAAACAAAGTGCAGAGTTTGGTTTCAAAATTCTCATCGTCCGCACGGCTCAATGTTTTTATTGAAAAAAAGGTTTGTTTTCCAAATTCTCACGGTTTACTTAAAATTCAAGGGTTAAAATCTGCGTCCAAATTAAGGTGCCCCATCCAAGCTTACTGGATGAGACTTTTAAACGGGTGATCTGCACGAACAAAAAGTATCTCAGATCAGAGATGCGTATAGATCGATTTCATGATGCCCACAGATCGACCCACATGACCGATGTCGAAGGGAGATACGTCTGTTTGCAAGGCGACGAGCAGGCCGGCCAATCAGTTGTCGATCACTTGTCAGTGGCACTGTCATGTCATCATATGTGTTAAATCTCAGTGGTTATCTGTTCATGTAATGACAGATTGACAGTTGGTTATCACCTAACACGAGGGCTGCTGCTGTTGTGAAGATGCTAATTGCTACCAGCATGTTCAGTCTGTTGTTCCTGTTATCCTCCTATACAGTACTCCCTCCGTCCAAAAAAAAGAATTTCTAAAATCCCAACATGGAAGAAAATAACAAAAATACCCTTTATCAATAGAAAAGTAGTATTTATGAATGGGTAGGTATGGAATATTGAAGGGATAAAATTTCTCGATTTACGGACCGAGGGTAGGTAAAAGGATATGAGTTAATTTATTTTCAAATAAAGTTTAAAGTGTAGAAGTTGGTTTTTTTAGAGCGAACGGAGTACTTCTATTCCAGAACATACTACCTCTATTCTAAAATATAAAGATTTCGACAAAAATCTTTATATTTTATAACGGGCTACCTCTGTTCCAAAATATACTACCTCCGTTCTAAAATATAAGGATTTCACCAAAAAAATCCTTATTGTGGGCACCCTAAAAATGTATTATGGAGAGTAATTACTATAACAACGTGAAATATTTAGACGGATGGGATCTTGAAATAAAACCAAATAAGTGCAGTAACCATCCATCCTTATCGCAGCCTTGCCATAATATTTACCCATTTATAATACAAATCCAAAGCGCCGAATTCAGAAATAAAGAGATATTTGGAAAGTTGATTCACCAGTCCGAAACGACGAAGTGTGCCCGTCAAACCACACGAAGGTGGCGACCAAACACAATACACACTTCTGGGGACATGGTCTATGGTTGAATCAACATTCATGCATCTCATCATTTCTAAATTCTTACTAATGTGTGACTAGCCCAGGAAAGTTCTAGTCCCACACGTTCATCTTAGCAAATAATATCCAATACAAATGGTTATATAAGTAAGTAAACTAAATTTACTATATCAGAGTTACATAGGTCAAATGACTGAATAATATGATTCAACGGAAACTTGTCTACCCATACCACAGGCAATCCGACTAGGGGTAGACCTCTTAAAAAATAAATCCTATAGAAGCAACGAATTCCCGTAGCACTCAACCTACAGCAAGAATTATAATCATATAAACAAGAGTCAGTACATTACTAAAATAATGTACTGGCAAGGACAATTCTATATCGCTACATGCGAGCTTTAAATCAAGGAGATAGCTATTTGTGGGTTCAGTTTTGTATAAAGCTAATTTTAGTTCACAATCATTTGCAACGGTATTTAATAAAACATTAGAAACATGTTTGACAAGTAAGGGAGTGATCAACATAATAATTTTCCTGCTTGCTGCCCTCCTCAGCAACAAGCCACCATAAGCATTATCATAAGCATAATAATTCTCAAAAGTCACCAATCCTCATCCTAATTTCATAAACACATTTAAAAGCATAAATCTATACTCAATGGACACAACCATGCCGCTCATGACCGTGAGCACGGCTAACCGATTAGTTTTGACTCTGCAGAGTTTGTACAACTTTACCCACATGATGTGATTGAAGCCATAACGGCTACACCCTAGGTTGATTGATACCCGTCGGTGTCCCACACTCTACACGTTGAGTGCGGTCTAGAGGTCACAACACAGCTTTTACATTACCTAACATTTAGCCTTGCACCAGCACGAGGTGTGTTACTCCACATCGAGGCGCTACAACGATGTCGTGTGTGGCGGGCCCACGCCTTAACCCAATGCCGTGGCGGCAGCCTACCTGGCTCCCCACGAGGCACACAACGTTGTATTGGACACGCTTAGACGCCTATTTCGTTACGGGATATAGGCAGCTCCTCTGAACAGGCCTACAGTACATTCGTAGACACTGCCCATACTACTCGGCTTACCAAAATGCAAGGCTAAACATTAAGCAACTTAATTCACTATGGCTATCTCATACTAGCACATGTGGTTGTACTGTTTAACATGAGAGATGACACTGAGTTCGGTCCTTAATCGACTCAGGCGAACACTCCCCCTATCGGTGTGCAACTACTCCATATGCACACCACTTGCCGCCCAAGTCTAAAATCAGGTTTTTCATCACTTTAGTTCACAAATAACCAGAGGCTTCACCTCTGTCCAGAAGTTATAAAATTCTCATTTTCAAAGGTATATAATAATCACTGAAGTACTTAGCACGTTACTAAGCATAAGCAAGTGTACTAGCTTAATATAGACCCCCATGAGTACAAACCAAGTACTTAACCAAGCCTAAGGTTACAAACGGTAAGGAATACAATGTTCTAAGGTGGATCATGCAACTAATAGGTTATAACTACCATTTACCACAATTCAAATACCGTTATTTACAAATACGCATGCAATTTTACAAATAACACATTTTATTCCTCAAAACATAGGATTCAATTTGTTCAAGGAGGAGGGGAGAATACTTGCCTTACTCTTGAATACCTAGAGCAACCTTTACTTCACTCCTTCACTGACTTCGAATTCGTTCTCTAAAAGAAAATTATCGTACGATCGTATAAATAGCAAATAATGCGAAAACTCCAAAATGCTCTAGTATGCATGAGATTTTTACCTTAGGTTTCTACTGATCTAAAGTGAATTTAGGTGAAAGAATTTCTATTTTATCACGTTCTGTTTGAGAGTTATGAATTTTACGAGTTCTATACGAAAATACGTCCGAATACGATATGAGGTCATAATTGAAGTTATTTTAATATGTGTGAAACTTACACAGTGGTTTGGTACTGGTCCTTGATGGGTTTTGGTGAATAGGTTTCTATTTTATCAACTCTTATTTTTGGAGATATTAATTTTGTAAGTTTTAGATCTGTATATGATACCTATACGTGTATTTTAGTATATATGAGTTTTAGGTCTAAGTTTTATAAAAAATATAAATCTACATGTTTTGAGAAAAGTGTCTTATGGATTTTACTGCTATTTGGGTGCGTTTTATTTAGAGTAAAATGGAGTTTATATAATTTTTAGAAATTATTTTACCTCTTTTTACTCTATTCAAAACATTTATCCTTTGTATAAATCCTAAAGGTGGTTCTCATACTAATTTAGCAAGTCTCCAGCTTTCCCAAAATAAAGAGCAAAATATTTTGAAGTTATCAAAAGTGGTTTCATATTATTTGGAGTTAATATGAATTTCTTATGCATTTTAGAAGTCAATACATATTATGTATTCTAATTTATGTATTTACCTGTTACAAGTTTTATATAAGTGTCTTTATGTAAATGAATTTTAGTTTTAGTTCACTACAGGAAAGATCAATATTTTATGAGTTTATCAAACCTTAATTTATAGTAATGAGAAATAGTTAAATTTATATATATAAGGTTTATGTGTTTTATGGTTTTTATTATTTTTAAGGAATTTTAGGTACTGATTTCCCCAGATTTTATTTTACAAGAATAAAGTACATAATTTTTTGATTCCAAAAAATCTTGTTTCATCCAATTTTGGAGTTTAAATGGATTAGTTATGGATTTTACAAGTTTATCCATTTCTTAGTTGAACAAATAATACTTCTACTCTTTTCTTATAATTTTTCAGATTTTAAATTGGCTAGGTCCACTGGTCAGTGACAGGAAATATGCAAAAAGGCCCCTGGAGGTTCTGGGAATAGAACCCGCACTCCTCGGCCACTACTCCCTGCTGACGAGTGGGTCCCGCGTGTCGGCGAGACAGAGCAGAGGAGCGCGAGGCAGAGCGGAGGCGGCGAGCTTCTCGGCGGCGGCGACGGCGAACGGCGGCGTTTCAGACGGCGCAACCAAAAGAGAAAGTGAAGAGGAGTCTCGGGCGAAGCTGTAGGTGGTCGCCTTGCCACCTTAGGTGATCGGAGTCGACGGCGATGATAGCGGAGGCGGCAGACTAGCTCGGGTTGCATATGGACTATACTCCCCAGGCTGAATGGATGCATGCATGCGATGTCCGAGGCATCAGGGATACTTACTGAAGCTATTGAGTCAGTCGGCAGGGCTGGAATGACGGTGGTTGCTCCGGGGAAGGTCCAGTGGCAGCGGAAATCCAGAGGCTCTTGGCGTCAGCTTACTCCAGTCGGTCTGTAGTAGGGGTGAGGCGTCTAGCAGGTTAGAGAGTCCACGGGGATGGTTCCTGTGTAAAGAATCAGACTGAGGCCTACCAGAGAGAAAGAAATCGACGGCGGCGGTAGTTGGCCGGAGAGGAAGAAGATGACCTCGATCTCGAGCTTCACTACACCATATCCCGATTCCTTCAGCCAGTTTTCTTTTGGAAGTGAGGCGACGACGCTGGTGAGCTGCTCGGTCTGCGGTGTACTGGATCGGCCAAAACGGCGACGATGTCACGGCGGCGGTGCTGTAGAGCAGAGAGCAGGGACGGCGGTGCCACGACAATTTCAACCAGCAAACCTAGGGCAACAGGGTACGAAAATGGAATTATTAGGAGGTAGGGATCATGTTCCCGAGGTTGAGAAAGGATGGAGCTCACCGGATCTAGCTCGGGCTCAATCGAACACTCGTCGGCGCCAGGGAAGATGAAGCTGCGGCCGGCTTTTTCAAGGTGGAATGTTGGGGTTTCTCCGGAGAACACGACTAGGTCGAGGAGAGGCTGCTAATGGCGAGGTGGCCTGTCAAATGGAGGAAGTTGACGTGGGGAGGTCGGCTGTGGTGTCTCTGGTTGCGGCTGACGCGTGGAGGCTACCGTGGCGTGTTACTGGAGTGGAGAGCGAGCTTGGGCGGTGTCTGAGACTGTCAGGTGGGTCCAGGATGTCTGTGGGGCCCACATGGCAGTGAAAGGAGGGAGAACATCATCTAGAAGCTAAGTGTGGGAGTGTGGCAACCAGCTGTTTTGCACTGACATTTTCACCGAGTTATAAAGGGTTCCTAGGGTTGGTAAAATTCACATTTGTAGATGGATATATATGCTACTACCCTGCCAAGTTCCAAAGCTTGAGGCTTTATATTTTTATTGTGGCAAAAAGATGAAATAGGCTTAGTAACACAGTTTTCTGCAGTGCACTAGTCTGAGTCAGTGAGCTTGGGCCTATTCTTTTATGTGCAAGCTTTGTGAAGATTGCACTGAAATTTTTACTGTAATTAGTTCACAATCTAATCCAGGTTCTGGTAAATTTTGGTGAGCAGGTGTTTGATGGATTAATTCTGGAAAAAATGTCAAATAGACTGTCTGCAGGGAAAATATTCTCTGCCTTGCTGAATCCAAAACATTTGTTTGGGACACTTATTGAATTGATAAAATTTGGTAAAAATTACTGGAGATAGAGGAGGATGTGATTAACCTTCTGACAAAATTTCATTGCTAGAAGTGTTCTGGTTTATCTTTGGTGAATTTGCAAATTAGGCAAGGTGATCCTGTTTTTCCTGCAGTCTAAATTAATTCCCTAGTGCATTGCACTTATCATTTTATGTGGTTTCTTTGAGAATTAAATTAATCCAAAATTACTGGAGATAGTGTTCTTGTTGACACACCTGTTGGTATAATTTCACTGCCTAATTAATCTTCATTTTTATTTGGTGAATTTTAGAAGTATACCCATTCATTTTTAGCTAGCTCCCTAGTTTTGCTGATTTGAGGGATTTTATTGAAGTACTTACTGTAGTGATAAAATCATGTAAAATTTACAGTGGATTAATTATGTGGGATAGTGTTTACAGGAATTTTTCCATGATTTTATGTTAGACCTATTCTCCTTAGAAATTATTTAGGCTATACAAATGCATATACATCCTATTATGAAAGTGCACTTTAAGATCCAAAAACAATCCAAAATAAAAGTATGCACATGAAATGGTAATAATTTATTTGTCTACAGATTCCTATGTCGAACATAATTTATACTCATTTAGCCATATTACCTTTTATTATTTATCTTGTGACTTAGGGTAAGTCTTTAAATAAGTTAAGAATTTTACCTATAAAAGTTTTAGTGTTTCCCCCGTTTTAAGATTTACTTTAGTAAATCTACCTCTCATTTTACTCTTTTGTATAGAAAGTATAAGATTTTACTTTCGAGGTCTTTTTGTAATTTGTTTTGGTTAGAATTTCGAAAGTCGAAATTCTGGTATGTTACACTTATATTTTAGAACGAAGTTAGTAGGATCCAAATATAGGAGTAGATGGATAGTACAATTCCTAGTTTTTTAAGACCGACCAATGCTATCCACAAGGTAGCTACTGTCAGGATTCAATCACCACTGGCCACTTTCATTGGAAGTTTTATTTTCATTAAATAGAGTATCATATTAATATTTTTTATGATACGGTAAAAAATTAATGTACAAAGATATGAAATATGTTTTATCTAGATGGAATCATATGTACACTCTAATGTAGCTCATCTCTTGCATATATTGTCTATGAAACAATAAAAATAAAATAATGTTTTGTATATGCTATTTCAATCATCAACTAAATATCTTGTTGCTTATATGATACTCTTAAAAACATAAAAAATAAAACATCCGCTAGGAATGGTCTTACTGTTTGTGTTACAGAGGTGATAGATTTCAATTCTACTCCATTAGGGCCTTGCGTTGCATGCACTATCTCACATAGAGAAAGGAGAAGTAAAAATAGTGGGACAAATAAAAGCCTTACCGATCATGAACCCATCCTCATGTTTGTCTTTAATTGTTACCGTAGATAGAAGTACTTCGTTTTTAGTTTCTTAAAGGTAGACAGAGAACGTAACTTTTACTAGTCACCTACTTCTGAAAACAAAAATTAAGCACCACTACTAGTGGAACAGAGATAAATTTAAGCATTAGATTTTATGGTACCGGAATGCCACCATCGTCGAATTAATCTCGACCACTCTTCCAGAAAACAAAAACTGAAGCATTCCCAGGTGGCATTGACCACGTCACGTATTAAGGATAAAAAAACATCACCGAAAAGATAGAGGAGGGGCTTAGCACAGTCTCAACCCTCCACCTAGATAGTTTTTATAGCATTAATTATACTGTTATATAGGATTTTTAGTTTATATGACACTATATTAAATGAGAGAGAATAGAGAGAGAAAGAAACTGGGTCTCATGCAAGATCCAGTTTCAACATATGAAAAACTATATACTAGATACTATCAAATTTTGTATTGGAAGATGATAGTGTCTAGGAAGAAAAAAAGATAATTGGTGGATTGAAGAGAGAATTGAGTGACTAATTAATTACTTGTGTCATAGATAAAAATAGTGCATTGGAGACAATAGTTTCTAAAGTGGTATCCATATGACATGACGTATTAGTAGTTTCTGGGTTGTGACTATCCTTATCTCTTTCGGAGATACAGGTTTAAGTGAAATTTTTAGCATACGCAAAACGAGACAAATCATTAATGTATCATTAATTAAGTTTTAATTATTATAAACTTAAAAAATAGATTTATTTGATTTTTAAATTAATTTTAGATAGAAAATTTTTAAAAAATATATACTATTTAGTAGTTTGAAAAGCTTATTCATGAAAAACGAGAGAGTTTTCATCTTCAACTCTTGGCCGCACCATAGTGTATATATATCTAGGCTCCTGTGATTCCAATTGACCGATCCGGATGCACAGTATCTTGCTCTTCTAGGTCAGGGTCGAACCATAGCCATCGTGCGCCTGCCCGTTGTGTAGCCTATTCGCCTCGCTGACCCACGTCCAAGCACTAGATGGGCATTATCTGGCGCTTAAAATTTCTCACTCTTTTGGTTCCTATCTATTATCTATTAGAACAGGTATAATAGGATGATTAGCTGGTGGTACAAGTGCAATTGCGGGCTAAAAGACAATAATATTAATTTTTTTTTGCTCGCTACTGCTCATAGTAGCTCATGTCTACACCTCAAACAGCAGCTTTGTGTGATCAACGGTGTTGGGTGATGGACTGATGGGCATAGGATAAGATTAGAAAACAAAAACGTAACTTTGTAGAGAATTATGTGGTGATAATGCTATCGATCATGTAAGTTATGTGATACTACTTTAACTGATTTGACAAGTTTTAGAGCCAGCAGTTTACTCTTTTTATTAACCTTGTTCTTGGTGGAGTGGAGCTGTTATGTCTTTCGACTTTGAGATGCACCGATGCTGGGGATAACCAATTAAATCAAAATAGTACGTATAAACACAACAGAGGACAGGCATGGATGATGGAATCGTACTCGATGTAGGCTAATTTGTTCCGTAATCTGTTCTTTTCCCGATAAATGGAGTCTGTTTCATATACAGCTCTTTCTCTATTTTTATCAATTTTATTGTATTTTCTTTATAGTATATAGCTATCAATCTACACTGTTATAAATTGGTTTTATCATGATCAAACAATAAATATTTTTTTCTTTTTCTACAATTAACTTGATAATTTTTAAGCCTCCAAAGTAAATATGGTGTCTTATTTTAAAACTATTTTTATAATATAATAGGTAGATAGATATTACCTTCGTTTTTAAATCTAAGATGGCTACAAAACTGTACTTACATATTAAGATTTATAGCTAGAAATCATTATATTTTAAAAAACAGAGATAGTAGAAGATATCTGTATTTTGAAACAGTACTAATATATATTTGCCGATCAACGGTCGGGTTTGTGCTGCCGCACACTCGAGGGGTCGCATGCATGCATTTTTTATTTCCCTGACACGAAGAACCTTTCTTCTGCCGTTAACCGTGAATGGTCTGCAGGTTTGCATTTGCATCTCCATCCCCATCAATCTCACCTCACCCCTATAAATGTCGCCGTCCTCATCAGAGAAAGAACAGTATTCATCCTGTCCCCGCGGCAGCAAGTAGAGTAACGCTAGCCGTCAGCGAAGGTATGCATAAATGGTTTAAGCTTCCAACTTTTTCACGAGAATCTAAATCTCAAATCTGTTCAATGCCAAACATATATATATCTGCAGTTGTTGTCAGGATTAGTTCAGGTTTTGCCGGTCGACTTGCAGTGAATTACCGAATGGATGCCCCGCCGGTGCCGGAGACGAGGGACTGCCCGGACTAGTCGGAGCTGCCGGCGGACGCGCTGTCGGTGGCCTTCGCCAAGCTCGATCGGCGCGGGCCTCGTGTGCCGCTCATGGCTCAGCGCGGCGAAGATGCCTGACCTATGGCGATCCGTGGACATGCATGGCGCAGTTCGGCGCCGTCACCTTGGAGAGGACAGGGATGTCATGTGCGCCATGGCGAAGGTCGCCGTGGACCGCTCCGACGGCCGCCTCGAGGTTTTCAAGGGTAACGATTTTGTCATCGCAGCGATGAGCTGCTCAAGTACATAGGGGACAGGTGCTTTAGTTTTTAAGTAAATTTTATGTAACTCTACGTATTATGCTCCTTATTGCATAAATTAAATTTTATGAGTTCTAGAATTAAATTTTAAAATTTTGAATTCCTTAATTCATTGTATGAAAAGTTTTAGCTATCTAAGTTAAAGTATTTTTTTTATTTTGTTACAGTAACCATGCAAATTAGTTAATGATGTAGTTTTATTAAACTATAGGACCATAATATCCGAGATTTTGTGTCATGTTCTAAGGTCTTTGTAGTTTTATGCAGTTTGAACCATAATAGGTTTTATGATATTTACTCTCTTTTTAGCAATGGAAGTATATTAAGAATGCACTTATTAATATTTGTAATACTAGAATTTGTACTTGGTGGTTGATTTCCACCGTCATACCGATGTTATATATCAAATTTTCCTATGCTCAAAGGCAACATCACCATGATTTTTATGCGAAAATTAAGTAGCATCGAATTAATTGCATAGTTGTAACTCTTAAAAACAAATTAAGAAAACCTAGTTGTACTACTTATGTTTCCATCACTCATAAGCCTCTTATTTCTTGTTTGTTGGTTTATAAGTCACATCCAAAATTTAAATTTTATAGTTTAATTTTAAAGTTGATTTTGAAGTTTTTAATCGTAGTTTATTTTTCAGCATTAGCTTTTAAACTACTAAAAACATACAAGTAAAAGTTTATACCCATAATTTAGTTTTGGTAGTTTTGCTTATTTTTTTTCATGGCTTATTAGCCATAGCACAAATAATGTGTCTAAAAGTATATACCCACAGCTTCGTTTATTTTTCCACGGTTTATTAGCCGTAGCGGAAACAATGTGTCTAAGAGGATAGCTAGATCAATGCTAATAAAATGTGGTTTTCCTGCATCAGGTCACGTTCTCTGAAGGTTATTTCCCTTTCGTGCTACGACAGTACCAGGATCTCCATGGAAGGATTCACTGAGTTGGCAAAAAAAGTGTCCTCTGCTGGTGGACATCGTCTTCAACCTTTCGAACGACCACGTTAGGTTCGTGCAGCCGCTGCTTTTGCTCTCGGAGTTGCACCAGCTGAGGCGCCTCACCGTTGGCGCCGTAATCGGCATCAGCAACGATGAGCTCATGGCCATCCTTGATGGTTGCCCTCACCTGGAGCTTCTTGACCTAAGCAACTGCTACAAATACATGCATTTCCATGTCGACGACGCTCTGCTTGCAAAGTGCGTTAGGATCAGGAGGCTCAAGCTGCCAGCTTCCTATGATGATGATGGTTACTCTGATGATGATTGTTCTGAATATTATTGTGACTCACCCAGCAGCAGTGATGCTTATCTGTTTGATGACTACTGCTCTGATTAATTATGATAACTACAGTGACCTTGGTCAAATCTTATTACTTCTATCAGTCTACTACTAGTAATGTGATGATCAGTTAGTTCATCGCGGCTTCAAGTAGCAAGCTAGTATTTTACGGTATGTAGTTATATGTATCGTCATTGCTCCTTGTTTTATCTTAAGCTTGATGGTGTATCTATGGGGAACTGAATGTACGTACTTCTGAATCTTATGTCAAGAAGGTACTTCTGCATGCTTTATGAAGATGATTAGATGAATATTTCCGTATATCTTCCTGGCTAATTTCTGTCTCCTTGTGCCGGTCTGCCTGTTTAACTGACCGGCTGGTTAATGGTTCAACATATGCATGGACAAGTTTATTTAACTCTTCGAAGTATTGGGGTTATTTTACTTAACCCTTGAAATATGAAATTGGATATTCTATATCCTAAAGTATGCTAACCGGTTTAAATAACCCCGTAGAGTGATTTTGACCACGTGAACAATAACAAAGCAATAGTGTGTTAATATGGTTTTTTAATAAGCGTAACAGCTTGAAAGAGAAGAATATTGATGTTGATATTCGATTCTCGAACTTACTGGTCAGTAAGAGGATTGAATTGATTTGATCATCGTTGGCCAAATAGACTTATACATATGCCATATAAGTAGTGACACCTGTCACGTGAGCAATACCATTGCCACATCAATATTTACATATCAAAACCACCAACAACATTACCATAGGGGGTTATTTGAACAAGTTTGTATACTTTGTGAGGTAAATACTCGGTTTTGTAATTTAGGGGGTTAAGTAGAACCTAATACTTCAGGAGTTAAGTAGACTTATTCCTATGCATATATATATATATATATAGGCATGGAAATGATTTCTTCTTATTCATTCTTTCAAGTTTCATGTGTGGACCACGCGTGATCCCAAGAAATGCTACATGTAAACATTGTTTAAATATTCTTATATTCACTTGTAAACATTTTTCATATTAACTGAAGGAATGGTAAATAGATCTCGCCATCCATTAAGATGGGATTGTACAAATCATATTTTAAAAAAGGAGTTTATATCAATTACAACTTCTGGACAACCGTTGTAGGTGTATTATTATTAGTTTCAAAGTTTAGAAGTATTAAATCATGAAAAAAAGGAAAACTATGGCATAATTATAGACACAAATTGGACAACCGTTGCAACAACCAACAACACCACTAATGAGGTCATCTCAATCAAAGAGCTAGTTCACTTGGCGAAGAGCACGTCCATGTCCTCCAAGCTCCGGCCCCTCGTCTCCGGCAGCCGCACGTACACGAACACCCACGCGGCCACCGCCGCGCCGGCGTACAGGAAGAAGCACCCGGCCATGGTGATGCCGCCGGCGAGCGAGATGAACGTCATGCTGAGCACGCCGCACGTCACCCGGTTCACCGCCGCGCCGAGGCTCGCGCCCTGCGCCCGCAGCCGCAGCGGCATGATCTCCGCGCCGTACGCCGGCGCCAGCGGCCCGAACCCCAACGAGAACGCCGCCACGTACGCCAGCACCGACGAGACGCACGCCGCCGCGCGCGCCGGGGACGGCGCGCCGACGCAGAGCGTGAGCGCCAGCGAGGTCAGCGTCACGGCGATGCCCGCCGCGCTGGACAGCAGGAGTGGGCGCCGGCCGACGCGGTCGGAGAAGAGCATCGCGACGAGGATGAAGCACGTCTTGACAACGCCGACGCCGACGGTGGCGGCCAGCACGGCGGTGTTCGACGCCATGCCGGCCTGCTTGAACACCAGCGGGCTGTAGAGCACGATGACGTCGATGCCGGAGGCTTGCTGGAAGAAGTTCAGGGAGAGCGCGTTGGTGAGGATCCGCCGCACCGTCGCCGACGGCCGGACGAGCAGCTGCCTCCACACGCCGCCGGTCACGTCGGCTTGAGCGGAGACGGCTTGCGTGATCTCCTCGAGGCGGAGGTCCGCCTCGGCGGCCGTGTCGGAGGTGCGCGCGAGCACGGCGCGCGCCTCGGCGTCGCGCCCACGCATGGCAAGCCACCGGGGCGACTCCGGCATGGCGAGCACTCCGGCGGCGAGGAAGACGGGCGGCACGACGCCAGCCGCGAACATGACGCGCCAGCCAAGGTGCAGCGGCAGGCCGGCGAGGGCGTAGTTGGAGACGTAGCTGAGGAGGATCCCGGCGTTGATGAATATCTCGGGCAGGGAGGACAGCACCCCGCGCGATGACGCCGGGGAGATCTCGACGGCGTACACCGGCGCGATGACGACGGCGAACCCGACGCCTACGCTGGTGACGAAGCGCGCCGCCATTAGCACAGCGTAGCTACCGCCCAGCGACATGGCGAGCGCGCCGGCCATGAGCAATGTGTTGGCGAGCACGAGCGTGCCACGGCGGCCGGCGTGGTCCGCCACCCAGCCGGCGGCGAGGATGGACGCGAGCATGAACACGTTCATCGACCCGGACAGCACCTCCACCTGCTCGTCGGCGAGCCCCAGGTCCTCCCGGATGAACAGTTCAGCGCCGCTCATCAACGCGAGATCTACAAGCAACACCAAGACGATGATGATGACGACGGCCACGGCGACGACATGCCCGCGTGCACGACGCGGCACGAGAGTACGAGACTTGAAGCAGCAACTTGGCATACGTACTGTAGCCCATAAGGATGGTGGTCATGGAGGCGAGCGTGGCGCAGACGAACGCGAACGTGTTCCGGCGCGGCGGCTCACCGGGCTTCGCGACGAGGAGCGGCGCCGCCATGTCGGCCGCCTCGGCGCCACCGCTCGCCATGGTGTGTCGCCGGCGGCGGTGAGGATAGAATGATCTCTGTGGTACGAAATTCTCTACAAAAGAGCACCAAGATTAACAGCGTATGATCGAAGCAACTAAGGAAGCAGATGAGAATGATAATCTCTGAAGATGGTGACAAGAATGCAAGCCAAGTGAGATACGACGGCTGCAAGATTTGTGATGAGTTAGTGGCTTAGTGGAGTTGATTAGTGCTGAGAATGACAGTGATTATTAGTGACGACTGCATGATTAGTAGTTTTTTGTTTGTCTGTTAGTTAGGTGATGGTGATTATTACCATCGAACATGAGGGGGCTTCCTGACAAAAGACTGCACAAGTGAACTCTCTTTCAACTGTGTATGCTGCTGAACATCAACCTCTTCTCATATGTTCTTCTTTAGTTGAATCTGAAATATTATAGAGTGACAAATTCACAAATCACTAGCACAATGTAGAGACATTCTTAAGTAACGGATATTGTAATATCGATTTAACGTTGTAAGGCCTCGTTTGATTTAGATTGTTGTACAAATTATTTCGTGGATTATCGATTTGATTATAGGTATAAATTAAATATTTTCAAAAATAAACTTTATAAATAATTTGGAACATGTGGTCTAAACAATACAGTAGAAAAAAGGTTTTTGAGAAAATATATTAGAAAATGTATTTTTTGAAGCGTGAAGCAAATAATCCGTTTCAATAATCCTATGAATAAGCTGAAAAAAACAAGGCTAACACAAGTAATTCTGTTTACAGTGCAGGAGGCATTAGCTGCATGTAGGTATTTCAGAGTAGTAAATGCATACAAAATACTGACAACACTAAACACTTTTAGCTGCTGCTGCCTCCTTCATTGGATAGGCAAGAAAATTGAAGAACTAACTGTTAGATCTGTTAGAAGCATGCCATACTTGAGCACTAAGCTGTTAGATCTATTGGTTGGTACCTTATAAAACTAACTTTAGCATAGAATTCAAGTTCAAATGATCAAATCATTAAAGACTTGATTAAATCACCCATAGAACGTGCAAAAGGGCATTCCCAGCTCTCAAATGACACAGCTAGACAGCATTATTTTGCCAGATCTTCGAAGTAAAACAGTGTGACAACTACTGCATCTTAACCCCTCAAGTATAAATCCAAACTCGATAGAACAATATACTCAGAGAACAACTTGACAAAAGAATGGAGAAAAACAAAAATTTTATAGTACACAGTACTAGTGACAGAGAAGCACCAGTATAGATAAAATCTAACCGTTTATTTGTGTGGGTATTTTTGTAAATGACATAATAATTTTGAATTTTTTTTACAAAGATATAAGATTGTAGTTAATCTTTAGACAAATCTTAAAGTGTATCTAACAAATTAAATATATATCATGATTTTTTTTCAACAAAACCCTTATACTAGTATGTGCTACTTACGTATACTACCCATACTGCGAGAGGGATTTTACTATTATAGGGTAAATATGCACCGTTAAATCACTAGCACGATCCACTACTATAAGATAGTATGGTGTATCATAAAGAAACTCAAATTCAAAAGAAATGAAGTTAGTTTTTATGCTTATTGCCTGGGAGATATAGCGCGAACAAAATGGAATGAGATCCTCTACAGTTCTAACATATGGGCTCCACTTGTCTAGGACCCATATGTCAGTGATTTCTACTGCAAGAGCATTACTACAGAGGAGTTGAGTCCAAATGGAATAGGAGGGTATTCCAGAATAGCTGATGAAATCAAACTTTGGAGCAGAGTAAACAATTTAGCAGCAATACTGCCATGATGTAAATTTGTGGGCGCATAGCGCTGCAGTTTTTACTTTCCTTTTCTAAATTTCACTATGAAGTGAAATCTGTACATACTCTGATATCTCTATCTTAATATAACACTAGCTCTTGCTGGCTTCGGCTTGGGGAAAAAAAACTTAACAAAGAGTGTTTAGTCAGCAAGAAAAAAAACTTAATGCTAAAGTGATACAACTCGTTTGTAACTATCTTTCGAAAGCACAAGGTGGAGACAAAATGACATGCGTGGTGTACATTCTAAAGAACACAGGACATTTAAAATATCATAATCAACAGAAAAGGATTCAGAGAAGGTTGGCAAGCATACATGATCCAATGACTACAAAGATGAAGAATCCCAGAACTACAGGACCAACAGGGCAGCCATTTCCCTTCTTCACAGTACACAGAAGGAACCAGAAAAATGTATCGAAACCAAACCATGACAACGTCTACGTCGCTCCTAAAAGTACTATACACACCATGCTAAGAAGGTTTAGATGCTCAGCAGAAAATTCCATAGCAAGCACTTTGGATAAGTAATTCATAACTAGTGCTTAAAACCCTACTATGAATCAGCACAATAAGTTTTAGAAAGATGGTTCCAGTCTAGTCCTAAATCAAATGTTACACAAACTGGACTCTTTGGTTGTTCAGTTATTGAAGGTAGAAATAGCTATATTCAATGGAGGTATACCTACCTACTTTTCCAGAAAGATTGTGAAACTGGCCAGGATGAATCACCAATATCTAGCTATAGCTCCATGCAGTTTATCATGCTTACTAAGTTTAATCCTTGAGGATAGTTTAGGAAGAGCTGATATTCCTAATCATGCTCCTAACGCATCAACTACAAATTCAAGCTGGGGAGGCTCTTCTCTTATATAGCTCTATGCAGTTTATCATGCTTACTAAGTTTTAATCCTTGAGAATAGTTTAGGAAGAGCTGATATTCCTAATCATGCTCCTAACGCATCAACTACAAATTCAAGCTGGGGAAGCTCCTCTCTTATATAACCCAAAATAAGAGTAAATCTTATCGATTCAAACTTGCAAGTAACATTTTTGTCCAAGAGAAATTGCCACCCGTTTGTAACGGCTTGGAATACAGAGCCATTATAGATGACTATTATCTGTATAATAGTCCATATCTGTGATTACTTGGTAGATAGCAGCGATTGGTTTAGCCGATACAGATGATTATTTTCAGCCATTACATATGAATGGTTCTACAGTGGTGAAGAGGACTCGTCTTTCGCTGGCGGTGAGTTACAAGAAGTGTGCAGGCCAAGTGAGATTAGCAGTGAGATAATAGTACTGGTGCTTGATTATGCCTAGCTTTTGTTCATCTGTCCGTTAAGCTGATGAGAATGGCAGGGAATTGGAGAACTTCTTTGCATGTCATTTGTTTACATATCCAGCAACTCAGAATTTCAGACCGACAAAACTCACGAGCACAAGAAGGGCCAGGAATAATGCAGACTTTTTCCAACAGAAGATCTTAACTAGAGATGAACGGTATAAATAAATATTATATTTTGCTATCCATTCAACATTGTAAGACAGGTAATTCTGTTAACACTGTAACTCGATACTTCAGAGTAGTAAATGCATACAAAACACTGACAACACCAAACATTTTAGCTGCCGCTGCCACTAGGATTGGATGCAATGTATGACAAATCTCTTGAATCAGCTCTGTTTTTAAGCCATGCCGCCGCTAGTCGCCGTCCTGATTATCTGAAACAAAGCTGCAGACACACAAAGGTGTATTGTGTTAGAGGCGCACTGAAAGTAGAAAAAACAGAGCACAATGGTCAACATCGTAGAGCGAATCAATAAACTGTAAGTTTCATATGGATATAGATGTTAGAACATAGCACAACTGCAACAGAAGATCAGTAAAAATGTGTCACACTTGTGTGCTGTGCAGTGTTAGATTTGTTGGTTGGTATCATATACTACAACAGAAAGATAATGATAACCTAGAATTCAAGTTGAAATAACTAATCAAGAATTCACTAAATCACCCATAAAACCAGCACAAGTAGCAGTCTTAAATTTCTAGTGACATAGCCAGCTCTATTTCACTAGGTCATCATCAATGTGTAGCAGAGTGACACTCAGCATCTCAACTCCTCTAGTATCAATTCAAAACCCAAGAGACATTACGTCCTAGGAGAAAAACCGAACAAAGAGTGCTTTGTCATTAAGATTTAAAGCTAATGTGACGGAATTCATTTTGTCACTATCTTTTGAAAGCAAAAGAAGAGATAATAACAAGCTATGCATCAGCAGGAACACATCACAAATGTCAGTAAAATAAAATCAACAGAGGAATTAGAGAAGGTTGGAACGCATACATGATCCAATGACCACAAAGATGAAGAATCCAAGCACAAGAGGTCCAACTGGATAGTCATTTCCCTTCTTCACAGTAGTTTCAGGCACTGATCCCCTCTTGGTAATGTTCTTCTGGAACTTTGCAGTCTTCCTGTCAGCAAGGCGCCTTGAAGTAGTCTGGTCATGCAAAAAACCAACCATTCAGTGTACACACATTTCATACTCAGTCTGCTAACTACTTTACATCCGCAAGTGTCAAATAAATGGCACATAAATGTACTAACAAGTTGGAGACCAACTCATGGTCCACCAAAGAAAGTGAAGTTTACTTTTTTTTTAATATTTATAAGTAGGTAAGCGTCCTCCACTATGCCAAGTTATAATCCACAACAGTGCTACTTCTGTATCACATCATGCACTTACTAAACCAAATGTTTCTCAGCTATCGGTAAATCTAAATACTAACTCTAGTGTTTAAGGATATATTGCTAGACATTACTATTCATTACCTTAATCATCAAAGATACATTATTCTTCCCATGCATGCGTAAAATTTGTAAAAAAACAGTAATAGAAACTAGAAAATAGGCCAGATAGCAATTCAGTGCACAAAAGGTCAAAACCTAACCTTCAGAATGTCCACATCACTCCTAAAAGCACATTCTAAACTATACAAGTTTAGACACTCAACAGAAAATTCCATAGGAAACACATTCAACTCCTAACTAGTCTTTAAAAACTACCATGAATCAGGGTAACAAGTTGTAACTGCAGGTTTCTGAAACATGGTTCCTTCCTAGACTGAGTCAACTCTGACCCAAACTGGCTATTTGGATTGGTTTAGTTTCTTAAAGGTAGAAAAAAGTTGTTTAAATGGGGGCACATGCCTCCCAACTTTCCCAGCAAAGATTGTGAAGCCCGCACCGCAAGTCAAACATGAATCACCCATATTTAGTTACAGCTCCACGCAAGTGCTTGCTTTACCTAAGACCAATCCTTGAGAATAGTTCAGAAAGAACTGATATGCCAAAGCCTAACCATGCTCCTAATGCCTCCACTCCAACTCCAAGTGGCCAAGTGGGAGAACTAAAATGAACTTTCTAACTGAAAAATCATATATCAGTTATGTCCGTGTGAAACAATCAGAACCCACCACTACTCACTGGAGAATGAATATATCTCTCACCATCTTAATAATCGAAGAAAAAAAACTCTCTAATTCTCAACCTCCAGGAAAAAAAAAACCATTTGCTACTTACTACTCCTGTTCAAATCTACTTCACAGAAAAATAAATAAATCCATTACTACCTGCTACAGAGGGCTTCTCAAAACAGGAATCCTACAAAACAATTCCTGTTGTCACCGATTTCTTTTCACAATAACCCACATCTAATTCCGTAAAACCCAGCAATCAAGCATCAATACTCAAATTAAACCACCAGACCTGGAGAAAGCAACACATCAACCGCACGGATCCGCCAAAGGCGACATCTTTCCAACCAATTCCCAACCCAACCCAACCCAACCCAACTACACACGAGAGCCAACGACGTTAAAGGCGAAACCTTTCTTTCCTCTCCCAGATCCCGATCCCGATCCCGATCCCGATTCGGATCATCCTCCCCCCAACAATTCCACCCGAGAAAGGAGCTCCTAGTACTACACTCCCAGTATAATCCAAGAGAAGGTTCAGGCTCGCTTACCATCTCCGCGTCGCGCGGCCTTGCCTCCGGTGATCTCGCCGGAGAGAGAGAGGAGAGGCAGCTCAGCTGTGGCAACGAGATGGCGAAGGTGCCAAGCGTGGGGCGATTTGGGACAAGCAGGGGGGCTTTTATAGAAAAATTGGCGCGCATGCGTCCACCACGCGCTCCATCCCGCGTGAACCGTGGGGGTCGGAGTCCATGACCCCGATCCCTGAACCGGGATGATCTGGACCGTGCATATCACCTCGAGATCCGTGCGCACACTGTACTGCTAGAAGCCTCGGTGCATAGACGTGGTGCACCGAGAAGGCCCCACTGCTGGAACCCACGACGAGCTTAGATTGAGCTGTCAGGTTTTGACTTGGCGTCTAGTACTTCTCTTTTTATAGTCTTCGTTGCACGATGTCCCGTTGACTTGTTCACGGCGACTTGGCACGCGAACCGACGCAGCCGACCAGATCTCCACGTCGCCGAGCCAGCCACCGGCGAGGTCTCTCGCCGCGTCCGTCCTCCTCGGCCAGAAACCGCGCGACGCCGCCGTGCACGCTGCGGCGCGCCGGGCGCGCTCCCGCGTCGCGATCTGTGCGTGCACGGCAGCGCGCGCACGGCGCCCGTGGCTGTCCGTGCGTGCGCCCACGGGCACGCAGCCAGGCAGCCCGCTCATCTCGTGTGTACATGGATAACTTCTCTCTACTGGTACAACTAATGCAGTATCAGTAAGATGGTGTTTGATGCTGTTGGCTTTTTTTTTTAAGTTTTCGTTAGCATGTTTTTTAAAATATAAAAGAATATATTTTTTATAAAAATTTTTTATATGAAATTATCTCTAAAGAATCAAATAGATTTATTTTTTAAGTTTATAATAGTTAATACTTAATTAATCACACACTAATCAATTCAAACCAGGCTTATAAGACAGTAAATAGTAGCAGTAAAAAAAATCTCGTCTTTGACTGATAAACTGCGGTACAGGTAAACGGTAAACACAATCAATCTACCGACCAAGAGTTTACTTGGAAAGTTTTTAACGGTACAGAGAGAGAGAGATTACCATGGAGCATGGATCACACATGTCGTCATTTGATCATGCTAATGAACATGTCATAGATCTCGTTCAGCATCATCATCTGCAGGGGGTCTTCTCCCCCGTGCACGTCGACGGTGCAGCTGGAGCACGGCATGCCGAGGGCTTCACGCAGCAGCTCGTGGACCTTGGACACCACGGCGCCGGACTTGGACGACGCCGGCAATCTGCTCAGCGCGTCGAGGATCTTGCACAGCATCGTGTTCTGCGCGGGCACGACGGCCACGGCGGCGCTGCTGCTGCTGCTCGCCAGCTGGGTCGTCGTCGTCGGCGGTGGCGGGGGATGCATCTGCTGGTTCATCTCCTGCATGTTGAGCTTGTGGAAGATGAGGTGCTTCTCCGCTTCGGCATCCTCCATGCGGTGCTTCAGGTAGAGGTTGGTGTAGTCCCTCTCCGCCTTCTCCAGCTTCGCCATGGCCACGAGCTGGAGCCGCTCGGCCTCCACCTGGGCTTCCTTCGCCTTGAGGTGGAACATCTCAGCCTCCGCCTTCTTCAGCCGGACGACACGGTCGAGCTCCTCCGCCTCCTGCTTCTGCCGCAGCCGCGCCACCGCCATGATCTCCTCGGCCGCCGCCTTGGCCTTCTCCTTCCTCAGCCGCTCCGCCGCCATGAGCTGCTGCTCGCTGTCAGTGCTGGCCTCCACACAAAGGCGAGCCTTCTTGTTCGTTGCAGCTTTCTCATCTGCAGCCTCTTGGACATATTCAGAGAGTTGGTTGCAGCCGTCCTGGGGATCAGTGTTCTGATGCACCGGTTCTTCATTTTCAGTGATCTTTGGAGTGTCATCTAGCTCAACCTCTGGGAGATATGGAAAATGTCAGTGTAAAAGCTCAAAGTTAATTCCCTGTGAGATATGAAAATGTGTGACAGGAAGCATATATCACATTAGAAGATAAACTTTCTGAAATTTAATTCAATCATGAAAAATGGTCATCAAACAGATTGTTGTTGACTCCAATGCCTTGTAATTTATAAATCATAAGAAACCAGCCAACAAGTCGATTAAATATGGCGTAATACGGCACAACCCAAGCAAACGTAAACCGACTACTTTTGCAAGTTCCATTGTCTAAAACTTGCCCTAAAACATGCAAGATCACACCCCCTTGGAGCATGATCATGAAGATATTTGTCAGTGGGAGCACTGGAAAATCTGAGGACCAACAAATACATGGCCAAAGGAGTCTAAGAACACAATTAGACACCATCACACCACTACCAACAGTATAAAACTGACCCCCATAATGTAGCTATTCTGACAAGTAAAGCGGTATGCCTAAAACTAAACTGCAGAGGACAACCAATCAGCTTACAAAATGAAAATAGTCATTGCTAAGAACCACACACAAGCATTGAGTAAATCAGCATAATAAGATGAGTAGACAAAATTGTAGGATGTATGTAAGCCATGTACAACAAGTGATTTAGTTAACAGAGTACACTTACCTTGGAGAGCCTGTACCAGAACTTCAGGACTCATCGGTTCAGCCGGAACAATCTTTAGTCTTTCAATCAGATTAGCACATTTCTCGAACAATTTCTTCCCTTTCAAGTCCTCACTTACACTGAATACCTTGTGAACATACTCAAGTTCTCGCGACAAGGCAGCCCTGTCCCAAATTTGAACACAATGTTGGAAGACATTCCTAACCCACCCCAACAACTCAGATGTCTCTTGGCAAGCCATGCATATGAAAAGCGTGTCAGCATGGCCAATTCCATTTTTAACTGTTATTGCAGTTTTAATCTGCCCCTCGCGAATTGCACACTCAGTGTGAGTCCAGTGAGAGCAAGCATCACAGCCAATCCAGCAGCATGTATTGACTTCAAAATCAAATTTACTGCAGATCACACACATGCAGAGATTGCAAAAGCCTTTCCTATAGCAGCATATATCACATTTGCACTCCAGAGCAGGGAGAGTAATCTGACAAGCCATGTTCTTGCACCTTTCATAAAAGAAGATCTCCGTGAGACGGCTCCGGGGTAAGCTGACATTTTGATGCAAGTATGCTGTGATCCCCATCTTGAGGGCAACGAGGATCTCCAGCTGCACAGGATGAGCCGTTAAGAGCATGGCCGGTGTCAAGTCAGGCCTAACTTGAACGTACTTCTGAAGATATATGAAATCTTCCTTGTGATGCTGATCATCATCAGTTGTTTCCATAACCATCCGGATCGCAGTCTTGAGTTCTTCCAAGGGCCCCTCCTGCATGACCTTCATCTTGTTGGCAACAACGGCAACATTATCCTGAACAATATCCCAGACAGTCAACGTAGTACAACTTGTCGGAATCTGACAAATGATCTGCCAATTAGAGGCATCGTAGGTGATAACCTCCTTCCCCTCATCCTCCATTTTCACAGCAACTGCTAGAGCAGCAGGATCACTGCTCTTTCTTGGCAATGTCTCTGATCTGGGAGTGGCATGCTCTATGGCAGAATTGTGTCCAGGATCAGAATTCAACAAGGGCTCTTGGTTTGCTAAGGCCAGAGAAAATGATGCCTGATGGCCACTGGTGCTGCCATTTTGGCAAGGGGCTGGCATCTCCTGTGGGTTCGGCTGATGGAAATTTGCGCTGGATGAGGTTGCCATCGAAACTTATAAATTAAAACCTTAATAAACCTGCAAGGAACAGTTAACTCCATCAATGATCTTTTTGGAAAAAAAAGGTTAACTCCCAGGGTTCTATATCTCGGAAATAAAAAAAATTATTTCCGGTGGTGCCGATAGAAGTAGAATATCAAAACTTGTGTTGAAAGCTGAACAAATTTTGGTTAAATTTAAATAAAATTTGCTTAATTCATTTTATTTTGGATTTTTTGACCAAAATAATATCCTATCGTGCGGGAGGGGGGGGGGGGGGGACGAAATCCCTAAAATTTCAAAAATTTCATTCTGAAATATTGAACCTTGTTAGCTCCATCAGTCATCAGCTGCATAAAAGTTTCCTTATAATGGCCATAGATTGCATCCCAAAATAAACCTATATCACTTCATCACTCATCGACCATTGATTGGGCAATTAAAAGAGAAAAAAAGATATCGTTCATATGGCGCGGGATCAGATTATAACGGCGTAGGTTGATAGCAACAAACACAAAGGAAATATAGTACAATAGCATCTATAGAAATAGAGAAATGCAATTGTATTATTACAAATAGATAAATACAATTGTATTCTTAAAATAGATAAATCAATTCTATTTCAAATAATCCCGCGCAGTTGCGAGAAAATTTAAACTAGATAACCTTAAAACACCTACGATTTTACACACATATGCTACTCAATTCTAAGCTGGAAATCATGGCAAAATGCCCCTCCATTTGTTCCAGCAAAAACCTCGACTCAACCAACCAAATCGTAGCTCCGGTGAGCCGGTGAGGCTAGGGTTAGGGGTTCGGGGTGTGGAGTGAGATCCGTGGTTCAGATCGATGGCCGGACTTCCGGAGGCGGCGGCCACGGCCAGGCAGGTGATGGACGGCACGGGCTGAGAAGTACGGGCGGCACCACGGCCCACGCGTCGGCGATGCCACGGTATAGGCAGGGCGCCGTACGTCGCCGGGGAATCGATCGGGCCGTGGATCCCGCGCGACGAGGCTCTGACGTCGCCGCCGGCCGGCCTACGGCGGCGGCAGACGGGGAGGGGGAGGAGGGGAGAGGATCACGTATACCTGAGCTCGCGCGCGGCTGATCGTCGAGCCGGGCGTCGCGGCAGATAGCCCCGCGGCGGCAGGGCGGTGGAGATGGAGCGGTCGCTAGCTCGCTGGTGATGGCGGCGGCGCGCGGGGTGTGGCCGTGTGGGTCGGAGGAGACGCGGACGACGTGGGGATCGACGGCGCCGGCGATGAATCGATGGGCTTATAAATGGTCGGAGGAGGCCTGGACTGATAGAGTGCTAGGGATAGAACCAGTTCACACTTGCACCCGACCAAAGAAAAACATGCGAGGCGCGCGGCGGCGGCGCTAGCTTCACCCGTGAGCGTTGAGGTATGGCGGCGGATAAGGCTGAGTTCGGAAGTACCGCTCCAGGGAAAAATTTTCCTCCCGAGCCAGCATTTTTCTAAACCGCTAAACATGTTATTTTTAAAAAATATTTTTATAAAAAAGTTACTTTAAAAATTATATTAATTTATTTTTTAAGTTTAAAATAATTAATACTTAATTAGTTATGTGTTAATGATTCACCTTATTTTACGTGATTCTTTCTTTTCTCTTACCTTCAAAGTATCTGGAAGGCTGAGTTCGGAGGTGAATGAAAGGATAAAGTTTTAGCGCACACAAAACGAGACAAGCCATTAATGTATAATTAATTAAGTTTTAATTATTACAAACTTAAAAAATAGATTTATTTGATTTTTTAGAACAATTTTTATATAGAAAATTTTTGTAAAAAACATACCATTTAGTAGTTCGAAAAGTGTGCTCACGAAAAATAAGAGGGTTTTACCCTCTCTTTGCACCTTCGAACGGTGCCAACGTCACCCTTTAATTATCAAGTTAGACTGACCTTATTGTCGTACTAAAAACATGATAGATGATTAAATAAGTATTAACTAGTACAAACATAAAAAAATGGATTTATCTAATTTTTTAAAAGGACTTCTGTATAAATTTTTTTTTAAAAGACGTATCGTTTAGCAATTTGAGAAGCGTGCTTATAGAAATCGATAAAGTAGCTTAAACTAAAAGCTGACAAGAACAATCCCTAAGGTGTAAAAAAATAAACAAGCCAACAACAAAAATTTCAGTGTATGATTTTTATATTTATACTCTTAACAGTTTTAAATAAGGCTAAAAATATAAAACAATAAAAAAATAAACAAGCCAACAACAAAAATTTCAGTGTATGATTTTTATATTTATACTCTTAACAGTTTTAAATAAGGCTAAAAATATAAAACAATAAAAAAACATCCAGATTAATTTAATGATAAGTTTTAAAATTTAAATTTTAGCTACGGTTTGTAGGATCGAATCATAAGAACCAAGCCTATCAGAGGGGGTGAATGGTAGAAACATTAAAAACAAAAATCTTTTGTGGAATAAAAGAAACCCTCTAACCTGAATGAAGTACAACGGTCAAACTGCTCCTATCGTGCTGGTCTGACCCCATCCACCCGCCAGTTAGACCATCGTTTACCTGTCGGTTGGACCGTCGGGACCTAGAAAGAAACACACCAAAGATACTCTTCAAAGTTGATCGACTTTATTATATCAAGATGTGTTTACAAAGTGCAACTGTAGCACTTCTCTCTCAACTTTCGTACACAAGACATGACTCTAGACAAAACTCGTCTCTCTAGAGCCTCGACCCCTTTTCTATTTATACTCACGGGTGGCTGCACAAAAGCCATGAATCCAATTAGATTTAGGACTCCTATTCCCTTAAGAAATCTTTTCTAGAGATATACAAGTTATCTCTTTATAAATTCGGACTCAAACTCTCCAATTTTGGACTCCAATCCAAAATAGACTTCTCTTTCCATACGTACACAATTTCTCTTGTATGCCGTATGAAATTTTCACCTCTATGTGTATTGATCTCTATCCTTCAGTATCTCGCGTGATCTTCTGACCTTCCGAACATCAACTTCTCCTAAATTGACTTCCAATCCATCACCGGCAATACTCCCGAGGCCTCAAAACTTACCTACACATGCATAAACAAAGAAACCATATCTGAGCATAAGTTCTTTCCCAACTTAACTCACATTAGCACATAAAACAGCATATTATACGCATATGAATATATTTAAAGTCATAAACATTGATTATCCTTCGTGAAACACAAAACCACTTCGAAACCGAAACCAATCAGGAATAAGCTGGTCTGACCGTTGAGACCTCTGGTCCGACCGCTCGAATAACTGTGGTCTGACCGGGCAACCTTCACCGGTCCGACTGTCTCACAAAACCTGGTCTAATTGGCATACAACAACCGGTCCAATCGAATACCAGCCAAAAACACCGTTCAATAATCTTCATCAATTTATTCATCACAAAATAAATCAAGATAATGATTTCACACGTCTGATTTTTTTTTAAAATCATACGGTTGATTAGTTGACAATCAGACAGATGATGGATCTTTGTGTCATGCTATACTTAGTAATAGGATACACTCACACTAGCGAGGCATTTCACATTTGCATCCTTCGTTCTTATTCATGTGATCATGTCATAAATCACAAGGAAATTAAATTAGGGAATATATATATATATATATATATATATATATATATATATATATATATATATATATATATATATATATATATATATATATATATATATATATATATATATATATATATATATGAAATACCATAAAACACGTTAGAATATTAGATACTACTAGTAAACACACGACATTAGATAGAACAGTGTGTAATTAAATTGTTGACCGTATCGTCTTTTTTAGGTGCAAAATAAGCTGTTTATATACTACGCCGTCTTTTGCAAAATAAATAAATAAACAAAGTCAAGGCCTCTAAGGTTTGGACAATAAAATAACCAATGCAGAGTGTTGCATACAAGATTTATTCAGAACCAGCAAGACGTTGTTTGCTCAGTAATTTCCAACAAACAATTAGGGGCGGCATGCATGCATGTTTGCAGCCAGCTGAAGATCATCTGGCAACGAGAACGAGAACGGTGCATACCTCACCACCTCTCAAAATTAAATTCTGTGCATTATATTGCTTCTTTCTTAATACATTGATATATTGATGTTAGGGCCCGTTTGCTTCTACCCCAAGTAAGATATCTAACTTAAGCCTATAGTGACTCTGTATATTTGGTTGGACGTAGAGACCAGGTTTTACCTATTTTCTAAATAAAAGCCCAAACCTATAACTTGGCTGAGATGTGTTTGGTTGGTGTGCTAACAATTTCAGCCTAAAGAAACCTGCCTAAGTGCACTTACCTAAGTCAGCCATTAAAAATGTGGTCGTCGAGCGCTCTGAGCCAGCCTCACCAACTTACCTGAGTATAATCATCCCCTCCAATTTATAGAATAAAAATAGAGACCACTTTCCCCTCCTTGTTCTGCTGGCATAGGGTTTCACAGGAAGCCAAATTCCAAAGTGATCTGCTCCGTGGTTTGAAACGGCGAAGGACGGGAAACCACTCTAGATTGTAGATCCAGTGGCTAGCTTCTTACTGTTGTGCTAAAATCCTACTGCATCCAACCTACTACCGCTAGCTCAGCCTTGTTTGGGGATCTGCGCGAGCCAACAGAGTGCATCTCCTACTCTGTTGGAGCCTTACTTGTTGGAAGCATTGGAGTACATAGTATCCCACATTTTCTCGGTTTCAAAAAAGGAGAAAATTTCTTCTATTACCTTAGAATTTCAGCCGATCCCTTCTATATCTGTGAGTTTTGTTCATTGCCTTATATGTCCCTCAATTTTGGTTTTGATCTCTTTCATATCCTTTCCATCAATTGAGTGTTAAATAGATTAAAAAGTCGATTTTATCCTTGGACATGTAAGAAACGTAGAAATTTGTGGAATCTATCTTTGAAAATATAGTAATTTGTTGTGTGACTATAATATTTATAAGTTTATTGTATGAGTAAGTATTGTACATTAAAGTTTTAATGTATATTATAAAAAGTATGTGCAGCATTTTTTAAAAGATAAACATAATAGTTTTAGTTTTGGATAGCATTTCTTTTCGATAAGATATACAACACATGGCAAATCTGATTTACTGCCATCACAAAAATATGTTACATATACTTTTTTAATAAATAAAAAATAAATATTAACTTTTTCTATCATTATCTTTAAAAAACGTTGCCATGAATAACATCTTGTACAATAAAGTCATGAATGTAATAGTCATATAACTTAAACTTCCAACAATAGACTCTACAAATTTCTGTCTTTTTCCATATATAAGAGCAAAATTGATGTTTCCATAGTAATTAAACGGTCAATTAATGGAATGGATATGGAAGGGACTAAAACCAAAATTCAAGGGACAAGGGAGTGAGCAAAACTCAGGGGCATATAAGGGATTGGCTAAAACTTCAAGGGCATTGAAGGAATTTTCTCAAAAAGGAGAAAGGGCAGCAGAATAGGCCATTGCTGCTCATACATTGCTCATTCTTTGGTTAAGCACATTATGCGGTTCAATCAAGAACTTTGTAATAAGTGGCTGTAACTTCTTTTAAAGTAAATGGTAGATTATCCATTATTAAAAATGGTTAATTGGATTCGTACCATTATAAATTTGTCCGTTTTGAAAAATACCAATATAATTTACGTATTTGTAACGATGCCACTACCGTTTGTTTGTAATTGTAATGGTGCCACTACCGTATGTATTTTACATGTATTTGATAAAAATGCCCTCACCCTTTCCTTGTCTTCTACCTCTCACCTCTGGTCTCTTCCTCGTCAGGCCATTGTTGTGGGAGTCGCCATCGATCTGCATCGGGCCACCTCGACAGTGCAGCCTCGGATCTATCGCACGCCCGATCTAGAACGGTCGGAGCCAAGGACACCGCCGCCTGTCCTAGTCTACCCCGACCTCCCCTATCGCCCTCTTCCTTGAGCCACCTTCACTGGAGCTCTTCCTCACAGTTGTCTGGCTGCCCCTCCCCCCTCCCTGCCTACAGGACCTCGCCACCCGATCTGCAACTAGTCAGCAACCCCACCGCCACCCGCGGAGGCCGCGACGGAGGACGACAACTGCGCAACAGCAGCATTAGCAACCCCGGCGGATTCAGAGCAGAGGGGCATGGCGGCCAGCAGCATCTACCTAGGTGGTGAAGATAGCAGTGTGTTCCCATGGAGGTAGCTGATCGGCGAGGTGGCAGCAGTGGCTCGTGCCAGGGCTTGAGGCCGGTGGTGAGAGCTCGGCAAGGCCAATCGACGGCATGCGCGCCAGAGGCGGAGAAGAGGCTCGCGCCAGGCCGTGGCGGTGCAGATCCGGATGGAGCTGGGGCATCCCGACGAAGACCTGCCAGTGAAGACGAGGGTCTCCGGTGGCGCGACACGACATGGGGAGCCGGTGGTTGGGCGCCAGTGAGCTCTCCCCTCCGCTGCCATCAGCCCTGTCGTCCTGTGCCGGCAAGCTCTCCCCTTGGCCCGTCATCCTACCTCGGAGCGCCGGCCTGCTCTCCCCTCTGCCACCATCGCCATGGAGCACCGGTAGGCTCTCTCCTCCCTACCTCAGTGGGCATGGCCGGCGAGGCCTAGGCTCGACTCATCCGGTGGCGGCAGGCGTGACCAGCGAGCTCTGTAGCCGGTGGAAGATAGGATAGAGAAAGAGAAGAGGAGGAAGGATGAAGACAAGGGCAATTTAGTCCAAAAATTTTTATAAATGCATCCAAGGAGTAAGTAGTGGCATATTTTCAATATCTGTAAGATTATAATGACATGTTTCTAAATACATGAATTGTAATGGTATTTTTTAAAATCAGAAAATTTATAATGGCATGGATCTAATTAACCCTATTAAAAAGGACTAGCGCGGAGAGATCCTGCAACTGCAAGCTACACTGGATACATACATGTTCAAGTTCCTTAATTTCATAGATGAGAACACATGGCTCAGCCTGCTCAGGACATCACCAAGTTTATGCATATGACTAAGCTAGGACATTCAAGTACACTTTTAATTAATTAAACTTATACTACCTTTGAAGAGAAAAATGTTGTCTGATCAGAGCCTATATGCATTACATGCATATGCATTGCTCATTAATCTGTTTAATTCAGCAGATGGTAGTACATCTTAATCATTGGGGCCACGAGGTTTTATTCCATCAACATCCAACCTAGCTCGCTCACTCTCATGCTTGTGTTTCAGTGTATCTGTGTATGGCCCATTGAACCCTACCTGGCTGTATTAGATCAACCTTCTCAGTGCCCACTGTTCTCTGCCATGTGGGACCTCTCTAGTTACTCTGCTCCTATCAGATTGCCAAGCCATAGCAATTTACAACCTTCCCCTGCATGAATCATGCATGATCTATATATACATGACACTGTGTCATGGGCTAATATTTATGTTGCATTGCATTGGCACTTGCAGAATAGTGATCTAGTACTCCTAGTTGTATTATGGGAAAAATAGTCTGGTCCCAGTTAGTTGCAGTCCCTTCTATTGTATTTTAATTCATTATCTTTTTGAAAACTAATTAATTACAAGGTAATAAGCATTTGAATTGCATGGACTTAAATTGAATTGATGTTATTCGTGGTCTTCCTTTTGTACTGCAGATCACAGTTTTTTTTCTTTTTTGGAAGAAATACTGCAGGGTCACAGTGGAATACATAGTGGATAGATGAACCCCATGTCAGTGACAAGAGAGCCCAGTAAAGGCCCAGCATAAGCATTCCATCCATTTCTCCATCTTTTCTAGAGTTCTAATTTAATTAAATCTGCATTTCATTTTGTTTTTCTAGTTTCGTTTTTATGGCTGCCAATGTTTGATGATACTTTGCTAGCAAGGTTCATCAGCTTAAAAAAGCTAAGTACGTAGGGCCCAATAGTGACTGGTACATGATTTTTCTCTCGTACTATATAATAACTGAAATGGATATCGCAAATTCAAATGCGTTGTCGTAACGACATGGTAAAAAAAACATAATTATCTTCCAAGCATATCTCATGTAATTCTCCCGCCACTATTAATTATACTTGAAAGCACATTATCATACTACTCTTATTTTGTAAATCAACTTCCATTGTTTTTATCATGGCGTGATTTTTTTCGTCGCAGCTATATATGTTAGTATTTTCATATCTTTTATGTTTAATTAATTGTCTATGTTAGTTGTAAATATGTGATCCAAATTAATGAAATGTTATCTTACTATGTAGTTACGCTTGAAAACTGAGCAGAAATAATTATAAAGAAGTTTAAGTTACTTGAAGGTCAGAATAACACGCCTATTCTGCTGTGTTGTACTATTTGGTGCTGAGCCACAAGAACCAGCCTTGAGTCTTCAAAAGATTTTTTTTTTAAAAAAAGAACAAATGAACTTCTCAATTTGCGGCTGGAAATAAGAGGGCTGCCTCTGGCATGAGTGCAACCAAAACTAACAAAACTAGCCAGAGATATAAGTCCAATTAGACTTATTATCCAAAGTCAACTCATGCAAACTTCTAGCTATAGGACAGCTAATTATTTAAATTGATCAATAATACACAAGTACAAGTTTACATGTGGGTACACTTAAATTATCTAACACATACATATATTTGTTAAGACAAACAAAATCAGAAGTCAAACTAGCAAGAACTTGTGAGAGTACTTCATAATTCATATTTGCAATCCCCTTTTGTTCTAAGAATATATTGTACACACACATATATACAATGAAAAAGGAAAAAAATTATTTCTAAAAAGTTGCATGCACTTGCATTTTTCAGCTCATGATAATTATGCAGACTAGTATTTTTTTTTTGTGTATGCAGATATTGTAGCATCTGCTTTTAGCAATATTTTTACTATATGCTTGGTGCTCTCTGGATCATCTGCAGCAACTTTTCTATACATCAAAAGCCCTTTACACAGTGTGAGCATAAACTTCTCAAAGAAGCTGCTGAAAAGCACACCCCATGCACAGGCATGAGTGTTTCCTTTTTGCTCCTGTTGGCCTCCAATAAAAAATTCATCAAGGTCCAAAATACACAATTAACGGCTTACGCTTCTTGGCAATTCTCATGAATTAGTGGCTCTAATTAATCAGGTTTTACACAAATCACATGTCACAATCATAAAGAACAGGTAGCTAATTGCCTAGTCTTAGCTTAGGATACAGATGCCGTCAAATAACTGAGACCTTTTATTGGCATATACCTCAATAAGCTGCCTCAAGCTAGACCTGAAAAAAATACCCTTATCTAAAAAAAGACCTGGCAAAAGAAGATATATACCAATATACAGTTAATATAAAATATAATGTACTATTCGTATCTGTAGGGAGATAATCCTGTCCATTCCCAATATATCAAAGAGAGTTAAACCTTTTACTTGCCTAGTTGCTGATAATTTTCCCCCATAACATTACAAGTGCGAATAAACTTTGTAAAAATTTATGAAGTTTACTTTAGGAAACATTATAGATTTCAATCAAATTAACAAACTTTAACATGCCAAATAGAAATTTGCTTGTATCTAGATAAATTTTAATAATTTCAAAAGTAATTAACCCATCAATCCGTCCAAGAAAATGACGTGAGATCTTAACAGAAACACCCTACTACTAGCTATGGGAGCTGTATCATTAACCTCCACATGGTGATGTTGTCATGCCACTTTGAAAATGCCCATAATGCCCATGAGTTGCATCCAACGTTTCAACTCCTATTTGCACCCATAAAGAAAACAACAAGAAGAAAATACCAAATTAAAGTTGCATACTATTCCACACTAATGCAGCCTCTTCTTTCGATCTCATCAGAGATCCACATCTATCCGTAAAAAAAAAACATACCATCACATAAACTGAAAATTATAGGGAATAGGTACGAGCTATAAGTAGAACAGAACACAAGAAAAAAGTTTCACTTATTATCTGTGAGAACACTTCCTGAACTGCTAAACAGTATATTTTTTGTAAAAATTTTCTATATAAAAGTTACTTTAAAAATCATATTAATCTAGTTTTTAAATTTAAAATAATTAATACTAGATTAATCTTGTCCTAATGGCTCACCTCGTTTTACGTAAAACTCTTTCTCTTCTCTCTTCCCTTACTTCCGAATGCCTTAGTCGGTAGGATAAGATGGTACTGAAAATAGTGAAAGAAAAAACGTCAGTACAAACAGTACTGGATGAAGAATTACATTATGAATTGTAGGTAAAAAAATGATAAAAAATAGAAAGAAGAATGGGCTCAAAATAAACATGGTTTCAGTTGCAAATGCAAACTAAAATATAAGATGATGATATGATAAATTGACATTTTAACCTGTACATCTTTCTTCTGGATTGTTTTCATCTTGAAATTTTTTTTCTAAGGGCACAGTTTTGTAAAATAAAACATCAAATGTATGCTATAGATATAGAAAGATAGATCTCCTGCTAGTTATTTGGTTATTCTTTAGAAATTATGGATTGGCCCTTTTCAATTTAGATGGTAGACTTAGCGGCTCATGCAAAAACCTAGGGTGGAAGAATGGAGATTGACAATGTGTCAATCCATAGCCATACATTAGTGGAAGGCCATATCCATATTAATTAGGTTGGTGGATGTTCTATCAACTCATTGGAGTTTAAGTCCTAGATTTGGATAAATGTACACTAATTTTATGAGACACGCATATGCCCAAGCCCGGCCTTGGGCACATGCGAGGCGAGGGACCGCACAAGCCCCCAAAAATGAGGGGCCCCCAAAATTAAGTCAATATGTTCGATATATTTTGGATATCTTCATTTCTTTTTTTAATTTATCTCTTTTTCTCCACAAAATCGGCTAGAATGAGTTTTTCTTTCTCTCGGCTCCGACAAGTGTTTGATGGTAATCATGGTTACCTCAAAGAACTGTATTTCATGACGACGACGTGAACGTGCCTTCTAGGCAATAGGGATTCAATTTTTCCATTTAGTAAAAAAACTGAATTGCTGCAATGATTCTTCTTCTACTTAGCTACATATGTGGATGGGTGAGCTTCTTTGACATAGCTCTAGTTATCATTGGTTGTGAATGATTCCTGCTCGTTTGATAGCAAGTCATTGATAAAGAAAGGAGCATTAGATTGATGATACCTTTTCTATGATCAAGCAATAAACAGTGGTAGTAGATACCCATCTCAACATATTGTAAAAGCAGGTATAGCCTTGATCTATTATGTAATTAGTATATTTTTAAAGATAAGGCTGTATTTTATATTTGGCACAAGCCCCGAATTGTTAGGGACGGCCCTGCATATGCCTATTCACTAGAAAAGCATGACGAGGTTTCTTGTGTTCTTGACAATTTCTAGGTGTGTGTAAAGGATATGTGTGTGTTCTTGGGAGCTAGGAAGTGAATTTGGAAGAAAGGGAGTACGTAAATGGACAAATGGTGATGAGTTGATTGTATCCAAGAGTGGAGGCAGAAAAACCTCAAGCCTAGGTTTGAGCTAATAGAGACTTCACTATTTTTACAAATTGCATGGTATTTTCACATAATTTAAAGGGGATTATGGAGCTAGACCTAGGGCTCAAGCCCTAACCGCTAGGGCTGATTCTGCCCCTATTTGTGTCAAGAGGTATCTCTTTGATAGGAACATTAATGAACATTTAGACCCTGCAAAAATGGCCTAAGTCAAGACAAACACAGGGAGCACATAACATTTGTTGGTGAGATTTGATAGTATATTTGTACCCTAAATTGCAAGACCGACTTGGTGTAAATCAAGTCCTAGCTAACTCAAACTTGTGTATGTAGAGTCCTAACTGACTCGAGCCGCTATCCTAAATGATTTAGGCACGAATTCGTTCTCCAAGTCCTATACACACCCTTCTCTTAATCAGATTCCTACAAGGCTACATCCGAAATGTTTGTCTGTTCTAATCATAACAACTGCGGTTCTCGTGTCTAGCTTTCTGGCACTGGTCCTCCCCTAATCTCATGGTTCTGGTGTATGGGCCATACAAAACATGGAGATGATTTAAAATGAATAAGTGTATCTAATGTACTCTTTATATAGATAATCTATTTAAAACGTAACTAGTGGCATATCTCGTAGAAGCCAAATACATTGTGAGGTGTATAATCAGTTATTGTGGTGGAAAAAGATATGATTTTCTCTTTATATGGAATCAAACAAAACCATGCAATTACTTTGGCGCGAAACGGACAATGCATCACATGTTACACATCACAAGACGTGGGGAATGTGGGAGAGGAGGAGAAAAGGCATGAGCATGCAACAATCTCGTAAGCGTAAGAGAAAAAACAATGTGTTGAGATGGCATGAGCAATAGCGTAGAAAACGAGCCACGTTACATAGAGAACATTTGGTGCCTTGGAAAGAGGCCCAAAAGAACAATGGATTCATTTTAGAACCATATTTTTAAATAAATCACACCATGAAAATGAAAAAACAAGTCAAAGAACCCCAATTTCCCAATTTAAAACCAACGTAAAGCATTTTAATATGTCATTTGCCAGAGCTAACATGAGTCGAAACACAATACAATCCTTCCTTCGTAGCAACAAATAGATATCAAATCAACTACATATCGAATTGAAATCCCAATACACATAAACACTATTACGGTTTAAATTCCAAAGAATAAATAGTATATCAATAACAACGATCACAAACGTTACACGAAGCAAAGGAAAAAAGAAAAAGGAAATAAAAGGAATGAATAGGGCACAAGCAAAAAGAAAAAAAAACTAGAGACACACACCTATATATAAGACTCTGCAGGACATGGAGAAAAAAAAAGCAGAGAGAATAGCAGAAAATAAATAATAAAAAAGCAAGGAGAGAGATAGAATAGAGAGAGACACACAACACCAGCAACAAGAAGAAAAGAAAGGAGAGGAAGAGGAGGTGGTGGTGGTGGTGAGGTTGCCATGCCTCCCCCAAGATCCTCCTAGAACACCCACCTCGCTCGCGCGCACGCGGCTCTTCCTTCCCTCGGATCGATCGATCAACCGGTGCGCCCCCTGAATTCATCCATTTCTTTGCCGCCCCCCAAATTCCGCCCCCATTTCGTGCCGAATTGAAGCGGGTTCCCGATCGGTTCTTGGGGGTGCTGGGGACATTCGTGATGCGTCGTTGTTTGTGGTTAGATCTGCCGCCCCGGATCGCCGGCGCGCGGTGGAGATCGGCCCTCGCGTAAGATCTGATTGCGGCTGATTCGATCCGGCGGGATCGGTGTTGTTTGTGTTTGTGGTTGTTGCAGGGGCGGAAGGGGGAAGAGGAGGCGGAGCTGGAGGAGATGGAGGCGGACGCCGGGAAGCTGTTCATCGGCGGCATCTCGTGGGACACCAACGAGGACCGCCTCCGCGAGTACTTCGACAAGTACGGGGAGGTGGTGGAGGCCGTCATCATGCGCGACCGGGCCACCGGCCGCGCCCGGGGGTTCGGGTTCATCGTGTTCGCTGACCCCGCCGTTGCCGAGCGAGTCATAATGGAGAAGCATATGATCGATGGCCGTATGGTAATAAGCTCTTGTTGTTGCTGCTGCTGCTTACATGTGCGTGTTAGATTCATGATGATGTGCTAGATCCATGGTGATGTAATGGTTTGTAGCTGATGGTGATTGTTGCTGTTTCGAAGAATTCAGAATGCTTGGATTTGTTTTTGTCAGGTGGAAGCGAAGAAAGCTGTTCCAAGGGACGATCAGCATGCTCTTAGCAAGAGTGGTGGCAGTGCTCATGGATCGCCAGGGCCCAGCCACACCAAGAAGATATTCGTCGGGGGTCTAGCGTCCACCGTGACAGAGGCAGACTTCAGGAAGTACTTTGAGCAGTTTGGGACGATTACAGACGTCGTGGTGATGTATGATCACAACACGCAGCGTCCTAGAGGTTTTGGGTTCATCACGTACGATTCAGAGGATGCCGTGGATAAGGCATTGTTCAAGACCTTTCATGAACTGAACGGTAAGATGGTTGAGGTCAAGCGGGCGGTTCCTAAGGAACTATCACCTGGACCTAGCATGCGTTCTCCTGTCGGTGGATTCAACTATGCCGTGAACAGAGCCAATAACTTCCTCAATGGATACACCCAGGGTTATAATCCGAGCCCGGTAGGTGGCTATGGAATGAGGATGGATGCAAGGTTTGGGCTTCTATCGGGTGGCCGTAGTAGTTATCCTTCTTTTGGTGGTGGTTATGGAGTCGGGATGAACTTTGATCCAGGGATGAATCCAGGTATTGGGGGAAGCTCAAGCTTCAACAACAGTCTCCAGTATGGAAGGCAGCTTAATCCATACTACAGTGGAAATTCAGGTAGATACAATAGCAATGTTAGCTATGGTGGAGTCAATGACAATACTGGGTCAGTGTTCAACTCGCTGGCTCGTAATTTATGGGGTAATTCTGGTCTTAGTTACTCTTCCAACTCTGCAAGCTCTAATTCCTTCATGTCATCTGCCAATGGTGGCCTTGGTGGGATGGGGAACAACAATGTGAACTGGGGAAACCCTCCTGTGCCTGCACAAGGTGCTAGTGCTGGCTCAGGCTATGGCAGTGGGAACTTTGGTTATGGATCTAGTGAAAACAACTTTGGCCTTGGTACCAATGCTTATGGAAGGAACGCTGGATCAGGTGGTGTTAATACATTCAATCAATCAACTAATGGGTATGGAAGGAACTTTGGAGATTCGTCAGGAGGTGGTGGTGGTGGTGGCTCCATTTATGGGGACGCAACTTGGAGATCTGGATCTTCTGAGCTTGATGGAACCAGCCCATTTGGTTATGGGCTTGGGAATGCAGCTTCAGATGTTACAGCAAAAAACTCAGCAGGTTACATGGGGCATTAACAAATAGAGGTTAGATATATTCTTAATGCCTATGTTCTATTTGTCTTCAGTTTCACTGCATTGCTGGTTAGTGTTTCAACCATTGGTTTCATCTATTAGTAACTGTCGGACAGTATGAGATATCAATGTGAAAACAATGTAGTTTTAAATACTGACTATTCCTTGTGCTGAAACAATAATGCTAGATGAACCCATGCATATTCAAGCACTTATTTCATAATGTACACCATTGTAAATATAATGCTAGTGTTGTCCTAGGAAAATGAAACAATATTTGATGTCAAGAAATCCGGATGACATTGATCTATCAAACGTGGTAACAGTAACACCACTTAGCAGTTTGGCATGTTCTAGCAAAAGAAGTGTTGTTATACTAATTGTGGAGGATGTTAGGTAGCTATTTACTCAATGTTGCAACTGTTACGTGAAAAATGTATATGATGGTTCGCTAAATTTTTTCATTATTTGGTTGGATATTGCAATTTTTTTTATGAACTAGACACATCAATTTGTTTGGATGATATACCCATCATGTTTAGGCATTGGGTATTCAATTTAAGCTTGAACATGCTGTCTAAGTAGTATAACAATTAAACTTGTATCTGTAAAAAGCTCTGCATCCAGTTTTGGCCTGTTGTTCATAATAGTAACACTTGCTTGGTGTAGAAACTTTATTCCCACTTCTTATCAATTAGTGGACTTTCTGTCAGTGCCTAATGTGTTATGTGTGTGGCATCCCATCAAGTTGGAGATCCCAGTTAACATATTCATGACGGTGTTATATTTAGACATGAACATGCATGTGAGGTCCCCAATATGTAGTCCAAAATTATACCCTTGTTCCAAGTTTCTGCAACCATTTGTCTGCCCTCCTTCACAACTATAAAAAGCATTCTGTTCTTCTCTGACTGACCCAAATTGAGTGAAGGTAGCCACTTTGATTGTGTTCCAATTCTCCTTACTCTTGTTGGTGTGAATTTGTTCTTGCTGTCTACAACCAAATGAATATGATTAGTCAAACTAGTTTCATGGGTTCAGCTCGCTGCTTAGTCTTTTTGGGTTTTCTTAACCTTTTAGTTCTTAGGGTTGTCACCAAGCTTAAGGCATCTAAAACTTATAAGGTACTTAGGAAATTCTGTCCCTTTTATAGCTAGATTTTTCATTGATTCCGCTCCCAGTGCTGTTGGAAAATTTGCTTGGAATGTTGAAAGTCATTACTCAGCAAGCTAATCTTATTTATGATTAAGTTTAGCTGAAATATGATCCATACTTATTTTTTTAGGTACAGAATAATGCTGAACTGATTCAGTAATTTAAATTTCATTGCAAATGATCTGGTTCAATTCTTATCAGAAATGTGGTAATCCAAATGCATTAATGAAGAACTTGCTCTTACCACAACTGGCCATGACGTTACCTTTTGCTTTTTTACACAATGCAAACACTAAATGTGGCAATCCTTAGATGTTTGGTAGTTTTAGCCTCAGTTGTATGGTAGGTGCATTCACATCTTAGATACATATAAATGGCCTATACAGCTTTTAGAAAGCTGAGCTGAGCATTTTCTTTTAGAGAATGAACTGTTTAGGGGTACCCATGTAATCATTTTTTGTCAAAGCATTCTTCAAGTTGATTTTTGCAGAAAAAGGTCAATTATTGCAACATTCTTGTGCTCTATCTTATTTTAAATGAATGATTTTCATCTTCTCGAATCACTGTTTATATCTGATGGACATCACTGAAGAGAAACCTTATCTTTTATGCTCTTGTTTTTTCTTTATGCATTGCACAATGCTATGTATATTCTCTAACTTCAATGTTTCCTTGTGCAGCAATGTCGCCGCCTAGGAATCTTTTTCACATACAACATTTGTCAAAATAGGTTGAGGAGAGAACCACAGGTGCATCAGGTGCAAATTTTGAACCTCACATGATTTACAGAAAAGGGTTAGTTAATAGAGCTAACCACCAGGGAGTTGGTCAATGAGATCAGATATATATCCTCAGAGAACCTTTTAAACGTATTTGCATTTTATGTAAGGTTTGAGATTGTGGTTTCGGATTTCTACAGCGAGTTTAGGTTTTGGCAACCTTGTGTTTTTTCTTGGTTGAGATGTGAAGTAAGATTGCGGGATATATATATCTGAAGAGTGTTCAGTTGTACGGCGGCGCTGCCCCCCATATAGGCCCCCCTTTTTGGGTTTTTGTTCGTATAGTAGAAACTGCTCTAGCGTTTTTCGAATTGTGTGCTAGCTGTTGTTATCAGGATGATAATTTTTTTTTTCCCTTCTTGGTTTTTATCTTACTGAAGTGTATGTACCAGAGATCTTGCTGGTCTGTGTTTTTCCTAGTGGAACTTTTGAGGGATGCCCCTTCTGGGTCTCAAAGAATAATAATGCTACAATATATTCTAATTCATTTTGAGGCTTTTCTAAGGCTATATTATTTGTATGTAACCTGCTGGAACATCTGTACATTCTGATGCTCTTTGCGAATTGCCTTTGTGCTGCTTTTGCATCTTCTCTTCTGGGTCTGTCTAGTGTTCCAGTGGGTGATGCCTGGTTCTTCTGCCATGCATAATTCACCTTGTATAATGATGCAATTGTACCATCTCTTCATGTGCCTTTTGATGGCTTGGCTACATGGATGATGGCTCTGCAGGTTGCAGCCAAGCTTGAGAATTGTGATGTTACACATCAGAATATTCTCATCTTGTGATGTGCAGTAAATTGCCAACTTTTTTTATCCACAAATGCAAGGGATTTGGTAATTGATATGTTGAGGTTTTGAATAGATTAGAAAATCAGATAGTTGAAGTTATGAATAGATTAGAAAGTTAGTAACCCGTCATGAAATCTCAGTATCTGATAGGTGCCTGATCTTGAACTCTTAATTATTGATTTTCATATGCAACCCAACTTAATTTTTCATGATTAATCAACGATGTGGTACCAGCCTTCGACTCTTGTAGTGTTAAATGCAGTTGCTTCAACTGATCAACAGTTAACGACAAATTATGAACAATTTCTTACGGCAGAGTTGTCGATAGATCATACTGAATGTAGCTTGTCAGAATGAAAACACTATCTCTTGCATGATGTGAAACGGCGTGTGCACCATTTGAAAGAAATTTTGCCCCCAAGTATGTTTTTTTTAAAAAAAAACATTGTCCGTTGCAAGGTTGCCATAATTCTAACGAACTTAAGAAGACATTTTGCAAATTCACATTGCACCATTAAAAAGAAGTTTTGCCCCCAAGTTTTTTTTTTTAAAAAATACATGGTCCATTAGAGAATTGCGTCGTTACCATAATTCAGTTGCCGCTAGAGAGATAATTAGGTGATGGGTTTTTTTTCTTTTCCCAACTTGATGTGTTCTTTGTTCATCTTTACCTTTCATTATGCAGTATTTTGTATAAATCAGTCTATGCAAGCGAAACAAAGATGCTCTACTAATTGGAGTAGCAGCATTAGACAATTATTTAGAAATTATAGTAATTATTACTCACTCTATTCCATATTATAAAACGTTTTGGATTTGTTCTAAGTCAAATTTCTCTAAGTTTAACTAAATTTATAGAAAAATGTAGCAACATTTACTACACCAAATTAGTTTTATTAAATCTGAATATATTTTTATAGTATGTTTTTTGGTTGAAAATGTTGCTATATTTTTTATAAACTTGAACAAATACACTCCCTTTACACTTTGATGCTTAATGATAAAATAACTTTGATTAATACGATCCACAGATCTCAGATCCAATGGCTAATGTGGATGACAAAACGAATCGGCACACAATAAACACACGTCGGTTGGGATTTTATGAACCTGATGCTTAACCCCCCTGTACATCAGAGTACAACATCGAGGAGGCGTTGAATGAAGACCGCCCATTCTGAAAAGCCCCCCTTCAACTCTAATAAAAACTCCCTTCACTATAGTATAGTAAAATGTTTTATGCATTATATGAGAATTTCTTGATCCCTTGTTCAGAAAGGCACACGAAAGTTATTATGAATGTGCGAGCGGCATTACAGTATGTAGGTATCTGTGCATGCAGGTGAGACATTGGTCGGGCCTAAAAATGACGGCAGCTAGCGAGGAGTTAACGACTAGACGTGCTGCAAACTAGAGATCACCAGGCAGCTCTTTCGCTCTATAGGGATATGAGGGGATAGCACAATTATTCTTGGAGGAGGGTTAGTTTGTCTAACTGCCATAAAAAGTTTAACTTAGCATAAACCTAAAATGACATCAACTATATAGTATGGAACAAAAGGAATATAAAAACATGAGTCTCTGTAGTGGATCCACTTTTTATTATTAGTTAATTTTTTAAGTTATTTGTTGGAGTGAATAATCTATTCAAAGCTAAAAATCTAATTAGGAATCCCAAAAGAGAATTTTGAAAAGATTTTGGCTTCTGTTGGTGATGCTCTAATAGAAGAAACACTCACTTCAAAGGCCAAGTAATCCTTTTTTCTGTCTCGATCCCTTACTGTTTCTACAGTCAAATCGAACCAACCCTTTCATGCTTCTGGGGAACTAGCTAAATTTGTTTAACTCTGACAGATTAAAAGTCAAACATGATCGTGGCATTCTTTGTACATTGGTAGTGATCATGGTTGTGACTGTGTGAGAGAACATATAAATGGAAGATATAAGTTTCACTGACAAACAAATCACTAAAGGTCTTCTGAACAAATCCAGACCGATATAGAAGTTCCAATAAATACAAGTAGTACACTTCCTGTTCTGCCAAAAACAATTCTCTGAAAATACAGCACAACAGAGCTCAGAGTTGCTAATTCATCAAATGTCCTAAAATCTCTATTCAGGCATTCAATTCTGTAAGAACCCTTTTGGTGCATTATACAGGAAAGATTAGGCCCTCAACTTTGGTGCCTACATGAATTCAATACCCAATTAATTGGTAGTTCCCATTGATAGACTGCAGACTATCTTCATATCTTTCACTCTTTCTTGACACGGTTCCGAGCTGCCTTGGCCGAGCTTGATCGCTCTGACTGCGAAAACATGATGAAGATATGCATGACGGCTGTCACCAGTCCGAGCCCAAGGACCGTAAACCCTACTCCTTTCCATGTCGACAGGAGTTGAGTCCATAGGAAGAGCTTGATGGCACCATATAAAAGGAGGCATGACCAAAACAAGGTCACCTGTTCCATAAGCAGGATTGGAAAATCAGTTACTATAGCATGCAAACTAGCACACACAAGATGTCCATTCGGCAAAAAGAATTAGTTTCCTACGGAAGTTGCTACACTAATTGTATACCAAACAAGGAATAGTTCTATAAAACCACGCAGCAACTACTTGAAGTTTGCAAAGCTGGTACTATCACCAATAGTGTGTTCTTATGCAAATCCCAGCAAAACCACCTCACCTGATCCTCTGACTAGGCCCTGACAACAGAAGGGGCTTCAACCCAAGTTTTCAGTTTCAGATCAGACAAACACCAAACAGCCTGATAAAGAATTAAAACAAATATTTTCTATAGAATTAAACTATGTTTTGTGCTTTTGGGTAGGCTTTTTCTTGTTGAGCTTGGATCAGGCTTGGACCTGGCCATGAACTACCCATGCTCACTCAAATTTGTCTTCTGTTCACTCCAATTTGCCTCTCAAATTATGCATCTCCAATTGTGTGCAAATAGCTCACAGCAGTGATCAAAAGGGCCATATATGGCATTACAATACTACATGCCCAGCATCTGGTATGTTTGCACACTGCTCATTAGCCCTAGTTTAGGGTGCTAGAGATCCTGGCACTAAAGACTATGTTTTATGCAGTTAGGATGCTCAGGTATTGAGATTTTACCAGCAATGATTTCACTGGGCGGCCAATTGGTCTAATCTCCTCATCAAAAGTGCCTGTTGCCAAATGCTTGTCCAGCAATGCATCCTGTAGCAGAAAATAGAATAACATATACTTAATATTTGATCGGCCAATGCATTTAGCATTTCAACGATAAGATGCCTATATATAAATATAAATAAATAAATAAATATATATATATATATATATAGCTCAGCACCTTTGCTACAAAGATGTCTTTGCACCATTTTGAAACATCATCATCTGACTTCGGCATCTCACTCATTGCATGGCGTTTCATGCGAACATGTACCTAGAGAAACAACGGAGTGGAAATTTATTTGGTGTCAGATAAATTTATCATGACTATATATCCAATTTTGTTTTCAAGACTTTCCAACAGTGAAAAAAATCAAATTTCAGTATTTAGTTAATGCAACACTGTCTCTTGATTGGTCTACCATTAGACATTCAAGAAGTTAGCAAACATACCACTGAAGATTGTCCTTTCAAAATCCGCAGCATAGTTGGTTGAGGTGAATCTTTTGGAATAATTACTGTTGTGTCATAAATAGCTGGAACAAAATCCCGCATAATACTTACAGCTGATACAAATCCCTGGAATTTTTCATTTTTTTCACAGAGGTATCAGTAAATATATTTAATGCTGAAAAACATACAAGTGATTATATGAAATAGATACATGCCCAAATGCATGACAAAACCATATATTCTCAATAACTGTCAAGAGATGATCACTCAGCCATTCCATAAACAGGTAAAGGAAGTAAATATTGTACTGAAAGTATTTTCAAATTGTCGTTTTAGAACTTCAATTAAGCTTTAATTTTACTAAAAATATTACAATCATATCTTTCAGTTAGTTGCTTTTGTTTATGGAGTATTTCTTTAAAACAATTCCTGAATGTCCAGTTGATCAGTAAAAAGTTTTTCATATAAGTTCAAGAATTTATCTTGAATTTTTAGCGTTATTAAGTGTTCTTCATCAGGAAGGTAATAAACAGTCAGATCATCATATTACTAACACCTGTACACAAGTAGGAGCCATCAGCCACAACAAAAGTACATAGTGAGTGTTTCAAAGCAGCCCCCCCCCCCCCCCCCCCCCCCCACATTGCTCTTTTGTACTCTTATCCATAGTAGTGTGACATTTCAGTCTTCGATGCATGACTTTGGCTATGGTTTTGATCATTATACAAATGTCACGGATCAAGGCCATGACGGGATAACCACTGCTGGGAGGATAGCCAGGCGGCATCAGCTGCTAGGGATGAGGGGAATTTGGACTGGGGAGAAGAACATTGGGGAGGGATTAGATTAATTCTTCATTGCTTACCCGATTAGAGATACAAACCATTCTTATATAGATGGTTAGACTTAACCCCTAAGTAGCTAACCCGATCTAATCTTACCTTATCTCCTAACCCGCTGCTACAGTACCCTCGGTACTGTTCACTTGCCAAGACTGGTCTACATATATTAATTATCAAAGTTTCAAAAGATTGACCTCATGGCAGCCAAAATTTATAAACATAATACAGCATACCTGATAGAAATTATAGGTACAAAATTAGGCAGGCAACAGACAGTACATGGAAATTTTGGCAGAAGGGCACTGGCACAGGACACACATTTTTACATGAGGTAGGTTGTTACACATGTATCTTACATTCAATCTTCTTGGTATTGTTCTAAGAGATTTCAAACACTAGCATTTATCTCCATCTGAAGGACAAAGTCTGTATCCTAATTAATATGAAGTTATGAACACGTTTTTAATAGATGTATACTGTGAACTAGTAACAGAAATACTCCAGTTAACCATAGCAGAGGATATGCAGTTTTTGGTACATGTTAAGATTATTACATTTAGAATTACAACACATTAAATCTGTAGTGCACTAGTGAAGAAGATTTACATTTGTGAATTCTGATGCAGGAATACAGGATTACCAGATACAGTAAAGCATTTCAGCTAGAGAATAGAAAATACCTTTGTACGTGGAATCAATACATTTCTGGGTGCTGGCAAACCCTGTGAAGCAGCATACTCCTGAGCTGCTAGAAGCTTTGCTGGAGTAAAGCGAGTACCTTCAACAAAAAGGGCTAGCCAAAATGGTCTGGGGAAGTCCTTCAACCTTTGGAAGGGCCCCACTATATGCAAGCATAGCAAGAGCACTAAGTTAAAGAACAAAACATAGAATTCTGTGTGTAGATAAGGTAAAAAAGTTACCTTTAGTGTCTTTTCATCCTTTGCCCAGCTCCTTTCCAAAAAGAGGTACTCTGCAAACCACATGGACCAGCCGATAACCTGCAAGATGCAATCAAAACATTGAGAATGTGACATATATCAGAAGACAGTTTCACTGAATGCTTCGCATGTCTGCATCATTGAGATACTAGTGCACTAATACATTAGGTTATGGATCTCCAGTAATTACACAGAACTGAGCTCAATATGCTGATTCCCCATCAGATTTTGCACCAAAAGGAAAATCCATCCGTTCTGATCTTAGTTGATGGATTTCAAATTTTCTTCAAGATTCATCCTGCTTCATACCATTCCACGTTGTACAGCTTCCATGAGAGTTGGTTGCACGCATATTTTCATGTGTAACAGTTTGTATGACTATAGCTATGTCACCGGAAACACAATGTATGCTCCACTTACTAGTTATTAGACACTTTGGGTACTGAACATTTAACTGTCAACCTACTCTGCTACTCACTGCTACAAGACACCCACTTAAGTGCATATAAAGTTCCAAGTGTAACAATTTAGTCATCCTCAGATTAATTGTAGATACTTAGCAGATGGAGCAGTGGAATCTCTGTGAAATCATATGTTTCGATCCAACAATCTCAAGTGTAGCAGATCTTCTAACAATATTACATCAAATTTGCTTCAAACAAATTCATCATCTACAATCGTAGCACTCTGGTGCAAAGGAACATATAACATGACAACACAATATGTTGTCATAATTATCATAATTTTAACCGTAGAGAAACGAGTTTCTACTTTCCAACATTTTATTACCTTCTTTATAATTTTTTTCAAGAACTTTATGCACATAACTTAATGTCAGTAGCACTAGCCTACAAGGGATTGAATTGTAAAAAAGGGGAATGTTCCAGTAAAATATACATGAGCTAGCTAACTCACTGGAAGGAATTTTGATGATTTCTTCATAACAGCAAGTGTACTTCCAAGGCATCCTGAGCGCTGACCACATGCCAAATAAATGTTTCAGATGATTTATTATATATCACAGACAAACCTGTATATACTGAATTTCAAACAAAATATTGCTAGTCTATAACTGATGTTTCAACAAGCTAGGGGATAAGAACCTGTGCCAAAATCCACCCAATAAGCCAATCAATATCGCTCCGATGATTTGATATGACGAGTGCATGCTCATTACCTACAAAAATCTTCAGATAAGCTTGTAATAGAAAAATGACATGGCGATCAATGCAAGGACTAGCATCCGTGTAATAAAATATTGACTCCTCACCCATTGACTTGTAAGTTTCGTCATCGGCATGCAGTTGTATCTGCAGAATGTTGGTTCAAATTATTTTAGGGGGAAGGATAAATAGCAAAAACTAAAACTATTTCCGTCATTAACATAAAATCAAACATTTGAGCTTAAGCAGAATGCACAGGTGAAAGGTACAAAATACAAACTGATAAGTTCTATTGTCATTTGAATTTATGTACACATATAAGGTACAGTTAGCCACCAGGATTTGATTATTATATGCTTTCCTCTAATTTTACTGCCATAATTGAGCGAAAATGCAGTTGGGTTTCAATTTTAACTCTATAAGGCAAATTCAACCAAAGCAATGGCAGTACCACTAAAATGGCTGTTTTTCCACATTGGCAGCAAATGCAGCTAAAGCCCATAGAGAAAACATCCAGGTGTCCAGCACCGTCAAAGAGAAAGTCCATATTGTTAGCAGAATTTACCGGTTATTATCATTATAAAACATTCAGAACATGCTCCACCAAAAAACTTCAGTATATGCAAGTATGCCACATACAGCTAAAATTATATATTTTAGCCACGAAAATGGGCTGTCTCAGCACCATAAAGGGCTAAGACTGCATTTTGGAAGGTGGTTTTGAAAACTAAATTCTCCGAACTGCTCAGTGCTAGCAACTCAAGCAATGAGTTGTATTACATTGAAACGTGCACTGTGTACACACAAATGGGCTAACAGTTAATTTCCAATCTGATGGTTCTGTCTACCAATTTGGTTATAATGTCCTAAGGTGACAGAGAATGAAGCTATTTCTCGCAGCTTACTTGCATTAATAGTGCTAATTTCCATTGCACAACGCTTCCTAAATAAACTTTAAAACACTAAATGTACAGCAAATCTGGGTATTATCTTAGCAGAACATGTAAAAATTGGTGCAGATTGCAAATCAGAAAAATGCTTTGTCACGAATCATATTGACATACCTTAACGCCTGCCCACCAATCCACAAGCCAGACCAGCTGAAGCCACAACAACTCAGCCAAGAATCTGTTGATCCGCCGGTATAAGCTCTTCGAGAAAGGCCTTATTGACAGAAATAGGACGGCCTGCAATTTTTCACGAGCATAAGAACAGATCAAGGAATGGCGAATGCTGATCTTGCTGCATAGCAGTGTGTAGATTAGCAGATCAAACAAAGCAAAGTTCGATCATTCTCATTACAATTTGGTGTGTTAACAACATTACTCCGCGCAGTGACAGAGAATTTTTTCAATTGGCTAAATAAGTGAAAAAAAAAATCCCACCAAACAAATTGACAAAACCAGTCTCTTGCATCTCGGATCGCCGAGAAAAAACCAGAGAAGATCAGGGAACCGTACTAATCTGTGCACAGAATCGTACAAAGATTAAATCCTTTGCCTAAAACACCTTAAGGTACAAAATCAATCCAGAAATCCCAGCCATAATAATTTATCAATCCAAGAAACCAGCTACAAATAATGGACGAAATGATTTGTGCGAACAGAAAAGGAACAAATCTTGCGCCACGACTGCATCAGATCGCCTGAGTCACCCGGAGATAAGGGGAAGAACATCAAAAGGTTCCGCCAATCTATCTGAGGATCCGGGAGGGAGGGCACACCTGGATGACGTTGATGATGAGGCCAGAGAGGAGGAAGAGGAGCCCGAGGGGCAGCACGACGAGCACGAGGGGGACCGCCATGGCAGGCCGCCCTCACTTCCAATCTCGGGGTCCAAGAAACCCGAGATGCGAGGGGCCAATAGGCCGAGAAGGCTGGCTGCTCACCCCCCGCGCTCCCTCTCCTCCTCCGGTGGGGACGGTGGCTCAGCGAATGGCGGGCGGCGGCGGCGAGTCCACCGGCGACGAGAGGAGGAGACGACGAGGCGGACAAGACGAGGAGGTGAGGCGTCGGATTGGATTTGGAGATTTTATAGGGGGTTGGATGGAAAAAAGACGCAGTGAAGCGTGTGCGCCCATGGTTCCCACCAGTAGAGGATGGATGGTGTGACACCTCGGATAATGCATTTCCCAATTTTGCAAGCTACATAAATCTTGTTCAGAAAATATGGTTAATAATATTATGTTGAGTAGTCTATATTTGACGCCGTGCAGCTGCCGTCGAATATGTGTGACGTCAAATATTAATGACAAGAGCTAATATCATACTATCATATATCTTGTGTATTCATGCCATGGTTTATAATCTCATTTGACCAACGAAATTCGAGTCTAGGCGAGGCATCAATTTTTCACTAATTTCGAGACAAAAATCAACATATTTTGAACAACCGTTCGAAATGCACCGTAAGATCTCGTTTTGAGCCTGCTAAAGACATTTGGATTTCATGAATTTCGAGTGAAATATCACAAAATTGTGAACCATAGTCAAACTAATTCATTTACATTATAGATTATAAATACTATCAAGAAAAATTGGGCAATGGTATAAGAGCATGAGAAACTTGTGGGCAAGTGCGAGAAAAATGTGGCTCATACTATGGGCTAAAAATATATCAAATGGATTAGTATTTTCCCATAATTCGGTCCATGCATAAAATAGTTCCCATATGAGACGTGTAAAACTCTCAATATGTATAACCCTTAGTCATCAAAGACACCATTATATGTTATGCAATGTGTTTGGATGGATGGATTCGCTAATCATTGGGTTCCAAGCGATGTGTACAATGATCAACTAGGTGAAAACGACACTAACAAAAGAAATACAAGGAACCAACGTATAGAACACTCTCTCAAAAAAAGTCTAATGTGATTTTGCATGCTATTAGTTTGTTTTTATTTTTCTTCGGATAAAGAGTTTGTTTTGGCTTTTTAGAGGCTAGTTTGTTTTGGTTGTATGCTTTTTTAGTTTTTGTAAGACATAAAAGTTACATGGTGTATGTAATGGATAAGAACATGGTATGCTTGAACCGTATAAAAAAGAAAATTAACTTAAGATCACATGAAAAGTACTTGAAATTCCTAGTGGGCCCCTGTTGACAGTGAGTCATATTTTCCCAGTTTTGCAGGCATACATCATTGATAAAGATGGTTCTTTTTTTTAAAACTTAAAGATGGTTCTTTTGATATGAAGTACTTTTTCTCACATCAGTAATAAGACAAATAATATGTATCTTTTTAAAAAAAGGACTATCAAAGCATAGAGATGCCCACAGGGGCACAATGCATTTGGTCACCTGTGTATAGGACAAAGAGGTTGTTTTAGATGACTGAATTTAATGTTGCTTTATCTCTCCATAAATTAGGAGTAGGTATTTGTTGGTGAGCCCTACAAACTGAGCTTCTAGAATCTACTTTGGCAACTCCCATTAAAATCAACAAGGTGATTTAGGCAAGGTTCTTTCTGTAAATGTATGTCTCAACTCTTGGAGTATTTGCAAAAAGACAGAGAGATCTCTCATGGTTGTTGCTATCAGTATCAGGCACTTCAACTAAGAGCTCACTGATTGTGTCAACCAATGTCACATTCCATGACATGACCTACCTAAGATGTTTCATTAATTAGTGGATCTCTATTTGATGGTCATAAAACTGAGGGTTAACCACCATTTGATTTCTCTGATATGCTAATCACAGCATAGTTGAATGATGGTTCAAATGTTTGATGCAAATCTTCAAACTTCACACCACATCATCTTGAACGCTGCATACTTGCATCAACCAAACTGTTCATCGCAACATTTCAATCCCATCTGTGAAATAATCAAAACAACATTCTGCAACATGTGAGGAATTTTCTTTTCATCTCCTGACCGGTGGGTCCCACACGCCAGACTCACATCCATCCCGGCCGTTATTACCCATCACTCTACTCGCTTCCGGTCTCCCTTATCCCTTCTCCTCCCGCCTCCGCTCCACTCTCGCGCGGCCATGGCCACCACCTCCACCTCCACCTCCTCGCTGCTGCCTCTCCTCCCCTCCAGAACACCGGTCCCTCGCCGCCTCCTCCCGTTCGCTCCCTGCACCACCGCCGCGCCCCCTCGACCCTTCCTCGTCTCCTCGTCTCCGCCCGCGACCCGCACCGGCCTCTGCCGTGGCGTTCGCCGCGGTGGACCCCGCTGCGCCGCAGCGGGGAACCGGTACGATGGTGGAGAGGAGGGAGATGGGGAGGATGAGGAGATGGAGGAAGAGGGTTATGACGATGGGGATGAGGAGGGGGATTGGGAGGATGAGGATGAGGAGGGGGACGGGGACGAGATGGACGTCGACGCGATGGAGGAGGAGGCCCTTGGCGCCGTCGCCGACCTCTCCGCACGGCTTAACCTCGAGCTCCGCTTCGGTTAGTGAATTTCGTTTTTTTTTTCCTGTCAGACAACTAGTTAGTATATTTTGCTCCATCTGATGTGATGGTGTTTACAGTGCTGCAAGATGCATTTTTGATACCATTTAGTCTAAAGTTCATAATCTAGTGTTGTGGACCAAGCCTGTGTGGAATTCTGAGTCAATCTGTAGTATAGTCATGGCGCGGACAGCCGTAGAGGTTCCTAAGGTGGATGCTGTGCTGATGATCAGTTGATGTTGTACCTAAATCCATGGTGCAGATCAATTGGTATTTGGCCTTGGAGCATGCATGAGTTTGGGCATTGCAGGTCCTTCTATTTCTAGATTTGAAAGTTTAGCCATTAATGTCTAGCGTTGCAAATTTGTGATCAAACAGTGCTTCCTTGTCTTTATGACTACCTGTTCACTAGAAAGAAAATGTTTCTGGAGTAGAATATTTTCATTCTGTTCCCTTAGAACTCAGAAGCCACCTGTTACATTCACTTTGCTAGTTCACGACTAAATGCGTTGCCTCTTCAGATGATGATGTTCGGGATAAAAGAAGAACCCTCAGGGATAAGACATCGGCGTCTAAACATGTCAGTATATCTTCATATTCTAGTACATTGTACACCTAGTGACAAGCTGATGGAGAAAGTGTAAATGGGTCCATGATTCAGATACCAGACAATCTTCTTCCAAGGGTGGCAATTATTGGAAGGCCCAATGTTGGTAAATCTGCATTATTCAATCGTCTTGTCGGGGTAAGTGATTTACTACTACAAACATTACTTCAGTGAAGTGTTGTTATTGTAGATCCTTTTATAGTTTTTATCTGAATGCCAAAGTTGCTATGGTGGATTGAATGTTGGTGTTTCACAGGGCAACAGGGCCATCGTTGTTGATGAACCTGGTGTAACTAGAGATCGCTTATATGGACGGTCTTATTGGGGTGATCAGGAGTTTATGGTTATTGACACTGGGGGAGTGATTACTCTATCAAAGTCTCAAGCAGGTGTGATGGAGGAACTTGCTATCACAACTACTGTTGGTATGGATGGGATTCCTCTTGCCTCTAGAGAAGCTGCTATTGCTAGGATGCCATCAATGATTGAAAAGCAAGCGGTTGCTGCTGTTGATGAAGCAGCAATTGTACTATTCATCGTGGATGGTCAGGCAGGTTCAGACAATCGTCATTTTTAATTGGATCATTTTATTTTCTGAGTTCTTTTGTTACATTTGGTAATTCACATTGTAGCAATACTTTCTACTGTAATATGGACAAATCATTTTTAGCACCTGGTCCTGTCAAGTGATGAACTGTTGGTTACATACTTAATTCCATACCACAGTTAGGTACAATTGCTCCGGTAATGTCTTGTGATAGGCAAATTTGTTGTACATGTCGTAAACAAAGTCATCTAGAGAAGAATATTTGGTATGCCTGTTAGCATGTTTGTTGTCTTGTTCTCTTTGTGTGATTTCTGTCCAAATCTTCTATTGGGTACTGATGCATTTCTTTTCCAACTTCTGTATGCTGATCTAATAGATTTCTTGATTTAATGACATGCTATTTTTCATTAGCTTCTGGTTACTTTCTACTTGGAAGCAGACTTCTGTATATGCATTACTTATTTAGCCTATCATTCCTCATACCCTAGAAAGATTGAGCGCGTGTTTATACTCCTGCTAGATTTGATAAACCTCCTGATGCTCAATTTTTTGTTTATCTAGTGTCTTTGTTGCTTCATGCTCTTGATAAGTTCATTCTGACATGGATTTGCATTACTTATAGCTATAGTTCCCTGTTGTCGTTGACTGAATTTTTGTATTGTAGTGTCTTATCTAACGGAATAGGTAAATATCTTTCAGGATGGCCTTGTGGCAGCAGATATAGAAATTGCTGATTGGTTGCGTCGCAACTACTCTGACAAGCGCATTATACTCGCTGTAAACAAGTGTGAATCTCCAAGGAAGGGGCAAATGCAAGCTTTAGACTTTTGGTCATTAGGGTAAGTTTTCAACATGCAGTGCCCCCCTGCTGTAATTTCACAACATTCAGTTCATTTGCAATTAAGAAATATTACATGATGTTCTATCGATATTTTTTTTTACATTTTACAAACAATATCATTTTGTGGGGACATTTTACAACACAATATGGATTAGGGAGGACCTATTCTTGTGCCGATTAAATGTCAAAGACCACACAATTGATGACATTGGGTAAAGACATTACTAGAGCCCATCCTTAGATACGACAGATAACCAATAACTAGGAGCTGAACTTTTAGTGGTTCCACATGCAAGATCTCTAAAATCATTTACTTGTCCATAATCTGCAATGCTTTACTTGTCCTGACTCTGAAACAACCCAATGTGTTAACAGTAACCTCATTTCTTTTACTGCTCAACACTTAGCTTCCTAGTGATATAGTCTGTTGGCTTCTCAGCTCATCATTGTGTTACTTATAGATTTTCTCCTCTGCCAATATCTGCTATTACTGGCACTGGAACTGGAGAGCTCCTTGATCTGGTGTGTTCAGAGCTAAGAAATTTCGAGGTACTGAACTTGCTTTGTTTGCCCAGAGGCCAGGCAATGTTTAATAGTATATTATATTAAACTGCGGAGTGGTGACGCTTTACTGGTTATATTATTATTATTATTATTCCAGCCTAACCATTGAGTTTCTCACTCTGGAACATTGAGCATAAGTTGTGGCATTTGTCTTTTCAATAGTTCTTTAAAATAGCTTATTTTTTTCCCTTTTGATTGATATTTTGTCCATTACCTCACAAAAAGTTTTACAGGGATTGGATGGGGTTGAAGAAGATGAAAACTATGTTCCTGCTATTGCCATTGTTGGAAGACCAAATGTCGGGAAAAGTAGTATTCTCAATGCTTTGGTTGGAGAAGATAGAACTATTGTGAGCCCAGTTAGTGGGACAACCCGTGATGCCATTGATACTGAGTTCACCACAGAAGATGGGCAGGTTTGTTCACAATACTTCTGAAAGTTTAAATCACCAAGAGCTGCTCATTATTTCAGTACCAACCCTAATTATGCCCACTTGCATATATCTTTCATCGTTGTAGCAAAGCACAATTTGAATTGCAAGAAATAAAAATTACATCCCCTATGAAAGTTACACTAATTTGTGGATATTGCAATATATTGCAGAAGTACAAACTCATTGACACTGCTGGCATCCGACGCAGGGCAGCAGTTGCTTCTGCTGGCAGCACAACGGAAACACTTTCAGTAAAACGTGCATTCCGTGCAATCCGGCGATCTGATGTCGTTGCCCTTGTTATTGAAGCAATGGCCTGCATTACGGAGCAGGTATCTCTACCTCATCACATGCAAATCTTTTCTGTTGTGTTTCTTGTTTTTAGATTATCCTAACGTAGTGAATTTTTGTGGTACAAAGGACTATAAAATCGCAGAAAGAATTGAGAAAGAAGGAAAGGCATGCGTAATTGTTGTGAACAAATGGGATACAATCCCAAACAAGAACCATCAGAGTACAACATATTATGAGCAAGATGTAAGAGAGAAGCTTCGCATACTCGACTGGGCTCCTATTGTTTATTGTTCTGCAACACATGGTAGCAGCGTTGACAAGTTAATCCCTTAACTTGATATTTTACTCCCAAATAAGCATTTGATACTTCACTACTCTAGCATTTGATGATTTTCATTTTTGTCCTTTTATGTTTCATATGCTTGCCTTATTCAGTGATAATCTCACTTCTGAAATCTTGGCTAGGTATTTGTGTTCATAGAAATACTGGACCAGAGATGTTCATTGTTGGCTTTTTGCCACTGTAAAATTTAGACTATAACATTATGCGTATCTGTGCATGTCTAGCACACAAGTATCTGAACTTGTTTCCTATCTTTTTGTATATTTGACCTCTGAGATATTATGGATTATCAATTGCCCAGGCAACAAGTGTTGTGTAAGTACCAGTTTTGGCTTAAGCTGTAAGCCTAATAGAGGTTTAACTCTTAACATCTAACTTAACTAAGATCCTGTGCTCTGTCTTTTGCCATGACAACTCGTTTTGTGGCTTTTACATAGTTTTAAGTTCCATACAGTCCTATACTCCTGTGGACTGGTTGGACCCATGGTTCTGCAACGCCAAGTGATGATGCAGTAGGTCGTCATATCTGATATACAGTTTTGAGCTAATGACATTATACAATTTCTCTCTAGCTTCTCTTAAAACACCATAAGCTAACCCTTGTTTTAACCAAGGCTATTAGTAGCTTGTCAGTGTTATTGTCTGTTTTTCTGCTTACCAGACTTGAAATTTATATGCTGATTCCATTAACTAATGTTTCAGGCTGAATCTGCATGTTCTACAGTTCTCTCGATTACTTGTAATCCAAATAATTGCGTTGCATGTAGGAGTTACTTCACTTCACTAGATATGTTTTTCTGTGTTGGCATTCTATTTGTTCTCTAATACACAAATATTCCTCAGGATAATTTCTGCTGCTGCATTGGTTGAAAAGGAAAGGTCTAGAAGACTTGGTACGTCTATTCTTAATCAAGTCATTAGAGAAGCTATAGCATTCAAACCACCACCGCGGACAAGAGGTGGCAAAAGAGGTCGTGTTTATTACACAACACAGGTAACTTCTAACTTTTTACTGAACCATTCCGTTTTATTTTCTCTAAGCCAACAGGTTTGTGGTTTCATCTGTTAAATAAGTTGAAAAGGTCCCTAGTGTTCTCTTGATCTCTACCACAACTAAATTTTCACTTGCATGCATGTCAAGTGAAGGCCTTAAATCAAACACAGCTCCTAAGTCATTTTTTAAGTATCTAAAGATATATGATTGAATGGAACTGCAACCCTTAAAGAAATATTTCAAATTCAGCAAAGGATCCTTTGAAATTTGTACTGCTTTCAGATTTGTAAAGTTCACCTTGAGGAAATATTTTTCATGTTTTTATTCTTTTTACACCAAAGGAAGCTTATTCTTCACTTGCAGGCTGCCATTCGTCCGCCAACGTTTGTTTTCTTTGTTAACGATGCAAAACTTTTCCCCGATACATACCGTCGATACATGGAAAAGAAACTTCGCTCTGATGCTGGATTCCCGGGAACCCCTATTCGTTTACTGTGGCGTAGCAGGAAGAGACCAGATAAAAAAGGTGAGCCAATATGAAAAGCACTTGTGTGTATAAAAGTTTATTTTGTGATCAAAACAGACATGAAAGGTAATGCTAAATTAAGGGAGAAAAGAGAGAAAAGGAACAAATATTGTGCTGTTGGTTCTGGTCAGGCAAAAATATACCATGTCACTAACGGATATTGTTGCGCCCCCATTATATTTGATTCAATCTCCTATTATATATGTAGGTGCACATAATACGTTAAGGACCTTGGCCCTTGTATTAGAACATGTATAATGCCAGTATGCTGCTGTGACTTGTAGCTTGTAGGTAGTTGACCATAATAAGAATACAGAATATCATGTGACAGTAGAACATATAGAGAATTTATTCAATTGATCTGGGCAGCATATCCATCACCGCTATGAATTTAGGTATTAGGAACAACTGCTTAGTTAATATAGCGTTGTGCTCTACCTTATCTGTTGTTATAGAATTTTTGTTATATGGTGAGGTTAAATAGTATTGTCATACCTAAGGAACTGAGATATAATTCTTTGCCGTCTGTTCTTGGTAGGAAAATCTGCAGATAATGGCTTGCAGAGTTCAGGAATCCCCAGCAGAATGGTTTTAGCCACCTGAGTGACCCCTACTGTTTCTTTCTTGAGAACGAGAAAGAAGAAGAATACAGTATGCTTTACTCGCGTTTTTCCCAAGAGGACAAGAATGCCGGTACAAAAACAAATTACAAATTGTATGTGTAGTGGATGTGCATTGGGAATTCATCTAGATGTTATGAGCACATGGTGATACAAAGTTTTGTATGTACCGTTGGATATATAGGATAACAGCATGGTGCCAATTTTTGTGTTCTGAACTTCTGCTTGTACGAACTATAGATATTTTTTTTACCAGAGATCATACGATCCTACTACTTTATACTGGAATGGAATAGTGTACTGGAATTTGGTACAGACGTCCAGTACAGTTATGCCTCCAGATGAGCGGCGGCGCATCGAGACCATCGTTGATATGATTCCCGGTGCAATTACCGTTCTCCCATGGACGCCACAACTCCCAACATTCAAATTCAATTCGATTCAATTCAATTCACCTCGAATACGCGAGTATCCACTTTTGTTTTGGATGCCGATTCCATCTGACGAGCAGATCCGACTCCGTTTTGTTGCTGATCTACCGGCCGGAGTCCACCGTCGAGACGTCCGACTCGTCGCACTCCGGTATCGTGTCCGGGTGCTCGCGGCGGCGGCCGCGGGTGGGGCTCGCCGGCGCGGAGACCGCGCAGAACGGGTGCCGGAAGGGGTCGACGTCCCAGTCCGGCTTCCGGACCTTGGGCGGCCGCGACGCCGTCGGCGACGAGAGCGGCGGCGTGACGGGCGCGCTACTGGAGACGCGGAGCGGCGGGAGGTTGGGGAGTCCCCGGAGGAACGGGAGAAGGCAGGAGGGGCTCGGGTTGTCGAGCCGGTTGGGGCTCGGGAAGCTCGACGACGCCGGGCTCGCGTGGTAGGACGGCACCGAGCTCGGGAACGACGACGACGGCGCGCTCAGCAGCTGCGTTGACGAGCAGGGGCTCATCCCCGCCGACGCTGGCCATGGAGGGGAAGAAGGAAGAGCAGAAATTAATCGTGGAGGGGAAGGAGAAATTGATCAAGAAAAGAAAAAAGGTGAAGAAGATGATGGAGTACGTGATTGATGGTGGGGACTTGGAGTTTGTCTTGTCATACGAGGAAAATGAACTTAGCTTCCTTTTTGAGTACACCAACGAGCTCATGCTCAAGGATCAAGAAATGTACCGACGACAGATCGAGAACTTTGGCTACGTCTTCATCCATGGCATGAGGGAAGTTACCTGTCCACTAACTGCGCAAGAGATCATCTTATTTTCCATTAGCATTTGATTAGCGGTAACCTAATCCTATTTTTCCGCTCAAGCAGCAGTGCGCAACCAAACAAGCTAATTGTCAGGCCACCTGTCTGGACAAAATTCATCTACTCGTCAGGTGCCTCTGAGGCATGCAAATTTCTAAGGCATAGTTCTCAGGCACCAACCAAATAGACACTGAATCACCAAGAGCTACATCATTATTTTAGTACCGACCCTAACTATGTCCACTTGCATATATCTTTCATCATTGTAGCAAAGCACAATTTGAATTGCAAGAAATAAAAATGAAATTACATCTCATATGAAAGTTACACTAATTTGTGGATATTGCAATATATTGCAGAAGTACAAACTCATTGACACTGCTGGCATCCGATGCAGGGCAGCAGTTGCTTCTGCTGGTAGCACAACGGAAACACTTTCAGTAAAACGTGCATTCCGTGCAATCCGGCGATCTGATGTCGTTGCCCTTGTTATTGAAGCAATGGCCTGCATTACGGAGCAAGTATCTCTACCTCATCACATGCCAATCTTTTCTGTTGTGTTTCTTGTTTTTAGATTATCCTATCATAGTGAAAATTTTGTGGTACAAAGGACTATAAAATCAAGGAAAGGCATGCGTAATTGTTGTGAACAAATGGGATACAATCCCAAACAAGAACCATCAGAGTATAACATATTATGAGCGACAGCGATTTTGTTAGAGCTTTCTTTTTCAGCCCGATTAATATATCGGGCTTTTATCCTTTTCTTTTTTCAATCCAGGGCCAATTCTCTTTCGGTCTTTAGTCTTTTCCTATTTCTTTTTTATGAAACAGGCCGGATTCGACTGTTGGAGAGATAAGGCACTTTGGGCCTTACAAACCTACGTGCATGTCTGTTTTGTACAGAGTTTATAGGTACAATATATATATATATATATATATATATATATATATATATATATATATATATATATATATATATATATATATATATATTACGTACAAATTTTTGTACGTATAAAATCATGTGCATACACTTTTTTCTCAGCTGGATTGATACGCCGCTGAATTCGTTTTAAATTTTATACACAAAAAATTTATATGGATAAAATTCGAGACCATCGTTGATATGATTCCCATACAAGGCCAAATGGGCGGACCGGGCCGATACGGCCCAAGGCACGGTCCGGCACGGCCTGTTTAGACACGGCCCATGTAGCGGGCCGTGCCGTGCTGGTCCGCGTGCCTCCCCTCCGGCCTAGGCACGGCCTGCCGAGGTCATGGGCTGTGCCATGCCGGCACGGTCCGTCGGCGGCCCACTGTGCCTGGGTTGGCCCGGTCCGCTACGGCCTTCACGCCATCACGCCGGCCTGGGTGTCCTGGAGCGTGCAGACGAGTCGTCAAAATCGCGGCAATGGACAGTGACTATTGAGTAGTCGCGCTCCGCCCAGATCTGGACGGAGACGGCCAAGGTGGGGGATGCCACGCGCTCCTCCTGGTCACGGTCGGCGGACATGAGCTGGTGGAGGCGGCGCTCGGCGTGCGTGACGGTGGCGGCGGGGACGGCGGCCACGGCGCCTGTCGGAGGATGAAACTCCGACGGCGGGAAGTCTGGAGACTCCCCTTTGAGATTCGGCCAGGGGAGTGGTTCTCAGGCGAATGCGGCGTCCGGAGGATGATAGACGTGCTCGGGCCCGGGTACCCGGGGTAAGAGAGAAAGCACACGAGGAAGACAGGAGGAGTTAGACAGGTTCGGGCCGCACGGAGGCGTAATATCCTACTCCTGTGTGTTTAGCTATGTGGGAGAGATGAATGTGATATGCTGTTACAGGGTGAACCCAGGGAGCTCAGGAGCTAGCCCGGGAAGGAACTGGAGGTGCTCAGCCCCTCTACCCGCAGCCGGACTCGAGGAAGAAGAAGACCTCTCTCGCTATCTCAGGAGCTTCCTCAGTTATCTAAGGCCGGAGACAAAGCTTGTGAGTTGTCTAAGCCGGCCAGAGCTCCTCCTGAGCCAGAGGCATGGATCCTCCTTTTATTTTGCAAGGGGAGCCACAGTGCCTAAGATACATGCCGTGAGGAAGAGTGAGAGAGAGCTTCTCTCGGTATGGTCTGTCTCGTCCGCCTGCTCTCGCCATGCCGGAGTTGGTGCTACACGTCGGGTCGTCACGCCGCTTGGCTGATGCGGGCGGCGAGATTCTGGGGATGTGACAGCGCACGTTTCCCCTGCCGGAGTTGGGGCTGACGTCTGGTCGGCACGGTCATCACGTCGCCGGGAGCGGATGGAGTATGGAGATGGGACGGTGCCTGCCTCCGCTGCCAGGGCGTGGAAAGACAAAGCCTCCATAGTCAAAAGGTTTCCGGTAGCACAGGAAGCGGGCCCACGGAAGCCAGGCGCGTCACGCCCCGTCGCATCGTCATCAATGTGGGTGGTTGGAGAGCCGATGCACTTGAGTCAGGCTCGTGCCCGGGTCCAGGAATCGAGAGGCGAGGCCCGGGCACGGGAAGCGGCACCCGGGACCGGGCGCCGGGTCCCGGGCACGAGAAGTGGCTCCCGGAACCGGAGCAAAGGCCCCGGGTACCGGGGGTGATCACGGTCCTCGGGCCCCGGTCAGCAAGTGGCTCCCGGGACCCGAGCCGAGGCCCCGGGTACCAGGGGCGTTCCTGGGACCGGGGACGTCCTCGGGCCCCTCGGTACTTGACCGGAGGAAGGCTGTAGCCGCCCGTTGCCGGTGCAGAATATAGGCCCCCGGGAAGCTGACGTGGCAGAGGATCCACGCGTCCCCGCGACTGTGGGGACCCCCAGTCCCGTTTCACCGACAGCGCCGCTGAGGCCGCCCACGCTGGTGGAGTCGCCGCCGCGGAGGAGGTGACCGAGGCGGGCCATCCTCTCGGTGTCGGCCTCCTCGTCACGGAGGAAGACGAGGCAACCGAGACGGCCGAGGTGGGGGACGCCGGGCGCTTCTCTTGGTCGTGGTCGGCGGACATGAGCTGGTGGAGGCGGCGCTCGGCGTGCGTGACGGCGGCGGCGGGGACAGCGGCCACGACGCCGCTGAGGCCGCCCGCGTTGGTGGAGTCGCCGCCGCGGAGGAGGTGACCGAGGCAGGCCTCGATGCGGGCCATCCTCTCGGTGTCGGCCTCCTCGTCGTGGAGGAAGACGAGGCAGCCGAGGCGGCCGCGGTGCGTCCATGCCCGCGCCTCCACGACGCTATAGTCCATGTCGGCGAGCACGGCGAACACCTCCGAGATGAGCCCCGTCCAGTCGGCTCCCGTCAGCTTGTCACGCCTAGAAATTCGCTACCGAAAATCTGAACATTTATGTGTATTAAATCCCTGCCTAGGAAAGCCAGGGTACACAAACCAAGTTGACATACAGAGTGTCTTACAAACAGAGTAAAATTATATTATAAAAATAGAACGGAAAAGGTAAAACGAAGTCTAAGACAGTGGGTCCATCAGTAGCTTCCAATCCACAAGCACCTTCATGGCGGAGCCAGCCTAATCCTCAGGACGATCCTCGTCAGACGCGTTCTCCAACATTGAGGGGGAAAAGAAGCAAGGCTAAGTACCACCCACAATACTCAACAAATCACACCCACAATTATGCATATGCACGGGGAACAAAGATCGGCTAGGGCTTGATTTGCGTAAGAGAAATTGCAAATAGTAGTAGTTCGCAAATAGTAAAAGTTGATTAATTTAACAATATTAATTTTCCACCGATTAACGTTACACCACGTTAACCAGGCCCAACCATTCCCAACTGATGACGTTACACCACATCAACCAGTCTCCACTGATGAACGCTACACCACGTTCACCAAACACCTCCGGTTACAGTTACACTACGTTAATCGGACTCCACTGATTAACGTTACACCATGTTAACCAGTCTCCACTGAACAACGTTAAACCACGTTGACCAGTTTTTCCTGATCACCGTTACACCACGTTGACCAGGCCGCGCTGATGAACGTTACACCACGTCCACCAGGCATCACTGATGAGAGTTACACCACGCTCACCAGTCTCCACCGATTAGCGTTACACCACGCTAGCCGGCCACCCCCGATCAACTCAACCACGTTGACCGGACTCACACCTTCCACCACACCAGTTTCAGAAAACCAGATTAATTATCTAAAGGTGAGACTAATCACGATGAGTCTTGGCCAATGTGCCCATAACCGCGGGCGCGACTATTCGAATAGATTTACTCTAATCAGAGGTGTACAACTGTACCCACAAGACACAGCACCACACACGTTCCCGTGTACCAGTGCATCACCACGATGCCCCGTGAGAGGCTGTGACAGGATCGTTCACGAAACCTCCCCCTAACCATCCACACCACGCTAAGGTTGCACCTGCCGACAGGGCACACCATATTGGCCAGGCTACCCCCCTTGCGCCACGGTGAATCCGGAAGCCGATCAACCCTACCCCGGGCCGACCCAACTCCATCCCGCTCACCCTCTTCTTCGGTGCCTAGGAGAGGGAGATGAAATGCTTCAAGCCCAGCCGTTGCCCACGCTCGCTTGTGGAAAGTACGGGTAGTTGCCCAAGTGGTTTCCACGAACCGGTCCTTAATTGCCATGAGCGTGACAAGCAAAACCATACACCCACAGCCCACCATTTAGTTCAAATTTTAATAATTCAACATCAGCCTATCCAAAATTTCATTTTGCGACATTGAGTTGGATCATATGAAAAGATAATATTTAAATCCCATCTGAGCTATGTTGCTAAGCATGGCTAAGCATTCCTAAGAATAGTAATTTAATTATATTATAACCCAGGTGACAAGGATTCATGTTTCAAAGCTAAGGCAAAGTCCTAACATTGCATAGGTTGTAACCCACCCACATGAAATATAGAAATAATACAGTTTATTTAAGTAAACAAAGCAATTTAGCGAAAAACAGGTACAAAATGATCAAGGTAACAGTGCGACTTGTCTTGTTCCGGCTCAACATACTCTGCTACGACCTCGTAAAACACTGGAGGGTCACCGACGTCGGATTCTATAACAAATAATACACAAACAATTAAAAACAGTACATGTGAGCAATCAAACATGAGCTGAAAGTATTTTTAATGAATTCTTGGAATTTTTCTGGATTTAATGAAATTTGAATGAACTTAATCAGAGTTCGTATGAATTAGTTATGAATTATTGAAGTTCCAGTGTGTTTTCTGATGCAAATATAATTAATAAGCGATTTATTGCGCATTTAATCAATTTATGATGTCACTGGACCGAGAGGCAAGCGCCGACAGGCGGGCCCTACCGGTCAGCGGCGCGGGGGAGAGCGACGCACGGTGGACCGAGTCCACCGCGGCCGGAACCGGGGGCGCCACTTGGCGCACACATGGCGCCAACACGGCGGCCACGCGGGCGGCCCCGATCTGCCACCCGGCAGATCGGACGACCCTGGGGAATGGCGGCCATGCTGGCCATCCCGAGTGGCGCGCACAAGACCTAATGGTCGCCGGCGGCGACCACACGGCGCAGCAGCGGCATGTGGAGAGGCAAAATGGAACAGGGAGACGGAGGGGATTCTCACCAGCGGCTCGCGGCGACGAGCGACGACGCAAAAACGACGGCGGTGATGAGGTAGCGGTGGTGGCTTCGGGACGACGTCAGCGACGGTGCTCCGACGGCGATGGGAGAGCGAGGGGCGGCGGCCGAAGAGCGCTGGGAGAAGGGGAAAACGAGAAGGGGGTTAGGGCGGAGAAAGGAGGCGCGGCGCGGCGGAAATGGCCGGCCGGAGAGGATGAAGAGAGCCAGAACTCACCGTGCGCGAGGGCGGGCCGTTCCGGCGAACTTCGGCTTCCACGGAGTGGCGGCCGATGGGCTCCTCGGCACGGCGGAGGTGATGGCGGTGGCGGTGTGGCTCGGCGGGGTCGGGAACGGCGGCGAGCAACGGCCGGAGTTAGAGAAAGGCGGTGGAAGCTCGGGTGCGCGGTGGCGACAGTGATTTAGGGCATGGGGAGGCTTGGCATGTTGGGGAAAAGGCAGAGGAGAGGGCGGGGAGACATTTTATGCATGCGGGTGAGCGAGATCGAGGCCGTAACGGCCCAATCGTGCACGGGAGTGAGGGCAACGGTGACTGGGTCGTGCGCGAGATTCGCGGGAGAGAGGGGACGAGGACGCCGGGGAAGATGGGGGAGTGGGGACGGACTCGGTCCGCGCTCGTTTGAACCGGGTTCGAGCGGGCGCAAAAGCAGGAGGCGGCGTTGGATCGGACGGTGGAGGGGATTTTTTCCCTCCGCCCAATTCAGACGGAGGAGGAAGACGGTGCTGACAGGCGGGCCAGGCCTGTCAGCGGGCGTGCGGCGTGCGGCGGGAGGTGGCCTGACGAGCGGGGCCTAGCGCACAAAGAGAGAGCGAGCGGGTGGCAGGCACGCGCGGGATGGGCCGGCCCAGCGTGAGGAGAAAGAGGCAGGGGGGAAGCAGGCCCAGCGAAGGGGCCGGCACAGGGATGGGCCGGTGGCCCAGGAGAAGAAAAAGAAAAAGAAAAACAGAAAAGGCTTTCCAGAGAAATTTTTAATTCCGATAATCGATTTTGATTTATTAAAAATAGTTCCTGTGCTCTAAAAATTTCACTAAAAATCCAGTTAATGTATTTTGGCCAGGAGAACATAAAAAAAATATTCTCGGCCATGTTAATTTATTATTTTGCATTTCACATATTTAATTTAGTTCTTCTGGTCTTTTAAATTTATTTTTCTTGGACATTTTCTCTAATATAATTTAGTGTGGCTAAATTTAGGGTGTGACATAGCTCCAGCGCCGCCGGCCTGTAGCGGGCCGGTCGTGCCGGGGCATGCCCATGCCGTGCCGTGCCGGTCCGCTGTGCCGCACTGTCGGCCTAGACATGGCACGGCTACTCGGGCCGTACCGGCATGACCCATGACCATCCATGCCGGGCCGGTCCGAACATGGTTATTATAACACTATGCCCGGACCGTCCCGACAGGGCACAGCCGATTTGAACATCTCTAATGATTCCCGGTGGTTGATGAGGGGATCGGCCTAAAGCCTGCGGTGGTCGTCGGCCTCGATCTTTTGGATGCCAGCGCGCTTGCCTCTGGAGAGGTGGAGGATGCCCTCAAGCCGAAGGTGGATGACGCCCGCAAGAACAAGGTCAAGCTCGCGCTGCCTGCAAGCTGCTCAAAGACGCCCCTTCCTGCTTCCGGAAAGGGGAAGGAGGTTGCTGTTGTCCCCAACTTGTCTGAGGCGTCGGCTATGAAGACGGAGCAGAAAGTCTATCGATCCAATTATAGCATCGTTTCCTGTACCCCTCGGCATAATCTGAAGCCTCGCCGTCCCAAAAACAATCGACAGAAGGGGATTGACCTAGTAAGTCTCCGAATCCTATTCTGTGTTTCTTCTCGATTCCATTCGCGGGCTGGAAATGTCAATTAGTGCGTTTTGTTCTGAATGAGCAGCTAAATGTTAACTCTGTTGCCATGTTTCCACGTAGTTGAAGGCTCTTGTATTTCTTGTCTTTTGGTATGATTGAACTGCTAGTTGTGAGCCTAGATGCTTTGTTTCCCTTTGCAGGCGCCTGTATTTTCTTGGCTGTCTGATCAGCTGCAAAAATGTAAGCCTAGGTTCCCATGTTTCCCTAACTGTTGTTCCCATGTTTGTGGTTAACAGTGCTTATATTAAAGAACTTTAGAGTAGGCATTCCTGATTAACTGAAGGCTCATTAAGATATTTGATTCAGTTATGAGCTCTGTGTAAGTTTGCAGATTCTCTGGCTCTGTAATTGTTGGCTAGTTGCAGTAGCAGCGCTATGATGTTTGTAGGCTATAGTAAAAGATAAGATTAATTCCATTTGATACCATAAAATTTGTATGAACTAAATCCTTATGTCCTTTTGGTTTCTTCTGACACGGTTGTAAGTTTGTTTGGAGAAGGGGACATTTACAAAGACCAAGAAAAAAAGTAACTTTCTAATTTCTATATAGATGGTGATCTTATTGTCGTGTGTATTCGAGAATTTGTTTTCTGTAAAAAGGAAAGAATTAATATTGATGATTCTAATGTATACTATCTTCAAACATTGTAGAAATTGAAGTACCTGTGCCTGAGGATTCGGCACACCCAAATATAAGAACTTCAATGGCTCTGCGGCACATGCACCTGAGAGATGCGATGGTCTGAATTTTTGTGCTTTGATTACTGGCGTGACAAGGGGAAAAGATGCAAATCACATCAAGCATGGCTTGAGGATAATACACCGTCGACTGAATGGCTATGAGTAGTTTCTTGCTGTATAGTATATCTTTCGTCCCTAAAAGAGTGTAGTTTTAGTTATTTAAAAATAGATTAAGTAAAATGTTAAAAGATTACTATGTCCTTATTTAATACGGAGAGAAAACAAAAAGAAGAAAATGAGGAGAGAATAGGATTGGTTAGACAGTTAAAACGATGAAATGAAATTAAAAAGGTCTACTGGAATTTATTATAAAAATATAATGGTATTAAAGAGATCAGTAGAACTCACTCTACCTCTGTGGATGGGGGAGTAGAACTGAGGACCTTCTAATAGGCTCTTTCGTCTGGCGTGAAGTGGAGAACCTTGTTAATATAACTTCACTAACGGAATCTGTTTGTTTAAGTAGTATTTATGGCATTGAATTTAATATTGCATTATAATGTGAGAAAGAAAGGTTATGTATTCAATTGATTAAATCTGCTTACTTAATTGGACCTCCTGATCTATACTTAAGTTTTAATGTCTTGGTTCATTGGCCGAACGTATATTGTCTTAATGACTTTTGATTGTTTTATTTGTAATATAAATTATCGCCGCAGCGTTAGCACGGTGCATGGTACTAAGCTGGATATATAGGATAATATCAATGTGCCAAGTTTTCTGTTATGAACATTTGCTAGTGCTTTGTACATAAGCGTTCACATTGTTGAAACTTGAAACTCAACATTTTCTGAACACTTTCTTTCTTAGATGAAACGGAACCAATTTACAATATAGTAATAATGCAAGGTGTTATAGCTGTGCTGGTACATAAGCAGTATCACTGGTAGGGCCATCTATATGGTGGGGTCCACCGGTCAGTGAGATGTACATAGAGATGTACGGTACAGACAGGTGTTATATGACATGTTGATCAGCTAAATGTTAGCCCATATGACATGTTTCCTCAAAGATGCAGATAGTATTATTTTCCTTGGCTTTTTGGTCTGATTAAGCTGCTAGTTGTGATCGTAGATTACATGTTCCCCCTAGTTGCACTCCTGTTTTTTTTAGTGTTTTGGTCTGAATGAGCTGCTAGACATAAGATCTAGATACTATGTTTTCCACTAGATGCAAGTTATTGTGTTTCCTTGTCTATATGCTGCAAGGTGTTCTTTAATTGTATTGGATAAGCACATTTAAGTGTCATTTGCAGCTGTTTTATGATGTATCTTTGGTTTGGTGAACTTGAACGAATGTTAAGTGCATCTTGCATGGTAATGAATTGATTGCAGTGTTAGTGGAGAGGTGATGGTGATGCATGCTTTGGTGTGAAATTATAGTTTTGTCGTTTTATTGTTGATTTACTTTGTTGATGCTCTGGTCTGAAACAGATGTGTTTTGAATTTTTCCTGTTTGACTTGTCAACCGTACTACAAATGGTAGGCATGAAATTCTTTCTTAAATCATTATAATAAGAGTAAATTGCATTTTGCGCCAGGTAAAGCGTATCTTGTTTCAGTTTGCACCGGGGTATAGCAAAATAAATTTCACTTTGCAGCAGGATACATCATCAAATTTATAGAAATTTCATCCAGTTTTATAAAATCTGAATGTAACTTTGTGAATTGTGGTCTAAATTCAAAAAGGTATATAAGTTTTACTTGTATTTCATAATATTTTTCTTCAATTATATAACGCAATCTAGTGCAAAGTGAAACTTATTTTGATATACCGCGGTGCAAAGTGAAAGTATGTACTAAACCCGGTGCAAAGTGCAATCTACTCTAATAATAATCTGCCTTATAACTATTTTGTGATTTCTTATTGAAATTGTGATGAGAATTGCACGTAGCTGGAACTAGGCATTGTTTGTTGGTATTCTGCTTGTGTTTTATTTAGTTTCTATTTGAACTACGGATGACCAGGACGGTCAAATGCTTTTGGTATGTTGGTATAGTTTTATTTTCTAAGTGACTGTTTTTGGTCTTCTGTTATTTAGTTTCTGTGTGATCCATGGATGCATTGTGTTCTTATACTTGTTCTTTTTCAGTGGGGCCTTGATGGCAATGTCAGAATTCCAGTGAAAGAGATTGTTCAAGATGATCTTGTTACTGAATACAACAATGTTTTGCTACATCTGATCAACATGGAACTTGGGTTGAATGAAATGATCCAATTGTGTAAGCCTGCACACAAAAAGAGGGAAAAGGTACTCCGCCTTGCTTTGAAGATTAGTCTTGAAGACGATGCAATGATTGATCTTATCCTTAGGGCCTTTAAGAGTGAAAAGTACTTCGAGGTTCTTGCGTCGAACTTGACGCATGTCTTCAATTGGAACCGATCAGTATCAAGGCGCATCCGGCAGGAAGTGATTAGGCTTGGTGGAAGGCCTATAAATGATCCACTGTCTGTTTCTCAGCGGTAGGCACATTCTATTAGATGCATTTAGTTGAGTTACGGTGTTGATATGCATTTAGTTGCTTTTACCACCAGTTGCGTCTGTCATCAGTTTCTCAACGATTTTCCCCATTCTATTAGATGCATTTAGTTGAGTTACGGTGTTGATATGCGTTGATGATTGATATGGATCTGTTATACGTTGATAATGGATATGGTGCTGTTAGGTGTAACTTTCCACTCTTATTACACTGTTTCTGTTGTGGAACGGTGCAGATATATGTTGATAATAGATTAGTTCTAACTTCCTTCTCGTATTCCATCAACTGCTTTCTGTTGTGTAACGGTGCTTGTATATGTTGACAAGGAATAGTTCTTGTTATGGGTAACTTTTGATCACCTGTTTGATTTCTGTATTAATCACCGGCTGTTTTGATTTCTATAGTCGTTCACTTTGGATCTGTTTGGCTGCTTGATTTTGTTCAATTTGGTCTTTGGATCTGTCGATATGCCTAATGAGGAATGCCAGAATATGGCTTGTAAACTCATGCGATCCGGGCGACGCAGGAAATGTATGTTGCATTGTCTTTCACATCGGACTTGCAACTGATTTGGATCAAATTTTGTTAGAGGATTTCGATCCCAGCTCGTGCAGTACGGTCAATCGTTTTGTCCAAATTTTGTTTTGGATGCCTATTCCAACTGACGCAGTATGATCCGACTCCGTTTTGTTGATGCCGATTTCATCTGACGCAGATCCGACTCCGTTTTGTTGATGCCTGGAGATTGCCCTAATATATAGATAGGCATATGTTTAATCTATACCTACTACTGTCGATCGATGGAAACTTTACGCTGCGCAGGTGTTGGTACTCGCCGAAACACCGCCCCCGTCGTACAAAGCGAGCCGGCCATGGAGGGGAAGAAGGAAGAGCAGATATTAATTATGGAGGGGAAGAAGGAAGAGGAGAAATTGATCGAGCGAAGATGGTGGAGTACGTGATTGATGGTGGGGACTTGGAGTTTGCCTTGTCATACGAGGAAAATGAACTTAGTTTCCTTTTTAAGTACAGCAATGAGCTCATGCTCAAGCATCAAAAAATGTACCGACGATAAATCGAGAACTTTGGCTACGCCTTCATCCATGGCATGAGAGAAGTTACCCTCACCGATGATGAGGACAAAGAAGATAGCGAAACCGTCACTGATTACGACGAGTAAGGAGGCGATGATGAGGGAAGAAGATGGTGGGACTATCACTGATTACAACGAGGAAGAAGGCGAGATCTTTACGGATGATGAAGAGGCCCATCACCAGACGCCCTAACAAGGATGATATAGTAGGAAGACTGCAGCACGCGACGATACTGATTGATTTGTTATGAGAATGTAGTGATATGTTTCAGTATAGTATATATGTTCAATTGATTTTCTATGGTATTTCTGAAGCCTAAGGGCATGTACAACGCGTCGTTACATGCCGTCTGTAGGTCATGTCTTTTTTCAAAATACCCTCTGTTCGCTTGGGCGACGGCTTCCTCGACGCTTGGTGAAGCGACGCTGAGAGCTGCGTCTCGATGCTGAAGCGAGGCCCCGACGACGACGAGAGGAGCGCTGTACCACCTCCATCTCTTCGAGTCGTCGTTGAGTGGGATCCTGCGTGGTTGCTCGGGAAATGGCTCCCGCGCGCGCCAAAAATCAGTCCTGCTGCAATTTTCTCCCCCGCGCGCCCAGCTTCCTAGTCGTTCCGTCTTCAGCGCCTACCCAGCTTCCCCCACGGCCGTTGTCCCAGAGATGTCGCCGTCGGGTAGGAACAACACTGGCGGGCGAGGCGGGTGGGTTGCGGCCGGCGCCGGCTGGGTTGTGGTGGGCGGCGGGCGTGGCAGCCGTGTTGGGGCAGGCGGCGGGCGGCTTGGGGCAGGCAGCAAGCGCGACGGCCTGGTCGAGCCGGACAACAGCCACGGCGGCCTTGTGGAGCCGGACAACAGCCATGGCGAGTGCAGCGGCTTGGGGCAGGCGGCGAGCCACGGCAGCCGGGTTGCAGCGACTGTCGGGCGCGGCAGCGGAGTCGTCTCCTCGACTGGCGCGGCGGCGACCGATGGGCGCAGCTACGGACCTGGCGGAGGTGCCTTTTCCAGGGGAGGTGGCGGAACTGCCAGAGGTTGCTTCCCCGGCACAGATGGATCATCGGCTAGGTTTCCCTTTTCTCCTTCCCCTTCTGCACCTTGGTGGGAGGCCGGCAGTGAATCGATTTCTCCTTCATTCAGGCGTGCATCAGCTTGGGATCCATCTAGGTAATGACATGTTCTTCCAATTTGCTTCCTGAGTTGGTGAATAACATGTTTATTATCCATCACTTGCTATAGAATTTGTGTTAATATTGCTAATTACAATGCCAAGTTCAGATTGGGTGGTCCAGCTATCTATAATCTTCGATGAAATTTTCTCTGTTTATAATATAGTTTGTTCACTGTTTTGGTACTGATAAATGGAGTAGTGATCTGTTTGCTGTGACGGACACACCTGAGCCCTGAAATACCATGGTCCGCCACTGTCTGTTTGTGATATGTTTCAGTAATATGTTATTATTCAAAATTGGATGAACAATGAATATTATTTGGGCTTGATATCTGTTATCATTGAAAATTGTATGTGGTTACTATATGATCTGTTTGCAAATTGATTAATTAGATGCGTCTGTCATTGTCTCTTTCTGATTTTAGCTAGGTGTGTGGTTATTATATACTGTTCTGATTTGTCCTGTTAAATTTGACAACACTCATTTGTATTAACAGCAGCCCACGTCCATCCGGTGGATTCATGAGTTACTTTGGTAATGAGGCTCAAAATTTTCATTTGGTTGGTCCACCTAATCATAGCATTGATGTGAATACACCGGTTTCTAATAACAATGAAGAAAGTGGTACGCCAGAAGTAGAAATCTTACCTAAGCAGCAAGTTGAACTTGGAGACAGTGACAGTGAAAATTTTAGAACTGAGAAGCGGAGAAATTGGACAGAGGAAGAGGATGGTAGATTGATGAGTTGTTGGATAGAAAATTCAACGGACTCTACCTGTGGTGCCAATAGGGGTGGAAATCAATACTGGGGTGATGTTCTTGAAGCATACAAGAAGAACACCCCAGCACATAGGAAAAGAAATCTGAAGCAATGCAAGAATCGCTGGCACAAGATTAACAAGTGGGTTGATCTCTTCGAATGTGTTTATTTGAAGGCTCGAAGAGTATTTATAAGCGGATATTCAGATTTAATGTGGATTGAAGCAGCCCACAGGTTCTATGTGGAAGACAATAAAAACTTGAAGTTAGGAACCTTTGGCCTAACTGAGGTTTGGAAAATGTGCCGAGATGTGCCAAAGTGGAAAACATATAATGAAGAGCTGAAGAATGCACGTAAACGGAAAGAGTATCACCTTGAAGGAGAAGGGGAGGAAAACGATGAAGGTGTAGAAGAAATGCCTAAGCGACCATTGGGCCAGAAGGCAGCTAAAAAGGCTGCTCTAGCTGCAAAAGGCAAGGCCAAAGGATCTAGCTCCGAAGATGATGGAAATTCAAAGGAATCTGCAATTGATGTGGACAAGCTTGACAGATTAGGTAAAATTCAGGAAAGTGCCAATGCAAACCGCATGAAGATACTTGAATTGCAACAAAAGTTATCGTCGGAGAAGCTTGAGACTATAAAACTTGCTCATCTTACAGCCCAAGAGACCAAAGAGGGTAAAAGGCTTGAAGTAGAGAGGAAGAAGCTTGAGAAAGAATCAAAGATGATGGAAGTTTATAATAATCTCATCTTACAAGATTCAAGTTCAATGTCTACTGAGGAAAAGGCTGAGCGAATTGCAGCAATGAAGTCTCTCAAGAAGATGCTTTTCCCTGAGAGTATATAATTTCTCAGGTGACCAAAGATGAGCTAGGCAACCTTGCTGCTATGCTGAACTCTTTGACACAGCGGCTAGAACATTTTTAATATATTCTCTTATCTAATTTGTCTCAAAGAATAGTGTCTGAACATACTGTTATGTAATTTGCCATGAAGCTTATGGATTCTCATACAATTTTATAATGTGAACTGACCTATACACAATAGTATGTGAACTGACCCATTGCATAATGTAAACTGACCTGTACACAATAGTATGAACTGACCTATTGCATAGTATGAAGTGACCCATTGCATGATGTGAACTGACCTGTACGTGATTGCGTGAACTTGTTGACTTGTCTGAGCATGTGAACAAGTGCTATTTTGTACTATTATAAAAAGCAACCAGGGACGTGCTGTTCTCCCATTCCACCGAAGAACCATTACTTTATTCCACATCCTATGGAGCCAGTTGTGCCGGATGAGCAAGCTGCAGTTGAAGATGCTGCACTGGATGAGGAAGATGCAGTAGAAGATGATGCTCTCATTGATGCGACAGAAGTGTTCACCACAGAAGATTTTTTAGCGGAGGATGAAATCTTACAAGATTTCATAAACGAGATTGGAGAGGAGCTAAGGACTGATCTCGATAAAGAAGAGTCAACTTGCAAGCGCCGTCGTCCAAGCGGACCAAGAAGGTACATACCTAGGAATCGAGAAGCAGCTCATGATGATCTTGTCGCTAATTATTTTTCCGCAAATCCTATCTACACTGACGAGATGTTCCGGAGGAGATTTAGAATGAATAAGCCACTGTTCTACTCATCATGGACACTCTGAGAGATTGGTCTCCATATTTTACCCAAAGAGTCGATGCAACTGGTAGGGATGGCCATTCACCCCTTCAAAAGTGTACTGCAGCTATCAGGATGCTAGCTTACAGCACATCAGCTGATCAACTTGATGAGGTATTGAAGATAGCCGCAAGCACTTCTCTAGAGATTTTGGGAAAATTTACTGAAGGAGTGATTGAATGTTTTGGTGATAAGTATCTACGTCCTCCAAGAGCCGAAGAGATGGAAAAAATCTTAAAAGAAAATGAGGCTCGTGGTTTTCCAGGACTGTTGGGCAGTATCGATTGTATGCACTGGGCTTGGAAGAATTGCCCGAAAGGTTGGGCATACATGTTCACACGTGATGACAAAGGCATTCCCACTATGATCCTCGAAGCAGTGGCATCTCATGATCTTCGTATATGACATGCTTTCTTTGGTACAGCCGGGTCTCCAAACGACCTCAACGTATTAAACAAGTTACCACTATTCGTTCAAGCAATAAAAGGTGAAGCTTCTACAATTCATTATGTAGTAAACGGAACACAGTATGACATGGGCTACTATCTTGCCGACAGAATATATCCAGAGTGGGCGGTATTTGTGAAGACCGTAACGACACCTCAGCCAGATGAAGACATTATTTGCATTGATGCAAGAAGGTGCTAGGAAAGATGTTGAGTGCGTGTTTGGCGTCTTGCAATCTCGTTTTGATATTATTCGTCGCCCTACACGGTTATGGAAGCAAGAGGACGTTATCAACATAATGCAAGCTTGTGTTATCCTTCACAATATGATAGTGGAAGATGAGAAGGAATTGGTTAGAGTGTCCTTAGATGTGAACGAGAGCGTGAGTGCGACGTTAGTGCTCCCATCAGAAGTACGTACAAGCGACAACCCGAATCCATGCTTCGCAGAGGTTCTTCGGAGGAATTCCGCTATCAAAGCTCGGCCGACACATAAGCAACTCAAGAAGGACCTAATCAGTCACATATGGCAACGCTATGGAAAGAGAGAAAATTAGCAAAACAATGATATAATTATATATACTATATAATGTATCTTCATTATTATAAATAAATATTATTACCATGTTAAACTAATTTATGCCTTATAAGTAATTTTATGAAATAGTAACACAAGGGCATACAAAATATTATTCATAATTGATCCTAATCACATGTAAAGCATTAAACAGCTTAAAGACACTAAAATAGACACCCTATTATATGAACTATCTTTTAACTATCTTTATGTCAGATTTTAGTATTTTATAGATGGACCCTATCTCTCCGCCATAATCCCATTTTTCCGCTCAAGCAGCGGTGCGCAACCAAACAAGCTAATTGTCAGGCCGCTTCGTGCTCTGCACTGCACCGTTTGCACGCGTGCATGGCTCGACCGCTTCGACTTCTTCAACCCCAGCTTCCCGGATTTTTATCCTAAAATAATATTTTTTTACTTTTCGTATTTTTTTCTGCAAATCCTAACCCCACGCCTAAATTTACCCATATTTATTCCTCGCTCGTTCGCTTTCCCCACCACACACAACTCACCAAGTCGTATCCCCTTCCTCTCCTCACAGATGCACAAAGAGACCTTGCCCGGATTCCAATCTCCGTCGCCGGCCGGCCGGCGGGCTGGCCTGCCTCCCCGGAGGACTGGAGATGGTGCCCTCTCCGGCGGGCTCGCCGGCGAGATGGCGCCTCCGCCCGTCGACGGCGGGCGGACCCTGTCTCTGCCGTCAGCGCTACGACATCAGACGGCGGGGGCGCAACCTTCGATCTGTCCGTAGCTCCGCCGGCGTTTGATTTCTGTATTAATCACCGGCTGTTTTGATTTCTATACTCGTTCAGACTGCTTGGTTCTGTTCAATTTGGTCGTTGGATCTGTCGATATGCATAATGAGGAATGCCAGAATATGGCTTGTAAACTCATGCATAATGTATGTCGCATTGTCTTCCACATCCGACTTGCAACTGATTCGGATCAAATTTTGTTAGAGGATTCCGATCCCAGCTCGCGCAGTACGATCAATCGTTTTGTCCAAACTTTGTTTTGGATGGCTATTCCAACTGATGCAGTATGATCCGACTCCGTTTTGTTGATGCCTGGAGATTGCCCTAATATATAGATAGGCATATGTATAATCTATATCTACTACTGTTGATCGACGAAAACTTTACACTGCGCAGGTGTTGTACTCGCCGAAAACACCGTCACCATCGTACAAAGCGAGCCGGCCATGGAGGGGAAGAAGGAAGAGCAGATATTAATCATGGAGGGGAAGAAGGAAGAGGAGAAATTGATCAAGAAGAGAAAAAAGGTGAAGAAGATGGTGGAGTACGTGATTGATGGTGGGGACTTGGAGTTTGTCTTGTCATACGAGGAAAATGAGCTTAGCTTCCTTTATGAGTACACCAATGAGTTCATGCTCAAGGATCAAGAAATGCACCGACGACAGATCGAGAACTTTGGCTATGCCTTCATCTATGGCATGAGGGAAGTTATCCTCACCGATGATGAGGACGAAGAAGATGGTGAAACCGTTACTGATTATGATTATGACAAGAAAGAAGAAGGCGATGATGAGGACGTAGAAGATGATGAGACTGTCACTGATTACGACGAGGAAGGATGCGAGATCTTTACGGACGATAAAGAGGCCCATCACTAGATGCCCTAACAAGGATGATATAATAGGAAGACTGCAGCACGCAATGATACTTATTGATTTGCTATGAAAATGTAGTGATATGTTTCAGTATAGTATATATGTTCAATTAATTTTCTATGGTATACGTCTTCTTCCGCTTGCGTAATTCCTTTGACGTACTTTCTTCTCACGCCTCCCACACAGCTCATCTGCTTATGGCCTTAAGGTGTAGCTAGTTACCTGTCCACTAAGTGCGCAAGAGGGCTAGGGCACACACAGGGGAGTGGCTCGGCGGCTGCCCACGACGCACTGCCTCCTTCCCCTCCCGACGCCGCCGCCGCCCCGACGCGCCGCCCGCTGAGGCGCCGCGCCGCCGCCTGCCCGCCTCCGCCCGCTTGCCCGCCTCCCCCCGCCGACGCGCTGCAGCCCCGCCTCCTGTCGGCCGGGAGGCCGCCGGCCCTCTGCCTCCGCCCTCCCGCCCGCCTCCTGACCCGGCCGGGAGGCCGCCTGCCCGCCGCCTCCGCCCTCCCGCCTGCCTCCTGACGCCCGGCCGAGAGGCCGCCGCCTGCGCTTGGCTAGTGGCTCCTGCCCTCGAATCAGGTAAATATCCTGCCCTGCTACTGATATCCTGTTTATTTATTTTTATATATATATATATATATATATATATATATATATATATATATATATATATATATATATATATATTGTTTTGTGTTTCCTCAACCATGAGATTTTGTTTTGATTGTTCTACGAAATCAAGTATTTGTTGTGTCTACAGTCTATGTTTTTTTTTATTTTAATTCTTTTATTTTGTGGAACCCTTATATTAGCTTTCAATAAAACCTGTTATGCTTGTTGTCTAAAATGCTTCTTGCCTGCTATATAAATATGTGTATTAGAGAATGGAACCATTATATAAGGATATACTAACTTGCTGTCATTGTACTTTCATTTACATAGATTTATGGTGTTAGAAATTTTGGTATGTGATGTAAACTTATGAGTTAGGACTACCCAGCTAAAAATTCCTGGCTACGCTACTGCTAATGCATCAATTATTTATTTGAACAACTTTTCTCGTATTGGTGGATTTGGGGATTTTTTTTTATTCTCCATCCTTTCCCCTTCTTGTTCTTGATGCATGCAAATTATTTGTTTACGGAAAGCTGGTCGCAGATGAATTTTGTTTAAGCTAGCGATGCAATATTGCAATGGTGGCAAGATTAGTACATTTTCCATTAGCATTTGATTAGCGGTAACCTAATCCCATTTTTCCGCTCAAGCAGCGGTGCGCAACCAAACAAGCTAATTGTCAGGCCGCCTGTCTGGACAAAATTCATCTACTTGTCAGGTGCCTCTGAGGCATGCTAATTTCCAAGGCATAGTTCTCAGGGCACCAACCAAACAGACACTGAATCACCAAGAGCTGCATCATTATTTCAGTACCGACCCTAACTATGTCCACTTGCATATATCTTTCATCGTTGTAGCAAAGCACAATTTGAATTGCAAGAAATAAAAATGAAATTACATCTCATATGAAAGTTACACTAATTTGTGGATATTGAAATATATTGCAGAAGTACAAACTCATTGACACTGCTGGCATCCGACGCAGGGCAGCAGTTGCTTCTGCTGGCAGCACAACGGAAACACTTTCAGTAAAACGTGCATTCCGTGCAATCCGGCGATCTGATGTCGTTGTCCTTGTTATTGAAGCAATGGCCTGCATTACGGAGCAGGTATCTCTACCTCATCACATGCCAATCTTTTCTGTTGTGTTTCTTGTTTTTAGATTATCCTAACATAGTGAAATTTTTGTGGTACAAAGGCCTGCATTACGGAGCATGTCATGACTCATGAACAAAAAGAGCACCTTATATTACCCAAAAGCATGTCATGTCATGAGTATTTTCATTGAGAAGCAAGCAGCCAAAATATCAGACACTGCTGGGCAATGTTTCATATAGCCAAACGCAAAAAATAGCCTTGTTGCAGGAGATAGAGCAATATTGCAATTTACAACAGCAGCAGTGTCACTCGATTATACACGACACAGCACAAGCACTAGGTTTTTGTTCGCAATAAGGAATGAAATTCTCCAGAGCTAGCGCATAAAACCTTTTCCGTTTCAGACAAAGCAGCTCAGGTTTCTGACATGGCATGGTTATAACAAGGTTCTTTACTTGGCTCTGCAATAGAAATCAGTCATGGTCCTCATGGAGTTCTCAAAAATTACAATGACAAGCTTGGGCGATGAGAAGATGTCGGCGAGGGCTTTTTACTGATGATCGTCGTTCACAGTTCATGGCGTGGATTTGCGATGCGAAGCCTCTTTGATTTGCTCAAGATGGATGCGTCGGCATTGTGTTCAAGCACCATGCATACTCTTAAGTTGCACAAGGGACATACATAGGTGTTAGGTTAAGCCCTAAACAAGGTTTTCAGGTTAACAACGTGTGCTGACAATTGACAAATACTAACCAACTACTAGGCATGGTTGTCAGACTTGTCTTATTTTTTGTTTTGTTGGTTTCAATCAACATTCCTATAGCTAAAACCCATTAGAGGCCATCGAGTGCTTCTGTGCTTAAAAATTTGCAGGAGTAACTTTCTATAGTATGTTTGCTAACGTCAAGTGCTTGTTAATAGGAAAGGTAAATTACATTCTGTTTCTAGCACAATCAAGAATACAATTTATTTCCTCGCAAAAAAAAAAAAACCGAATACAATTTATTGGACAATATCAGGCTAAGCTACATAAAGCTACGAACTGAGCAACAAAGCACTCATGCATGCTAATGTGACAGAAGCAACGAGTATGGATGGAACGTAAATATCTGAACAATAGCAATGAACTGGCCATGACTCGTGACGCTGATCGACAAGTACGTACTATGACAAGATCACTAAATTGAAAAAGAGAAGGTAGTACCTTGCAATCCAAGCACGGGTCATTTATCATGCCTTTTACTTGTGAAATTAACACAGCATTTTGGAGCCTGACAACTCAAACAGACGAGGCCTTGCGTTTTGGATATATCAAGTTTAGAGAATCAGAGTACACCACAAGGTTGCAACTCGCAATTGTTTATCCTTGCTATGCAGAAAGTTTACCACGAAAGATGGTTTGACATGATATGCTCGATGAGGTACAAGAATATTCATCAGTCTCTCCTAGTTTAATTCTCCCCCAGCTGCAACATTTGCAAGCAGAAACAAACCCTGAAGAGAGGAAACAGAAAGCCCAAGGATCAACTAAGATTTTCGCATTCTTTTGTAGAATAATAACTAATGTAAATATCCCAGTAAAGAAGCACACATATCACATATGTCCAGAAATATCAAAGAACGTGATAAAAAATTACATGGGTTTGTCATAGAAGATGTTCCTTTTGCCTTCCATAGTTTGAAAATGCATGTGAAAAAATAAAAATAACAAATCTAGATAAAGTAACTCAGTATACCGTAATTTAAGGAATACTTACCTTTATGCACACTCCTGGGCCAGGAACCACGGGATGAAGAGAAAAAGCTGCAATCTTGCGCACAAGAATGGCCCCGTGTGTTTGAGATACTCTTCACAAAGTTATTTTGCTTTCCTTTCCACAGCTCCCTTCAATAACAGTTTCTTTTACACATGCATAGAGCAATCACACAATATAACAAATAAATTTGATTGCACACGTCCAAGAGCGACCACTTTACGTGATGGATTTCTTTAGTTTGATGACAAGGTTGCACCAGTCATGCAAGTTTTGGTGCACACAGTACATCTTTCTTTCTTCACGAAATTTTACTGCTGCTGCTTGCTGCACCTCCTCCCCCTACCATTTCACCATTCACGCGCACGCTCACGTTTATCTATCTGAAAGTGCGCAGACAACCTTATCGATCTCATGTATTTGTCTACAAGGGAAGCGATGGTAACGAGCTCGCTACCACTGCTGAGCTGCTTGACATGAGAACTCGTGCTGCATTGGTCCCCAGCGCAGCACAGCATCTGCGCCCACACCTGGCAGATCATCTCTAGCGTGCCAGTGCCACCAACAGGCGAGTCTTGTCGGTTGATGAGGAATGCACCAAGTGAGCATCCTCCCTTCAACACCTTGTCTCCAAGCCTATTAGTATTTGTACAAGTTAACTTAAACTCAGGTGCAGAGCTATTAATCCTCAATGCATCCGCATAACGCTGTAGCAAGCAGAGCACATCCTCAGCTGTGCTGTACCTCAGGTGACGGGTAATAGCATAGCACAGCACAAGATAATCGTTGCGGCTGGCATCGGGAGGCAGCATGTGGGGACGTGATGCAAGCAGGAAAAGCATGTAATTGGACAGCGCCTGAGCCATCTCCACAAGGTCAGCGGCTGAACCTGAACCACCGGCGGCCTCGGCTTGCTCATCTTCAGCAGCTGAACCTGAACCACCGGCAGCCTCTGCTTGCTCCTCTCCAGCAGCTGAACCTGAACCACCGGTGGCCTCTGCTTGCTTCTTCTCTTTATCCTTGTACCAGCACAGGTAGATGTCAGTGGCGATGTGCCAGATGAGGATCCTCTGCTCCATCTTGGACTCGGCAACCCAGGCCGGGTCCCCATACAATCCTCTGCTCTCGAACTCCTCCTGACCCCATTGCCTTGCCTTCATGGTCTCCAGCAACAGCTGCTTGATGCACGCCGAGATGGGAATGGATGGGCCCGAGTAAGCCAGTATGTTCCACCAGTCCTCAACTCCCATCCATCTCGCGATCTTGCTGCATCGGCTGGCCTTGCTGCGCACGCACAACTGAATCAGGTTGAGCTGCCCCATGGAGCGTGACCAGCTGCACCTCCTCCTCCAATCCGCTGCACGGACCAGCCGGCGGAGACACGCCGGTACATGGGCAAGAAAATTACACACACTGCTTCCTTCCGATCCCTTCTTTACCAGGAGAGCACATGTCCAGCTCGAGAACATGGCCCTCAAAAGCGACATAGTCTCCAGGACAATGGCCCCAACAAAGAGGACATAGGTAACAATGACATCTACTCTGCTGTAACCATTCAGCTTACGTTGATGATGATTTCCCAAGAGTAGTAGTACATTAAACAGAAAGAATGCAATGGTGATGGCCAGCGCCGAAAGCACACGGATGCAAAGGCCATACCAAGTGTGCGTAACCTCAGCCTTGGTGTAGAAGACGTCGTGCAGGAGCGAGAGCTGCATCTCAGCCACCTTGTACAACTCCTCCTCCCCTTGCAATCGTGATCCTTCATTCATGGGGCCACACAAAAACAGACGAGGTAACGGCCCCTTAAACCTATCCTTGGCAAAATCCAACAGTAGGTGAGCATTTAATAGCAAGGTTTCTGATGGATCCAAGCGACTTATGAAAGACTCCGGCACTGCTTGAGAAAATCTTCTTTTCCCTATATCACTCTGGTACTTTCCAGTTGGGCTACTACCAGCACACCTAAGCGCCCACACACGCTCCCCGTACTTGACAACACCGACCACTAACATGAGGATGGTGGCTGACAGGAGGAGTAAGGGCCGGCTGTCGCCAACGATGACTTTTGAGGACCCGTAGATGACGTAGGCGGCTGCAGCCACCTGCACGACGAGCGTCTGCAGGTGGCGCAGCCACAACCGGTTATCCTCGATGGCGTAGGCAGTGATTTTGTCCTGCCCACCAAGGTGCAGCAGCAGGAACGGCGCCCAGAGTGCCAGCAGCTCATGCTCTGCTGACCTGCTTGTAACGGACAGGTGGCCAAGCACGTAGATCGCTGTCCCATCGGCCAGCATGTACGCGGACCATACAAAGGCCCTTAGCACACCAGAGTCAATGTACCGGCGGAATTCTGCCAAGATGAGGAGTGTGACCTGGACCGTGAGGCTGAGCAGCACCAGCGCTTGGAGAGCCCATTCTTTCCATGCAGCTGTCACGGCCTCTGCTCCTGCCATCAAATCTCCACCTTAACATCTGAAATGGATTCACCAACCAATTGACATAAGTTAAAACTACATAATCTTTTTTAAAAAATCGTTTATCAACACTATCAAACCCAATTCTGATGGCAATCTAAACTTGTAAACTGTGCATCCAAGCCCAAGCAGAATAACTACAGCTGAGGGGGCAACTTTCCCGGGTTGTTGTTTGCTTAATTGCGGTTGTGCGCATCTTTGTTATGCAGAGGTCATGAATAAATTGTTGTGCGGTTCTATCAGTTAGATGTAATAATGAGAGATAATAAAGCTCCCTTTTCCACAAAAAAAAACACTATCAATATAATTGTTGTAAAAGCTGACCAATACCCCTATCCCAACCAAAGAATTCACACTGCCATGAGAACTTCTATTAGAATAAGAATTCCTGCTAAAGTACTAGGGATCATTGTGTCCATCCAAAGAAGCCATCGAGAGTGCATCAGACTCTTTAGAGGTTGTGCATAAAGAATATGTGGTTGACTTGCCAAAATCTTTTCTCTTATCGGCACTTGTTTCATCGCTATTATTTCAGTTTTCATTTGCTTCATTCTTACAATAACCTGAGCTAGCTTGTGGCATATATGGCAAGGCAAATACATATCTATTCAGGACATATAAACATAACAAGTGGTATTAGAGGCAAGGCAAGGTCGATCTGGTTTATGAAAGGATCAGCAAAGCATCAGGTGGCACAAATTCAGGAACGGTCTCAAACAATCTGGGCAAGCAGAAAATCTTGATAGCAATGAAGTCTTATTAGGTGAGAGATACAAAAACCTCTCCATTTCCCAGTTCTTATCTACTAATGTGAAGTTGTATGTTGATCTAGCTGACAAGCGAATGCCAAAATCTTTATATTTTAACACCATGACTGTTATCTATACACCATGATAGAAATTTATGGGACATACATTTTTCTAACAAGGGTACTGTTGGCTGAAATATCTCCTGCAGTAAACACACATTACTCGAGAGCTAGCTATGTGAATAGAGCAACTTACAAACGATAACTGGAGAAGTGATCGATGATATATTATCTTCAGTTGGAGACAGAAGTTATTTATGGTCGGGGATTAGCCAGTTTGATATGTTTGAGGGGATGACTGCAATTCATACATAGTCAAGTGGCACACACAAATATAGCAGGACATAAAGGGCATGCATGCAGAACCTGGTGCCATGCCTTCTAGAGGGTTAAGGAATCAGGAAAAGACCAAAACTCTGTCATTTATCTTATACCCCGCACAGCAGCAAGTAAGGAAAAAGGTAAACTACTCTCCTTTTTTCCCAAAAAGAAAGTAAAGTATAAGTCAAATCACTATCACCGTATCATGTTACACCGGTGCTTCATTTGTCTTTTCAACTACAACACTATATGGTTAACATCACATCACAACCCCTCTAAAATAAGACCTAGAACTGAACTCAGTATAATCTCATTATTTTCTCATCTAATTCTCCCTCGCCTCCATTGTTTCGCTTATACAGTTATACGTGGAACTGCAGCCCTTTTTCTTTCTTTCACCCAACAACGAAGCAAGTAGTTGCATAGATTCCAGGAAACTTGGTCCTGGGATCTCCTGCGGTCCTGCTGCACATGCTAGGTTCGAAGACACACACAAAAAATGACTTCCAGCCATAAGCATGGTTATTAAGGCAGTAAGCAACCCCAGTCTGCCTTACCGCCTTAGCGATAACGCGTAAGGCAACGCCTTAAACACTCCTAATCTAATAAGGTGGCAAACAAAATAATCTAACATTTTAACAGCACATGATATAAATACAGACAAAGGTGCCCCCCTGGAGAGGAAGGGCATACAAGAGTACTACTACTCAACAGGGGATGTAGGGGAAAGACGAAGGAACATAAGGGAAGCAGACCAGATCGCTACAGCAGATCAGCAGAGGAAGAAATTAAAAATCGCCAGAACAGAGGCCACATCACCAGAGCATTAGCAGAGGAAGAAACAGATCGCAAGAACAGAGACCACATCACCAGGGCAGAGCAGAGCAGAGAAAGAAGCGTAGCAAGCAAATACAGGGTGTAGGAGGAGACAGGAGAGAATGCCTGCTTCGTCGCTGCCAGCAGAGGAGATGAGATCGCCGGCGAGCCCCTCTTCTGTCCCTTGCTCTAAATTTTGGTGGGGTTTGGCGCCCCTAGCTGTCCCCCTAAGGGTGCAGGGCCCATGGCTCTGCGCCTGTTTTTCCTTTCTCTGCCGTCGCCTTCACGGCCGTAAGCATTAAGATCCCACAGACTGTGATGTCTCATGAATCTCTAGATATTTAGGGGCTCGACTCAATTGTATCATCCATGATTCCCAAGACTTATGAACACCGAAAAATGTAGGAAAAAATGAACTGCAGGAAGCCAGGAACGATGACTGTTTGAATAGGGCAGATGAAAAACATAGAAGAATCAGATTCAGATGAGAGAGGCACATCGTATCTACAAATCCCCATGGACCAAGCCAATCCATAGGAAATTCTAAAGGTTCAATCTGTTGTTTCAAATTGCAAAGGGCTGCTTCATGGGAAATTTTCCTTGAAAATACCTTTTGTTTTCCCCTAGTTCCAAAGGTGTCCTAATACTTTTCACTTGGGGTCTTGCATTGCATGTGAAATAGCAAGAAATGTAGCCAATCCTCTCAAGATCTATCCATTTTACCATGAATCCATGAACAAGCCCGTCATAACCAAGATGGACAAAGGGATTACCTTGGGCTGTCCTGGGCGAGCAAAGGAGGTTCGCCGGCGGCCGGAGATGCGCGCGGTGGTGCGATGTCGGGCCGAGGACGGTCGACGGCGGCAGGCGGGCGGGGCTGTGCCATCGGGCAGGCGAAGGAGGCTCGCGGCCGGGGGGAGGGTCGACGGCCGGCTGGCCGCCGCCCTATTGGATCTACTCCGTCACCTTTTTTCCGGCGAGTCTTCTGGCGCCGATCAAGATGATAACGACGGCACTGCTCCAATGGTGAACGACATTTTAAATTGATGAAATGTCACTTGGTCAAACAAACAAAACAACCGAGGAACTTGGTGTCTCATCTTTACCAAATTATATTTTTATAAGAAAATTAAAATTTGATAATGCAACAAATTGAATCTTTGTGAGGCTCATTGTGGATTTAAGGGTGCGGTCTCACAAATTTTGGATTATATTCCTTAACTTCTTTAAAAAAAAATAAACATGAACAACCGTGGAACTTGGGGTGTTTGGTTACTAGCTAAAGTTTGGTTCACTTTGCCACAAGTTTGACAAGTATGTTTGACCAAGTTAGTATAGTATTTGGTTTTTGCCACAAGTTAGTCATGCCAAACTTTTTTTTAACTTAATCCCATATTTCATAGACACAATAAATTATGGCAAGGAGACTAAGGTGTGGCTTTAATTTTCTTAGCCATAACTTTGGCACTTAGCACAAAACATTTGACAAACTAGAGTGAGTTTGAAGGTGATGAAAAAAGAAGATAAAAATGATCACACAAAACGAGGTATAAATTTGAAAAATAAATTAATATGATTTTTTAAAGTAACTTTTAGATAAAAAATTTTTTACAAAAAATACACTGATTAGTAGTTCAAAAAACATCCTCACACAAAACGATGCAGTTTTCACCCCCATGCCTTAGTCCGGAAGGAACCCTTGCACAACCAACCAAACAGCTCCTTGGTGTCAAATACTGCACTATCAAGTACATCTCCAGCTTCTAAAATCTAAACGGTGCTTTTCTTTAAATCTTTTTTCATTAGTATATCTTAAAATACTTTTTTAAATCAACTTATCAACTTCCTAATATTAATTCATTCGTTCTGGCATCAAATAATTATGACACTCTCAATTTCATCCATCATCTCTCGAGAAGGCACCCTTGGCTCAAGCATGTCATGAACTATATGATTGTGATCTTAGCACCAATACCCAGAAGCATGCCCAGAAAATCTTTATTGAGAAGCAACCGGCAAAACCATTACACACTGCTTGCTGTCCACCGACCCATAACCGAACATGAAAAACCATAGCCTTATTGCAAGGGAATGTACAATTTACAGCAGCAGCAGCCGCATCCCTCAATTATACACTCATCATCACAGCACAAGCACTAGGTTTTTGGTCATGCTAAGGAATGAAATTCTTCAGAGCTAGCGCCTAAAACCTTTTCGTTTTGGAGAAATCAGCTCAGGTTTCTGACGTGGCATGGTTACAACAAGGTTCTTTACTTGCCTGCCTCTGCAAGAGAAACCAGTCGTGGTCCCTCATGGAGTTCACCAAAATTACAACAACAAGCTTGGGCGATGAGAAGATGTCAGTGAGGGCTTGTTCACAGTTCAAGGGGCGGATTGCTGATGCGAAGCAATCTCCATCTTCTCTTTGCTCAAGCAGTGCTCGATTCTGCAAGCTTCAATGGCCGAGGTGCAATGGTGGCTGCTCACATGAAACCATCGTCGGCATTGTCCAAGCAGTGTTCAAGCACCATTCGTACTCTAAGCTGCACAAGGGAAAGACATCTTGGGTGTTAAGCACTAAGGTTTGTAAGGTTTAAGACCATATGCCAACAAATACTAACCAACTACCAGACATCCTTGTCACCTATCTTATATCTGTTTTGCTGGTTTCAATCAACATTCTTATAGCTAATCCCATTTGAGGCCATCGAGCGCTTATGTGCTTAAAAATTTGCAGGAGTAGGTGACATTTTATTTATAGGTGTATATTTGCTAATGTCAAATGCATGTTGATAGGAAAGGTAAATGACATTCTATTTCTAGCACAATCAAGAATTCATTTTAGTGAACAACATTAGGCTAGGCTAGATAAAGCTACAAACTGAGCAACAAAAGTATTCCTGCATGCTAACGTGATAGAAGCAGCAGGAATAGATGAACCATAAATATCTAACAGCAGTAATGAAGTGGCTATTTTTCCCGGGTAAAAAAAAAGAGGTCATGACACTGATTGACAAGTATGTTTCTTTCAAGATCACTCAATGAACAAAGAAAAAAAAGTACCTTGCAATCCAAGCAGGGGTCATTTACCATGCCTTTTACTTGTGAAATTACCCCAGCATTTTGGAGTCTGGCAACTCGAACAGATGACGCCTCGCATTTTGGATAAATCAAGTTCAGAATACACCACAAGGTTGAAACTCGCAATTGTTTATCCTTGCTCTGCAGAAAGTTAACCACAAAAGATGGTTTGATACGATCTGCTCGACGAGCTACAAGAATATTCATCACAGCATCCTTGTTTGACTCGCCCCCAGCTGCAACATTTGCAAGCACAAACATACCCTGAAGAGAGGAAACAGAAAGGCCAATTATTAACTATGATTTTTGCATTCTTTTGTCGAATAATAAATAGTATCCCAATAAGCACACATGTCAAAAAAATATCAAAGAATGTGATAAAAAATTACAGTTATGCCAGAGAAGGTGTTCCTTTTGCTCTCCATAATTTGAAAATGCATGTGAACAAATAAAAAACAACAAATCTAGATAAGGCAATTCAGTATACTGTAGTTTAAGGAATACTGACCTGTATGCACACTCCTGAGGCAGGTGCACTATTCAGTTGTCTTGAAATAGCATTTAAAATCATGCCATCTTCACCAATAACGTAATTAACAGCGTCCACATATCCATCAACAAGATTGTGCACCAGTGCCATCGTTTGTTCCTGGACAAAATGTTCAGAATCTGCAAGAAATGTTGCGATTAGCAGTGTGACTAATTCCGCAGTTCCATAATATCATAGCTGTGCATTTAGACTTACCACATATGAGGCTTGAAAGAGTAGACAAGGTTAGCTCCTTCAGAATAAAGTCTTTATCCTTTGGATTCAAAAGGAACATAATATTCCTAAGAGCCCACACAGCTTTTAACCTCAATGTTGGATCCATAGACTTGGACAAATGAACAAGCTGGGAGACAGCCCCAGAATCAAGAAGAATAGATTTCCTGGGTGTTAAATTCACAGCAATATTGCTAATAGCACCAAGGGCAGCAACCTGTAATAACGTTTCATGAACAGGGAGACATTCAGTAGACATTTGACCAAGTCCTGATGGCTTAAGGATACAAAAAGAAAAAAATCCTGATGGCTTAAAGACCTAAAACAGTGAAATTTCACAATCATAATATAGTTAATGTAGTGTCCCTTAAGCGGAAAGGTTATTCAAACAATGAGTCCATGGTAGCAGGGTATCAGCTACCAAAAGATATTCTCCTAAGTTAACATGTTGCTTTTTTTAAGTCGCTTTAATACAGTGGATTACTTAGTCTAACAGGAAAACTGACAGTGCAACACGACGCTTTTGAAGAATTACAGTAGAACCCAAGATGGATGGAAAGAAGGTAGAATTGTGGAGATATCAGGAAAGGAGGTAGCTACCATGCTTTCAAGATTTGCATGCAAATTCGTTTCTCTTTTAGAAAACCTATTGACCAAGCCTCTAGAAGAAGCAAGGCACTTTCAAGAAGAGTTTCAAATTTTGTTTATGACATGGACCGATGGTCATTTCACCGGTCAACTCTGACCAAATTTGAACTGTAATTCTACTTGATTGAATTTTTGTAGAACTTTTTACTCCAAACAACATATATTATCAATTACTTGCCAGATCATACCAAAAAAAGGAAGCCCTAAAACAATCACAACTGCGTGATGTCCAGTGGGAACCAGCCAGTTCCTTGCAGTTTTTGAAACAATGCTTTAAGTTTCAGAAGCATTGCACCTTAAAATAACACTTAAGTTGCAGGATTCACAATTTTACATTACCTGGACTGATGTAGACGAGTCATACAAAAGCTGGACTAATGGGGCGATAAAAGTATCACAGGATAATTTCCCTGCACTAAGTACCTGAAAATTAAACATATCAACTAAATCATTTCAGATGAACACATAATGTTGAATATAAATAAGGAGTATGTGTTTTACCTTGGATGACCTAGAGATGTTCTTAAGACATGAACATGCTGCAACACGGATATCAGCACAAGCATGCTTCAGTGCATCAATGATTAAGGTAGATGCCTGTTAAGTAATTAATGTGTTAGTCGTAAATGCTTGATCAAGTGAAAATCATAAGCATCCACTTTTTCATGCTATAAACCAGGAGCCCATTGAGTTAGTATATTTTCTTATCAGGTTGATTAACATTAACAGTAGATGAATTCTACAAAAATTTAGCTCAAAGGGCAAACAGCAGCAATGATCAAATATACCATCTGCAGTCCTGCACATACCTGAACTGACATAAGTTGAGATCTTGATTCTTCCAATTTTGAGCAAAGTTCAGCTAAAGCAAGCAATATGGTCACTGCGCGCCTTGACTCCAACGAATTTGCTAATAGATGGTTGCTAAGCTTCTGAACCGCGTTTGTTGAGAGGGCTTGCTTCTGCAGTTCCACACTGTCTTTAATAAAGGTTGTCAATGCCAATGGAGCATCGTCTCCTACATGACCGGGTTCTTCGATGAGCTCAAGTAAGACCAGAATCAACTTGGTTTTAATTTGTCTGTCTTGAAAGTGAGATGGAGAAGCATGACTAAGTGCAATCAAGCACAAACAAGCGAGTAGTCTTGTGCGTGGGCTCCGATCATGTATTAACGCAACTATTGAGCGCAAAGCTTTTCCATGGTCCATTAGTGCAAATCTTGAAGTAACTTCCCAGTTATTTCTTATGATTGAAGTCATAGAATCTAAGCAAGCATCCCGTAGATTCATAGAGCCTCCAAAAAGGTTAACGAGTCTCTGCGGAACTCCAGCAGCACATAGTGCTAATTGTTCTGTATTGCTATCGCAAGAGTGAGATATAATATTGGCAGCCAGCTCTGTGACATTTTCATTCTCGCTGTTCAAAAGGGTAAGAAGAAATTCCATATTTTTCTCATTATTGACATCAAACTTTGGAGCTAGTTTTGATTGATAAATCATTCTCAGAGCACGTGCACTAGCATCAACAACCTGTAATCAGAATATAACCTCAGATGAGACCATATTATTCATATTATGCATTAATGGTTATGAATAATTTATATAACATGATCAGTTTATCAGACAGCACCAGACCACGCTTAGCCTGAATTCTGAATTCAATAAACAAGGTGCTTGAATATGAATTCTTATGCATTCATGTATTGGTATAAGTACAACAATATGAACCAAATGCTTAAGATAGGATTTAGTGACTACAAATGTTTCCAAAGAGAATGTTAAAGTGAGCTCAGAAGTGAGATGGTTGATCAAAGAGATGAATATCCCTGCTTCGAATAACTGTACATTGTAGCCTATCCTAGTATTTATGTTTTTAATATGAACGAGCATCCTTTTCAAATATCAACACCAGACTAGGAAAGGACCAAAACAACAACAGGCAAATCATTCTATCAGATAAATTGGCATGCTACTATCACTGTTCTAAAAGGATCTAGGCGTCAACATCCTGGCTAGCACCTAATATTTGTTTACCCTGATGAGTCAGTGTAGGGCTAGACACCACCCTGCTGCCCACCTATGCCTAATGCCTTTATAGGGCTAGATGCCACCCTGCTGCCAGCCTATGCCTAATGCCTTTTAGAACAGTGACCATAAAAAATCTTGAAAGAATAAATACCCAACAAGAGTGGTTACTGAAGGATGTCGAGATGGACAACAGAGAGCTACCAAAGTAGTTGTTTGACTTGTTTCATATCTTTTTTTCTTGTCTTGATTCATCCACCATGTTTTGTCCCCTTATTAATAGTCACTTCTGTAACATAATCAGCATCTTTTTGCTCGTCATGACAAACACTAATCTCCAGCAATAGACCACCACTGCCTCAACCTTGAAAGACTGAAGGGAGGCAACTGGCAACAGAGGGAACGAGGCAGTGGAAGTGGAATGTGGTGGCAGGAGTGGCTGCCTTGGCAGGTCAATAGCAATTAGTGATTTGGGGGAGACAGGCACAGTGTGGACACGATTTGAGGTATGCATGACTGTATCCTCGAAGCACTGGAGCTGATATAGGAGTAGCCGTGTTTCTTTTTTAAGAAAACAATCTTATACCTCCCCAAAGTCATACAGGGACTTGTTGCAACCATATCCTTATGCAATATGTCCTGCTACTATACCAGTAAGTTGCTAGGAGATATAATCAGGAGTAACCACATATTTACCTACAGGCCTGTGCAAATTATGAACTAAGTTCATGTGGATTATGTCAAGATGCTATAAATATTTACTCTAGCCCATCCAAATGAAGCTTTAGTGATTAGGGACATTTAGCGTTATGGAAGGGATCACAAGTTTGAATTGCCTCATGATTTTGTTTAGCATTCAATTTTTTTCCCTTAAAGGTACTTTTCAACTGTCAATTCAAATCTCAAATAAAAAGGGAACCCATATCCTACCGGGCAAAACAAGAACTTCCAGTGACACTGCAGAGCAATAAGAAGTACTAACTTTCACCACCAAGAAACCATTGCCAAAACCATCACACTACTGCCAAATTCTTAGTTCAAGCATATAGTATGAGGCTATGAGCTACAGTTTTACCATGACCCAAGGAAGCTATTAATTTAAACATCTTATTTCACGCTCAGACCAGTAAATCTATTCAGTGTATCGGTTCAGACAAATTCATAGTGAAACTAACACAAAACAGACAACTTTCCAGCACATTCATCCCCACCACTACACCTAACCATTGACCCACTACCAAACTCTCCACATTTCAAGCACAAATGAACAATACCTTCAGTACTTAACCAAAGCAATTAAGAAACAGAGAGAGAGAAAAGGACATAAAAAAGGAAAAAGAAATGACAACCACCAGTACCTCTCAACTTAGCTAAACCGACAGATTCTCCTATAGTTCAGATCAAATAATTTCCCTCATTCCAAGCAAAACCCAAACCACCAATCATGATCCCCTAGTACAAATTTCTTTTTCAACTGATTCACGAAGAACAATCGAATTACTACAGTTTATTGTCATATCCTTACTCCCCTCAAAACCTTTATTACCCAACACATTCATGACACACTCAAGAAATGTATTCATGGCAAATTGGACTGGAAGGCAAATACTTTTCACATCACACCAGTAAATTTTCTCATCCTAATTATAATATCAGCAGTAAAGGCAAAATCGGTAACCAATCTAACTACTGTAGCATCAATTCAGTTACCACCGAACTATTACCATTTCCAATTCATAGCCAAGCATAGTTGATAACACAACCCAAATTTTACACTACTATTCCACCAAAACAAGCAAGAAGCAGTTGCTTGCTGTCTGTTTAGTTCCAAGCAACTCTTCTCTACGCAACAGATCTTTTCCCACGCGAATAATTAATCCACCAAAATAAACAGCCTCTGCAGTTCTACTACACAAAAAAGTTTCCACGCCCAAAACAAATCTGAAAACCAATGGAAGGAGCAGCAGGCGAGCGAATGGAGCAAGACCCCTACCTTCTCGTCGGGGTGGGAGAGGAGCCGCGTCAGGTGTCCCACGGCTCCAGCAGCCAGCACGGCCCTCACGCCGTCGTCCACGCCGCACGCGAAGCTCCCCGCGGCTGCGGAGGCCTGCACGAGCGCGGCGGGCGACACCCCGGGCTCCGCCAGCGCCGCCACGACCGCGGGGACGGCCCCCAGCCGGAGGTACTGGAGCTTCTTGGTGCGGTTCCCGATGATCTGGTTCTTGATCTCCCGCAGCGTGCGCACCCGCTCGTGCTCCCCATCCTCTTCTCCTCCGCCGCCGCAGCCACCGACGGGCGGCCTCCCGGCGGCGGCCAGCCTCGCCGTGAGCTCCTCCGGCCTCGTGCCCATGAAGTAGGACGAAGGGGACGACACCGAGGGCGAGGCCGCCTCCTCCGGCCGCGCGCCGCCGCTCGCCGTGGCCGGCATCTGGGGGTGGGGGGTGGTGGGCGAGAGGCGCTTGTGTTATTGCCTCTCTTCTTTATTTTTCGAGCATTTTTTTTCCCTCTTTGGTTTGTTTTTTATAGAGAAAGAAATTGGCTGCGTTTGGATGCCATGAGCCAATGGGATACCGCCACGTGGATCGAATATTTCATTATTTACTATCTTTTATAAACTTGTTTAGCTGGTAATAAATTATAATTAACTACTTACTGTGAGCCAGTAGTGTGTATGTCAAGTGGGGACAGCTGGTTAAATAATTTGGACCGACAAATTGAAGATTTTTTTAGGAGTCATTATTTTTTCTTCAAAAGCGGCTCCAATTTGGGATCTTTTTTTAAAAATCAAATTGATAGGTGTTGACGTATGCGAATTTTTATGTAGTTTTTTTACAGTATTTTTCTCCGTATTGACAGCTATGTGTTTGATTGGATGATGAGCCTCACCTGGTTTTAAGCTCTTAATCTTCAGGCTCCCATTGTCTGTATCTGCAGTCACTGTCATCCTGACCCAAGCAAAGCAAACTAACCTAGCAGCAAATTTATACTAGCTCAACCAATTTATTTCTGAATAAATAATCCTACATGACAGATTGCAACTGAAAGTGACTGCAGAGAAGAAGAGCACTTCAAACACACATGGGTAAATTAAAATACACATGGGTAAATTTTTTGAATACATATCGTATTCCAATTTGGACCATCTGCCAACATCGCAACTTGAATTTTATTTTCTTTTCCAATACAAATTTCAGAGAACAAGAATTGGATACTGAAGCAGCATCACAGATTCACAGTAATCCAAGTTCTTGATTCCAAGGATAGTTTCAGGTTTGATGACAGCCATGAGCCACCTATCTATCCATTTGCCAAAGCAGATGTCGGCAGAGAAAGGGTCCCACATAGAGATGCACTGCAGAAAGTCTGTACTACTACTACTAGCTTACAACCTTTTTTCTTTTTTCTAGCCTGCAATATCAGCTTTTTTTCTTGGAAAGATCTTGCAAGAAATCCAGGCACCATGTGTGTGACATGTTGGATTGTTTCTAAAACATTGATCATTTGATCCTGATTACTGGTCTGAAGAAAATGACAGTTAACAATAGCAGGCCAAAATATCTTACTGCTATGATGAATGATGTATAGCAAAGGGAATCACAGATTGATAATGTTAGTACAGTCAATTAACCATTAACTAGGTGTCAGTAACCATTGGTTAATTAACCATCATTGGCCATAAGGCAAAAGAAGCTACTATTTCTTCAGGTTGGATAAACCTCTTAACGACAATCGCAAATTATGATTTTACAGCTTGTCTTGATGGTGTGCATCGGAAACTATTCCCATTATCTGAAAAGATGGTTTTATTCTTCCTGTATGTAGAACTAAGGAATTGGAAGCTCTTGTGAGCACAGAGCAAGCAACAGATGAAAGTAGTTCTCCATTTCTTGAAGTAGTATGACTGAAGCTGACAGCTCAGGCAAATCAAATCCAAAATTTAGGTGGCAGTACAGAAGCAATATCATTCATAAATGACTCCTTGGATCATCCTAATTCCAATTCAACAAATTTCAGTTAACTTTTGCTTGGAGGTCACAGTTGAACAAACACCATATGACCTGCAAGTTATAACAAGAATCATCTGGATCACCATTTTCAATATCCGGAGGAAGTAAGAAGTAACTTCTGCAGGATGCAGAAAGTCATTAAAAGAACAATAACAACACAAGGAACTATGACAGTGCTTCATGTCAGAACAAGCAATGCATATTTACCTGAGCTTAGCTCACTTACTACCTTTCAAGCTTCAAATTCTGCAGATAGCATATCTCAACGTAATCAATCATTCACCAAAAGATGGTCAAGAAGTTAAGCCTGGTGCATTGGATTGATCAAGATCTGCCATATCATTCCTCAGCCTCTTTTGAATATGCTTCAATTTCAGTGGCTCTTTGTATGACTGGTATGTACGACTACGACCAAACATTATGGATCAAACAGCTATGGTATCTCAATTATAGCATGAGCTTATACTAAAAACCTCTAAAAAAATGTCTCTTTATGGAAGCAATCAATAGTTTCACCAGCCTTTCCTTCAGACACAGGATGCCCAAATCCACAATATGGATTCAATGTAAAGCTACTTGGTAGATATCCATTAAATCATGGACTTCAATGTTATTGTAGACATGTACATAATATAGCGTCTGGTTCTTATCGTCCTTTCGCTTTCAAGGAAAAAGGCTGATGAACACATCACGCAAAATTGTAGCCACCTAAACCACATGATGTCAATCTGTCAATGATGCAAAAGAATGAGGAGGTGTCCCAATTAATTCAGTGGCTGAGGGCTCCATGCTCCATTTACCACACTAATTCTACACATGATTTGGGACTAAAATCAGTTGAAATCTATCGTTTGGGACATGCTATGGTATGTTTTTTACTTACTAAGATTTTTCTGTAATTTTTTTTTCTGGTTCCATCACTGCCAATGATTTGTTTGCTAGCCAAGCTGGGTCCGGACACGTGTCGGATTAAGTGGATATGCATATCTTGGAGCATGTTGAGCTGCCAACCAGGACAAGTTCTTTCTAAGCGTTGTCGTTTCTTTTTTTTCCCCTCTGAATTAAAGCGTTGTCGCTTTTGGGCTTTCTGCGTCATATATGTTCATGTGCAGGTTTGCTTGTCTGTAGTTTTTTTTCTCATTTGTTTGTGTCTGGTTGACAGAAAAGGTTGATTAGTGATTATTATTTATTGGTGGAACAGATAAAGGCTAAAATTAGTCGTAAAATCAAAGTCTAAAATTTGAAAATCATCTTTGGATTTTAATATAAAGGAGTACCAATCAGAGCCTAAGAAAATGTCACGCTACAATAAGTACAAAATGTCTGGGATTTCACCCTCCATGTTTACCTAACGTGAAAAAGAATTCATGTCCTGATAGCCCTTGCATGAAATTAGCCCCGAGATACCAACATCTCGGCTGTGGAAGGACAATGATTTTCAGAAACTCCATACCACATAGGTTAGCTTCTCTCCAAATTTGAATTATATAAATTGGGATGTACAAATATTTGGAATATTTTGTACCTTTCCGGAGAAATGCTCCTCTCTCTCTCTCTCTCGGGGTAAGAAAAACTCCTCTCAATATATGTGTTTACGTGGTGTTTGAGATGGTCACGTAAAACAAGAAACATTATTAGCACGTGATTAATTAAGTATTAACTATTAGAAACTTGAAAATTTGATCTATTTGATTTTTTAGAGATAATTTCATATAGAAATTTTTTTAAAAAACATACCGTTTAACAGTTCGGGAAGCGTACTCACGGAAAACGAGAATTTAAGCTGCTTGAATAAGTGCTGCCGAACAGCACATTAGTCGAATCAGATTTTTCATGTGAAATTCGGTACTATATATATGAGTGAACTCTGTAAAGGGGGAGAGCAGTGGACAATATCCCATTAACGATAACGATATAGACCCGGTTTCTAGGTATGCTATATATGGGTATTAGGTTTCCAAAACCGGTGGTAATCGAGGTACGAAAACGCTAATACCACCGTATCCTTACTTAAATTCAAAAAAATTAAAAATAATTTGAATTTTTAATAAAATTTGTATGGTTTCTCATGGTTTATCGCGGTTACCAAACTTATTGCCGAGGTGCAGTAACCCCACCCCCAGCGGTAGGAGAATACATGCGGGTATAAGGTTGATACCTATGAGTGTCAAGTCTGATTCTTAGGTACCAAATCTATACCTTTACGGGATACCAGTAGTATTTCTTTTTTTTGAGACAACGTTAGAGTATCTCTAAGAGAGGTCCAAAAAGACTCCAAAAAGTTAAATTTTAAGATTTAAGTTAAAAACATGCATCCAACAGATACCCAAACCTATCCCTAAAAATTCCCCATGCCCAATCCTAATCCAAAAGTGAGCCAAATTTAGAGAACCTATTAGTGTCTCCAATCACTACTCTCGTAGGAAAATTTCACTGCTCACGCGCTAGGAATTCTTCGTCTGTGTCTTTTCTTCCTCCTAACGCCTTCCGCCTGCGCCGATTTTTTTAATATCGCCTATCGCAGTCACTTGATCCGCACACCGTTGCAAACCGTCTGATATGCCTCCCTACCAACCACGATGGATGACACGTTCGGCTAAGGGATCAACAGGGCCTTCTGTTTCTCTACAGGCTAATGGCAAAGTCTTTCGCTGAGGGCACTATTGCCGGCGATGTGTTCTATAGCACCAAGTAGCGGTGGCGTCAATGAGGATCCTCTCGATCAGAGTTCGCACGGGGCACGGTATTGTAAAAAAAACAATCGCAAACAAACGCTGGACCCATCTATCCTATGTGGCCAACAAACTAATTTTTGGCATCTAAATTTTAGGTCTCTCTTGGAGATGGTAAAACTTTTTGAGCCTAAAATTTTTTAGGATGATCTTAATCTAAGATTTTTGAGAACTAATTTTTAGAACTCTGCTCTAGGAATTTCTGTTGTGTAAAATTCTATGAAAACCATGAAATTCCAAACAAACATGGGCCTTTTTTCTTCAAGAACTGTATGGAAGCAAGCCCAAAACTGCCCATGGGCTGCGAACAAAGGCCCAATCAAGACTGGCCTCTGCCGTGAACCACAACGAGAAGGGGAGAGCCGGAGAGGAAGCAGACGACGAGACAAGAGGAGAGAGGAGGGGAGAGCCGGAGAGGGGAGGGGAGAGGCGAGCTCGATGGCGTCGTCGCTGGGAAGGCTCAAATCCTCCATCTTTGACAGGGAGGAGAGGAAGATGTATGCTTTTCTGGCCAACCCACATCCCATCTCCCTGCATCCAGTTTCCTCTCCGTTTTGCTGTCGTTTATCTATTGGATTTGTGTGGCGCGAATCGGTTTTTCTTATTTTTGCTTTAAATTTTTTTGACCTGATGCTGCCAAAGTGGTTTTGGGGTATTTCTGTTCTTCATTATGTGTTGGGGTCAGTGCGAATAGGGAAAGTGATGGTGTCCACGAACCCTAACTTGTTATTTAATCTTTGTTTCGAAACAGTAGTTAACCAAGTTGAGCTAGGCTGGTTTGGTTACCCCCCAAGGGCAATGAAATGTTAGATGTTCTCGCTATTTTTTGGTTTGCTTCCCATGCTTCGGCTAATAGACTGGCCTCTTATCTCATGGATGTGGATTGGGTGAGGATGCAGGCAATACCAATCGCACATCCGGGGGCTTAATGCCTATGATCGACATAAGAAGTTCATGAAGGATTATGGTATGATTCTTCTTCGCCTTCTTTTCCACCTCTTAAGCATTTCTTGGTTGTTTTAAATTTTTGTCGAGAGATCTGGAGCTATCCTCAGTTCAAATTTTGTTGGAACAAAGTAGAATGATAGTGAAATGGTAATGTCTGGAAGACCAGTTAAGTTCATAGTATTCTTCTAGGAGAAGGGCACATTTTTAACTTGAAACTCAATAAAGGCTACAATGTCTATTGTCATAGGTGGCAGCACACACAGATATGTACTCATTATGATGCTCCTGAACTGATGGAACCGAGTGACTAACAGAAACTGAAATCTGCTTAAAATCTTGACTGCGACTCTACCTTTATTCACAATAATCAGATGAATTATGGTTAGCTCGTACTCCAATGCAATGTGATTTTGATTCCTGATGCCAATGCATGGAATGGATAGATCCGAAAGTTGTCCTTTCATAGTGGAAAGGAGACTGGGACGCTAGCATATAATGAGTTGCTTATTTGCTTTGTCTCAGTTTCCAAAAGCAACTGGATGATGAACAGTCCCCTCTACTGTAGAAAGAATTGGGGGCTACCTTCATCCATACATGGACTAAGCTTATTGTTATGTAACTTCCCACCTAGCTTTTGATGAAACTTATTCTTGGTATTCATCTTTTCCACATGGGAATTGACGGTCTGGAATGGTATACTAGTGACCCAGTCTGTTGAATAATGCTGGTATCGACTAGTAGTTCATCTTCCAAACATATTATGATTATAGATCAGCCTAAAATCAGTACAAAAGTCAAGTGACTTGGGTTCTACTGGTTATGGTACAGTACTAAAAAACTTTTGTTTTGGATGTGTAAGTGAAAACTACTATAATGGACAGATGGAGAACTAGAATGCTTTCTGTGTAGGCTCACCCCAAAAATAATGGGACAAAAGACACACATCACCCTTTATTGTAGATGTAGAAAGAATTGTGGGACAGGGATCATGCTCATCTTTACAAAATTATCGTTTCAGTGATTGTCCATTGTTTTTAGTATTTTTGGTATCTCTTTTTCTTGATACTATAAGTTTCCCACTGAAAAAACAATGCTTTCAACAGTTCAATTTTATGGCTATGACAAGAATGTGGATAATAGTGCACCGATCAAGACTGATAAAGATACACTGAGGGAAGGATACAGGTAAGAAACATTTCTGTCCAGTGCCATTTTTTATTTATTCATGGCAGAATATGTGCCCATGCTTTGTGAAATACTCCTAAACCCTTTACTTGAATTGTTTATCCATATCAAGATTCATTCTTTCTGAGGAGGACGATATGGATTCCACTTGGGAGAAGAGGCTGGTCAAACGTTACTATGACAAGCTATTTAAGGAGTATCCTTTTTGGTGGTGTTCATTACATTTCTTTTCATTGAGGAAAAGTTGATACAGTGCATATTTCTTAGATTTTTTCTATAACATGTTCTGATTTGTGGAGCTGAAGTGATTTGGCAAGGTTACTTTTAACTACTGAGCAATACTGCAATGTATTGAAGAGCTGAGCTCGATATAGTAGACTAATTTTTCCCATGTGTATGAACTGTAGATTTTATCTCACAAACTCATTAGCAAGTCTAAAAAGATGAGAGTTGCCATACAAATAGTAAGATAAAGTAAAGGTAGATATAACACATGGACATGATATTGTGCTGATAGGCATTTCTTGTATTTACTGCTGTCTCTGCATCAGTATATGTGTCTTCGAGAGAATATTGCAAGTTCATTCCAGACAAATATATTGCTTAACTGCTTATTTCCAGATGGAGAACAATCCACATGATATGCATTAAGTTTCTTGTATAATATCATTAATAATTGGGCCAATATTACCTTTCAGTCTCTGCCTTCTATAGAAACAGCATGTTTTGATGTTCTGCTGTACCTATTTTAGAAAATATGAACAGGAAGCAGGAGAGAGAACCAGGATTTCTATGTTCAACTTGAAGCACTTAAATGCTGCACCTATCTATTGTAGTATGTCTATGTTAACCAAGAGATGTAGTCCTTGCACCTTGAAATTGTATTGATGGGTGTTCTACTGTTCTTGCAATATTCTTGAAACTTGCGTTTATTGTGCCAAGGATCCTTAATTCGATACAGATACTGCATCGCTGATATGTCTCAGTACAAAAAAGGCAAGGTACGGGCTATGACTCTATAGCAATAAGTGCTATTTATTATTATTTTTGTCTTTTACTGGGGATGATGCTCTCTTGAATGATATTCTTGCTGTATTTTCTCCTTATTGCTATTAATGCAATAGAAACGAGGAAAATGCTCCTAGTGAGTAGTGACTTATATCTGTAACATTGAGGATTTCAATTAAAAGAAGGAAAAAGATATTACCCAATGTTGATTTCATATCCATAATATCAAGCGTACTTGAGCTGCATTAACAAACTGATCATTCTTGTTCTTGGTCATGGAATTGCATTATATTTCACTTCTTGTTGCACAGAGAACCAGAATTACTAGCACAACCATTTTTTATATATGTTAAGGTCTGAAAGGCACACACATACCCTTGATAGTGGGGATGTTAGGATATCCCAAATACTTGGTTCATTATTGAAATAATCTGATTATCCTTTAGAATTTAGAACAGCAATAACAAGGATATGGCGCTCATGGTTATCAAAGTTTTTTTAGCGTTGAAGCCATCTGTTTTATTCTTGAAATGGAGTGCTTATTCTAAGGATTGAAATGGAGTGCTTATTCTAAGGATCTCATTTATTTCAGATTGGATTAAGATGGAGAACTGAAAAGGAGGTGATATCTGGAAAAGGTATTTCCTTTTATAATTCCATGTGTTTGGATTTCAAGGATTAATCTGGGAAATGTGACTGAATACTAAAAGGTACTCTGTGAAAGTCTGGAATAGAGGAGCATGAAATGCTCCTAACATAAACTGCATTAGTTGGCCAGCTTTGTGTTTTGTGGATTATCAGTAGCTCTATCATCTTCTTTGTGCTCTTAATGAACTCCTGGGAGGCTTGCAGCAAACAAACTCTGATACAATCTGGAACAAAATTTCTAGCGCTTTGAAGGCCATCATCGTAGTGCTCTCTTTCATCTGTACTAAACTGTCGGAAAATGCTAAAATGCAGTCTATATGATTTATTTCAAATGTACAGTAGTTTAATATATGTTTACTTACTATCTTATTGATAGATATGATGTACATTGCAGTTGTCTTTTGCAGGGCAATTTATCTGCGGCAACAGGATTTGTGATGAGAAAAATGGACTCGGTAGTTATGAGGTACGCTCTTGGCCTTTTCTGTCTTCTTGCTGATGCTACAATGCATAAATCCTTTTGTTCATTAAAGAACTCCTTTTCTGCTAAAGATATAATTCTTACTTTGCCCCCCCTGTTTTCAGGTGAATTTTTCTTATATTGAAGCGGGGGAGCAGAAACAAGCACTAGTAAAATTGGTAGCTTGCAAGAGGTTAGTTAATCAACTACTTCATTCTGGGATTATGTGAATCCGGTTGAGTCAATATAATTTTTTGTATTTATTATCTTACAGATCTTGGTATTTATATGTTCCAACTATTTTTCTCTGGTTCATCCCCTCTCTAGTCTTCTCTTGCCTTTTTTTGTTCAACCAAATGTTCAATTGATTATTTAGCTTGATTGTTGTACATTATGAAAGATGTGCAGAAAAGCTTGCGTATAAGAGGCAAAAGGAGAAGGAAAGAGAGAAGGAAAAGGAGCTTTCTGGTGAAAAGGAGATGGAACTAAAAGAAAGGGACAAGAGGAAAAGGTACCTCTTTTGCCCCAGGATTTTTGTTACCCGACTTTCCTTGACTTTTCTGTTCAAACTGTAGAGAACATGAGGGAAGTGAAGAAACTGAGGATACATCAGAGGATGAATCGACGGAGAAATATAGCAGAAGAAAAAAAGGTACAAATGATTGCATTATCACCCGGAACAGTGGAACTTTTTGATTTTTATGAAGTCAAACCCTACCGTTGGAATCCATTCAATTGCTGGTCCCTGTCCTTTATGCTGTACAGTGTGCACATAAACATTTATCTTTGTACTTTCTTTTCGGGGGAATTTAAAACTGTCAAAAAATCTTGTAGACTATTAGCAAGAAAACTAATGTAAGCAAAATCCTGCAGATCGGAAACGATCTTCAACAAGCAAAGTGAGCAACAAAGATGAAGGCTTTGAGGAGTTCCTTGAGGGCATGTTCCCTTGATCTGGCATTCTGGCCTTCTTAATGTCAACATCATCAGATGAAGGGGAGGCAGCACCTCTTTAATCTTCCATGACATGTTAATACTGAACGTGACTAATTGTAAGTGATGGTGTATCACTGTTGTTTCATTTTTAGCCTCTAGGTCTTACAGTGAGCTCTGAGATGGGAGATCTGCCAATACTGTAACTAATGAACATGTCACGTCCTGCTCTTAGCTGTGATAGTTTGAAGCAACTTGAATGGTACTACTTAGATGTGGATATATTGTGTGATGTAAAAAATTGCAAATACCAGAGTATTGATTAGTGTTTTCGTATGCACGAATGCCGCCCCGTTGTCAGACAGTCCATTGTTCACGTCTGTGTGTTCTGTGATTACGGAAAGTTGATTTACCTGCTTTACACGTCATATTGTCTAATCGAGGTTGAACATACACAAAGCTTACGTGTCAGACTCGGGCATTTCGGCGCCATTTGAGATAGATTATTGATTGGGTTATCGCTAAGTTTTATCTACTTCATTATTGAAGTAAATTAAATATTTTAAGAAATAAACTTAACAAATAGCTTATGTAGGCTAGACCATTACAAATGGTCTAAGCAATGCAATAGAAAAAAGTTTTTTGAGAAAATGTATTTTTAAAAACGTGGATCAAATAAACCATAGCAATAATCGAGTGAAGTAGCTAAAAAGAAGGCCATACAGCAATGAACAGCCTTTTATGTTCAGGTCAATAATGCAACTGATGCCTGCCAATATAGTTGGGAGTTTCAGACTGGAGAAACTTGGTAGTCTCTAAAGTACTACTTTATAAATCATTCGTTCATCATATATTTCTGAAGATACAGAAACTAGAGGCCGATATGCTTTGAGAATTTCAGAAGTTAACACTCAACAAGCATAATATCAGACGTCCCATTGTCTAATCGAGGTCGAACAGGCAACATGAAGCTTACATGTCACAGGCACAAGTGAACAGCCTTCAATAATGTTCAGATTAATAATGTTGCTGATGAATGATGATATAGTGGGGAATTTAAAATTGGAGAAACTTCATAGTTTCTAAATTACCGTCTAAATCATCCTTGTTCTCATGTATTTCTTAAGATACAGAAACTAGAGAGACCAGAAGCTCTGAGAATTTCACAAACTACACTCAACAAGAATACAATTCATGAGCAAACACACAGCCTTTGAAGTGCATTTACTATTGCTATCTTATAGCCACATCCACAATGAGAATTCCAAGTTCACCTGTTAAAGACGATCCAGCTACAGGAAGAGATCAACAGATTGAGCACGCAATTCTCTCCTACTGACCACCACTGTTTTAATCTTCACCAGTGTTCATGATCTACGGTGGAAAATTGCCTTCACTTACTTCACTGAACCAGTAAAAAACTAATCTTCCTCGATTATGGTTATTTCGCCCTTGTTCAGCCCAGCTTCAGATTTTTTTTCCCTACAATAATAAGTCAAAAGCATGATATGATGAAAGAAACAAGTTCATAACGTACGAACAGACCAATTCAGCATTTTGGCTTAAGAAATAATTATATTTGAATTACTAAACATGAGCCCATTCAATTGAACATTAGAAAACACTAGCAAAGAACTGATTGTTCAATTTATCAAGACACACTCAATTGCTTCCAGAATAGTTCAATGCAAGTCAGAAAGATGACTTTCCATGAACAGTAAACTCACCTGATGGTTCTTTAAAGTTGGGGCAATATTTAACAATTACATCGATACGTGCCGGGTGTTCAGGAATGGAGCGCAGAATTGGACAGCCGGACACACACATGATCCTTACAAAAGGTAGGTTCTCCAACCATTCTGGCAAAATTTCCAACTTTTTGCAGCTATCAATTTTCAAGCTTGTAAGAGAGGAAAGATGCTGCAAACCCTGTGGGAGGCATGACAATTCATGACAACAACATATCTCCAACTTCTTGAGATGACCAAGAGCCTGTAGACCCTCACAGTCTTAAGAAACATGCAACTCTTCACAGAAAGAAATTGAAAGATGTTCGAGGCTCTTCTCCACACCTCTCAGCCATCCTTTTGAGCTATACAACATCTTGTTATTCATCCACAAAATCAAATTTTCATCTGATGGAAGCTCCATTTATAGACCAGGAGTTTGCTGTTAAAAGCCAATGTCCTTTACAGAGTACTAATGCAAAAACGGTGGTTGTAGCTGGAGGAGGAGAGTTGAAGTCTAAAATCTGAAATCACATATGAAATACAAGGAGAAGAATTCTCAAACCATTTTAACCTAATTCCTCTGAAAGGGTATGATATTATCCTAGGAACTAGTTGGATCTACAGACACAGCCTGATTACAGTGGACTTGAAACAAAGAGTGATGGGAATCACTAAGAATCACAAGATGGTATTCTTCCCAGACTATACTAGGCCGGGCAAGCATTTTAAGGTCAGTGGACAAAAGGCTCAAAAGATGATTAAAAAAGGAGCATTGGGTTATATGGTGCAAGTATGTGCTGCTACAGAGCTAGGAGAGGAGGAGAACAACACTATCCCTGTAGATATTCAGGAAATACTGCAACAATTTCCAGAAGTACTGAAGGAGCCAAGGGGATTACCCCCTCAAAGGGAGTGTGATCATGTTATTACATTGAAACCTGGAGCTGAACCACCTAACATCAGACCCTATGTTCCTTATTACCAAAATGAATCAATGGAGTAGATTATCACTGAACTGATACAGTCAAAGGAAGTCAAGCCTAGTGACAATCTTTATTCATCCCCTGCAGTCATGGTTAGAAAAAAAGATGGTTCTTGGAGATTGTGTGTGGATTATAGGCAGTTGAATGCACAAATTTGGCAGAATTTGTCTCCAGCCGATGCCACTTGAGAGGACGCCTCATACATCTAGAACATGTTTCCAAATTTTAATCCTTGAGGACAAGGATTTGCTCAAGGGGAAGGTAATGTCAAGAATAGGGGAATTGGAAATGAAATGTTCAGAACAGCTGTAAACGCTTTACTCCTCAGTGATGAAGATCGGATGGTGGAGCTGAAAAAGGACAGAATCCAAGGGGGAGAATTCGATATGGGGACCACTGTAGACATCACCTGTTGTCGCGTTCTCTGAATAAAAGCAGAGCAAGTCTACTTATGTCTGTAATCTAAGTGCTTTATACTTTAATTCGATGATTAAGAACTAAATGCTGTACACGCATGGGGATATGTGGAGCGAAAGATATTGAGAGAATATCCCCCCAGCCAAGTGTTGTAGGCGTGTGGCACTGAATTGACCTCCAATCTTATAAATCCATATACACTACTGTTTTCTGCTTAAAATAATACCGGCAACGCCGGCTTCGGTTTAAAAAAAAAAAGAACCAAACGCTGTAATACATACATACATACATACATACATACATATATATATATATATATATATATATATATATATATATATATATATATATATATTGGCCACTTGGCCCAGTAATGGATAAGAAGAAACTCTAATTTACTCTGTATCCTAGGAGTAGAGTAGATCTAGAACCCTAGCTTGTCTTGCAGCGACCACCAACAAATCGAAGCCTCTACTCCATTTCTACCATCTCCATTCTGTCGGGATCGACTCGGTCCTGATGGCTCTGTCCTGACATCATCTTCCCTGCAAGCTCCGATCTCCCCACCATGGGCTCTGTGGGAGCATCTCGGATGGCGTTTGCACCGACGGCGCACTCGATCTCGAACGAGTCATTATGTGTTGGGGTCAGTGCGAATAGGGAAAGTGATGGTGTCCACGAACCCTAACTTGTTGTTATTGAGCTAGGCTGGTTACCCCCCAAGGGCAATGAAATGTTATTTTGGTTTGCTTCCCATGCTTCGGCTAATAGATTGGCCTCTTATCTCATGGATGTGGATTGGGTGAGGATGCAGGCAATACCAATCGCACATCCGAGGGCTTAATGCCTATGATCGACATAAGAAGTTCATGAAGGATTATGGTATGATTCTTCTTCGCCTTCTTTTCCACCTCTTAAGCATTTCTTGATTGTTTTAAATTTTTGTTGAGAGATCTGGAGCTATCCTCAGTTCAGATTTTGTTGGAACAAAGTAGAATGATAGTGAAATGGTAATGTCTGGAAGACCAGTTAAGTTCATAGTATTCTTCTAGGAGAAGGGCACATTTTTAACTTGAAACTCAATAAAGGCTACAATGTCTATTGTTATAGGTGGCAGCACATACAGATATGTACTCATTATGATGCTCCTGAACTGATGGAACCGAGTGACTAACAGAAACTGAAATCTGCTTAAAATCTTGACTGCGACTCTACCTTTATTCACAATAATCAGATGAATTATGGTTAGCTCGTACTCCAATGCAATGTGATTTTGATTCCTGATGCCAATGCATGGAATGGATAGATCCGAAAGTTGTCCTTTCATAGTGGAAAGGAGACTGAGACGCTAGCATATAATGAGTTGCTTATTTGCTTTGTCTCAGTTTCCAAAAGAAACTGGATGATGAACAGTCCCCTCTACTGTAGAAAGAATTGGGGGCTACCTTCATCCATACATGGACTAAGCTTATTGTTATGTAACTTCCCACCTAGCTTTTGATGAAACTTATTCTTGGTATTCATCTTTGCCACATGGGAATTGACTGTCTGGAATGGTATACTAGTGACCCAGTCTGTTGAATAATGCTGGTATCGACTAGTAGTTCATCTTCCAAACATATTATGATTATAGATCAGCTTAAAATCAGTACAAAAGTCAAGTGACTTGGGTTCTACTGGCTATGGTACAGTACTAAAAAACTTTTGTTTTGGATGTGTAGGTGAAAACTACTATAATGGACAAATGGAGAACTAGAATGCTTTCTGTGTAGGCTCACCCCAAAAATAATGGGACAAAAGACACACAGCACCCTTTATTGTAGATGTAGAAAGAATTGTGGGACAGGGATCATGCTCATCTTTACAAAATTATCGTTTCAGTGATTGTCCATTGTTTTTAGTATTTTTGGTATCTCTTTTTCTTGATACTATAAGTTTCCCACTGAAAAAACAATGCTTTCAACAGTTCAATTTTATGGCTATGACAAGAATGTGGATAATAGTGCACCGATCAAGACTGATAAAGATACACTGAGGGAAGGATACAGGTAAGAAACATTTCTGTCCAGTGCCATTTTTTATTTATTCATGGCAGGATATGTGCCTATGCTTTGTGAAATACTCCTAAACCCTTTGCTTGAATTTATTTATGCATTTTCCGCTCCTCATGCCCTCGCCGGCACCAACGGGGATGCTTCTGATAGACGAGGACGTGGATAGAATCATCTTTCTCTATGGCAACATCTTAAGAGTCCAAAGCCTCCTCCTTGCGAGAGCTCATGTTTTCACCTCTGATCAGGTTTTCAAGACAGATACAAAAAAAAGATGGGCTAAGCATGATGCTCTTCTCAGTGTGGTGGAAGGACAGAGGTCCAAGCTGAAGATTGACTTTGGGTTTGTTGCCTCAGCGGTGCCCCCCAACTTCTATTATTGGTTTTCATGCTGTTCGAAAGAGGTTCGGCTTCTTCTCTTTTTTTTTTTTCCGTGAGCACGCTTTACAAATTGCTAAACGGTACGTTTTTTTAAAAAATTTTCTATATAAATGTATCTTAAAAAATCAAATAGATCCATTTTTTAAGTTTTTAATAGTTAATTAATCATGTACTAATAACGTTTTTTATTTCCCAATTCGAACAGCTGGTTTAAACTTCTGATGATGACAGCGGTGCCCCCCAACTTCTTGGTTTTATACTTCTGATGTTCTAGTGTGTTGAGCTAAGCCTGAATATCTACTCTTCCGCACTTACCTGGCTAGCCATCCCGGCTAGGGCTGAAAACGGTCGGAAAAATTTCCGAACCAACCGACGCCGTTTTCCGGATTTTACCGACTGTTTTCCGTTTTTTTCGGTACTGGTCGGAAATGATCCGGAAAACGGTATCGGGGTTTCGGAAACGGTATCGGAAATGATTTCAGTAGTTTACCGACCGTTTCCGAAGTTTACCGTATTTATTCGGAAATTTACCGATTGTATCGATTCGGTACTGATTTGGAAATGAAATTGACTCACTGGATAAGGCCAACCTCCGGCCGTGGAGCCTGGAGACAGCGTCGGCGGCCCAGGCCAGAGAGACAGCGTCGGTGGCCCAGGCCAAAGGCGGCGGTGGAGGCCGAGGGCGGCGTCGGCTGTGGAGGCCGAGGCCGGAGGCGGCGGTGGAGCCCGGAGACGGTGTCGGCGGCAGAGGCTGAGGGCGGCGGTGGCTGTGGAGGCCGAGGCCGGAGGCGGCGGTGGAGCCCGGAGACGGCGTCGGCGGCCGAGGCCGGAGACGGTGGTGGAGGCCGAGGGTGACGTCGCCGGTGGGGGAGGCCGAGGCCGGCGGCGGCGGGGGAGGCCGAGGCCGGCGGCGGCAGCGAGATGGACACCGGCGACGGTGGAGGCCGAGGCCGCCGGCGGCGGTGAGGATGGACACTGGCGGTGGCGGCGCGGTGGAGGCCCGAGACTGCGGTGCTGCGGATGGAGTTTTCTCCTTTTATTTGTTATCTTTTTTATATGCCACCGAAGCCTAAGACTGCGAAGAAAATTAGATAAAATACTCTAGATACAAAGTACAGATGGAGTCCTAACAGTACCGACATTTGGAGACCCGACGACGACCTAAGGCGATGTGAGTCTCCAAAACTTCTTGGGTGGATGGGACAGGCTGGACGGGATGTGAGTTACTCTAGACATTATATGTGAGGTAAAGTTATTTTCAATCTGAATTTATGGATGCCCGACCGATATCGATGAATTTCCGACCGAGCAACTCCGTTTCCGATGTTTCCGAATTTTCCGAAGCCGTTTCCATTTCCGACATTACCGATTCCGATTTCGATTCCGAGTATAAAATATGGAAATGGAAATGATTTTAGGGTTTTTCCAACCATTTCCGACCGTTTTCAACCCTAATCCCGGCTAATATCTGTTAGCACTTAAGCAAATTTTGTTACTAGTTTCCTGTCGAGACTTTGCCCTGCGTGTCCGTGCACGTTATTATTTTCCTGCTTGCTGATGATATGTGCAGACTGCTGTTGCTTGGTGGTTGATATCTGTTTTGTGATGGGTGATGATTTCAGTTTGGTGATGATTCTGGTTATGGTGATCAAAAGTCTTGTTTAGTTGGCCGTTTAATCCAGCGCAGAATTGTAATGATTTCTTCTTTTGTGAACGCTTAATCCGAGTAATAGCCTGTGATGGGTGATAATTTCGGTTTGGTGATGATTCTGGCTATGGTGATGAAAAGTCTTGGTGATGAGATGTTTAGTAGGCCGTTTAATCCTGCGCAGAATTTTTCTTCTTTTGTGAACGCTTAATCCAAGTAATAGCCTGTTTAAGGCTTTTCTGAACTGTTAAACGGTGTGTTTTTTAAAAATTTTCTATATAAAAGTTGCTTTAAAAATCATATTAATTTATTTTTCAAGTTTAAAATAATTAATACTCAATTAATCATGTGCTAATAACTTAGCTCGTTTTATGTGATCTTCTTCTTCCCTCATCTTCAAACTATCCCTAAGTGCCTTAATTGCGGCCGATTGATCACATCGAGTAATAGCCAGTTTAAGCGGCTGAATTAAATCCGAGTAATACCCTGTTTAAGCGGTCATCTGGTCCAACCAAACGGATTTGGATTGTTAAGAAAAAAACCTATATCATATATTTAAAATGTAACAAAATTACATGTTCGGGTAATAGATTGTTAAGATAAAACCTATACTAATCTCTACTATTATAAAAATTGATAGTGATTCTGTTCGTCCACCTTTTTGGTCCGTCGTCGCCTTCGTCAGTCGCGTATCGGATTGGAGAGGGAGTCCGACTAGGACTCTGACCTCCCCTTCACGCGCGGCCCTTCTGCTCGGGCACGCGCCGCACCTTCTCTCCCTCCTCACGCGCGAACAGGCAAAGAGAAAAGGTGCTACCAGATCTAGAAGAGAAGCTAGGGATATGGATACTCACCATTGAGCGAGGATGCGGCGGAAGCAGCGGACGCCGGCATCGCTACTCCCATCGCGGCGGGTTGGATGGAGATCGATGCAGGCGAGGCAGCGAGCGAACTTGCGACCGTGAGGTGATGGCGTGCTCGAGGAGGAGGCCCGCCGCCTCGCCGCGGTGCCCGTCTAATGGACGCGCCTTCTCTCTTCCTCCGACTGTCGGCACCACGGCGACTGTCTCCTCGAGCCGCCACTGGTCCTCGGTCTCCGCCTCGACCGCCGGCCACCCACGCTGTCGCCGTGTCGGCCTTCCCTCACCCCTGCGCCATGCCTTGCCTCCTCTCTGCTACATGTGAATGCGAGAGTGGGGAGCAAATAGGAAAGGAGAAGTGAAGAAGAAATAGAGACGAGGGACTAGAGGCTGACATGTGGGTCCCACACAGGCCCCACGCCCCTCTAATCCCTGCATAGTAAGCTTCCCCTCTAATCACTCACTAACACATGGGCCCGTTTACATTAAAAACTTAATTCAACTCCATTAAAAACATGAGAGACTTACATGCGGGACCCAAGGTCCTAATACCCCACTCCCGGTCCAGCCTTGGGCCTTCGCCCATGGACCACAAAGCTGGCCCACGCAACCAAACCATAGCCGGTGGACCTAGCCCACTATTAGCCTAGGGCCAGGGAACACTGATAGTGGGCCCTGTTGTCAGCCTAGGAATATTCCTTGGAAATATCCCTTCTAAATTTTAATAAATCCTTTTCTTTTTTTAGAAATTCGATTATACTTCGAAAGTTCATAACTCCTCAAACATAAGTCCGTTTGACTCTGTTCAACTCTCAGAATTTTTTTAAAAAGAGATATATTTAATTGCACTATTAGTTTATAATCTCTACTATTATAAAAATATGAAGTGATTCCATTCGTTCTTTTTTTGTCTATCACCGTGCGCACTTACGCCGCATTAGCCTCAATTCAAGTCAAACTCTACACGAACATATGTTCGCAGCCATCGCAGATACTTTTCCAACCGGCCCACTTGCGCATACATTGCATGCAAAGCTATAGCCACAGGCTAGGCCCATGTGTGGCCCACATGTTGTTGGTTTGCTCTAGCCGGTGAGCCCATTTGTATGTGACTTGATACGATCTCAAATCCAATGCATATACGTATTTTGCATATATGGAAATCGCGTCCATAATTAATCTAGCCCGAACATTGCACATTTTAGAACCATCGGGATAACTTTGGGGTTTTTTAAACAACGGGTTTTCAAACAATTTTTGGAAAAATATCCAAAGTTTAGGAAAATTTAACATCATCCACAGGGTTGTATTTAATTTAATTAGCTAAAAAAAGCAAAATTTCTTGAAAGAAAAAGAGAAAGAAAATCAGTGTAGGTATCTCTATTACTACTTTTATCCGCGCGCTTCGTATACATCCGAGTAGATCGTGTGCAATCAATCCGATTCTGTTCCGGTGTACTCTCCAGATCGTAGTTCGGTTCCAATGCCTGCAAGGTGCATAGAGACGTAGCGTGTACGTGAGACAGAGCCTCGCTCATTCCTAGGCCTACAACGTTTGTCTGGTTTACGACGGCTCACGGGCCTTCACATAAAAGCAAGCCATCCACTATGTACCTGATCCTATTACATCCACCCTCGGCCCTACCGTCGGCCATGTCATTGATGTCGATAGTGACGGCGGCATGCCACTGTTCAGCACGGCGTAAACAATGTGCGTATTGACTGTTTTCGTGAAGTGCACCCATCATCCACAATAGTACGCTGACCGGTCCGTGCATGCCATCGTCCCTGTTGTGTCACAGAACACCGTCACGTTGAAGTTATACATGCTGCTGCTAAATATGATATATATATATGACCAGATGGAATAATTTTGTTCAGTTTTTTAAATTTCTCTTCGTCCGCTACAATACATGGATATATTGCTAGTATATTTAAAATGTAGCAAAATTACATGTTCGGGTAAAAAGAAGAAGCCGATTGCTGGCTGTGGGGTTCGAACCCACGCGCACTCATGTGCAGAAGATCTTAAGTCTTCCCCCTTAACCACTCGGGCAAACCAGCGAACTATTATTTTGTTGCATTTAATTCACCTATAGTATTTAAAACACTTGATGATCATTCAAGAATGCTCCGATCTACCGTTTTCCTGTTTCTTCAACACCCTCCGGAAGCACATGAGATAAAAACATCTTATGATATGATATTGCAAAGAAAAACTATTTTTTTCTAAAAATAAAGAATTATATCACAGAACAATTGCACAGCTCAATTTCACAATTTTAATTGAATATGAAAGCTCTAGTTGTTGATGTTTTATATTGGCAATAAATATATAGAGCTATTCGTCGGACTGAAACTTGATGAATTGTAAAGGAACACAAAAGATTTATATTGGTTTAAACCCTTGAGATGAGGTAATACCCTACGTCCAATTATGATGTATTTCCTTTAAGGATGTATGGTTGTGATCTTGGTGATTCTGTCCTCAGGGGGCGCCCTGTCACCCCTTATATACCGGGGGACATGGTTACAAAGTAGGAGTCCCAGTCGGACTACGACCAAGGAATCTCCTTCTAGGAGTACAACGTGCTTGACTAGGACTGTATTTTCTCTGTCGTACAAGGTTAAGTCTGCCAAATTCTATTATATCTCTAATTACAAGACTAGGTCCATCCTCTGTCCAAGTGGCCCATGTGCTTGTCATGAGGTACCTGGGCCCATGGCCTTCATAGTAATCTCCGAGACATTCATAGTTGAGTCACAGTTGATACCGAGTGCTTATCCTCCACGGTGAAGAATTCCTGAGTGCATTGCTCCCGAGTACTCTTTGTCCGAGTGCTTCTTCTCCCGAGTCCTGCTTCATGTCAGTTGATAATGAGGCTATGAAGAGCTTCATGCAGAAATATGAATAGTATGTGCCGAATAGGCACACCTATTAGGTGTAGCCCCTGACTTTGTGCTTAATTGTGAAACAATTAAACATAAAGTCAAAGATTTTTAACCTTGTAGTCTTTTCCGAGTAGTGTACTACTGGTATATGAGACTCTTTAGCATCATGTCAGGTGGAATGATTTTTGCTCATGGCAAATAATGGCTAAGCATGTAAGCCGAGTACCACTTTATGGATTTTAACCCAATACGTGGTCAGGTGTACTTGAGAGATACCTGCATCCCCAATTTTAATGGAGACCGGCTGTCGATCCTTATAAGGATATATCCTCAATACCTGAATAAATAATGCAGAGACCCGAATGTATACACCCGGCTGTAGGCTTAGCTTGAAGCGTATCTGATTATTTGATCGGTTCTTATAAAACAGTATCTGCATCGTGATTTTGTTAACGCCAAAATTTGGTAAGGCCCTGTATCAGAGTCGGTCAAAGGGAAAATTGCAGTCAACTGGCGGAAATTGATCCAGAAGAGATCGATTCCGGAAGGGAGCTGTGAAGACCGCTATATGACAGTTATTTACTGTATCTATTAATTAGACAAGTGTTTATCTTTAGGAAACCTGACCTCGTGTCCGGTCGGGCCTTGTTAGCGTTTTCTGTTATAATTAGGAAATCATGTACCGTGTCCAATAAGGACTCGTGTAACTCGAGGTATAAGTACGTACGCCCGGGGACCTTGTAAATTATCACTCGATCAATACAAATTCGGCGCATCGCCACCCTTCCGACGGGATCTTGCTTCTCAAGTCGGGCTGCATCGGTTAGGTCCGAGCTCTTGCGAGAGGGTAAGTCTCGTCACCCCGGCTACCTATCGGTTAGGACTTCCTCGGTTAGGTCCGATATTCTAGTCGGTTTATGGTAGTCGGCTTACCACGATATATTTATTTTATCTATGGCTGCATCAGTTCGGTTTGATCTCATAGATTGATTAGGTATATCACATCACGCGTGCGTAGATCGTATCGGCTTACTGGGAGCGGTTTATCATCAGTTTGTGCTGCATCGGTTAGGTCCGACCTACTAAACTGCTAGCGATAAATCGTTCCTGCTAGGTTGATACTTTATGCGCAAGCGTCTTATCGGGGTGTATAGCCGGTAAGTTATCATGTTTTAACATCACGATCGCATCAGATCTATCGGCCTATTGAGATCTCGTTATCATTATCAGTCTGTGCTGCAACGGTTGGGTCCGATCTACTAGACTGACAATCGGCTGGAAACGCATCGGCGGTAAACGGGGTCTTGGTCTTCTGTGTAATCGGCTGGAAAGGATTGCTTGAGAAGAGAAGTCTCAGGGACGGCCTTGGAGGTGTAGATATTGAGCCAGAGTTGTACGAACCACTAAGGACCCCCGATATGGCCGACGGGCCGGCCGGCCGATAAATTGGTTGCCACTTGGTGAAGCAACTGATAAGTGGCACCAAGGAGGAATTGCCCCAAGGGGATCTGTTTCCGATCAACCAGGCATTCTGCCAAACGTTGCATGTTGATTGTCGGACCGAGAGTAGCGCCACCAAAAACAAAACGCTCCAGCCATAGGTTCAGAAAAGCAACGTGTTCCTGATCATCAACCGGTCCAGTTCCCTTATTGTGAAGAGATATGTACCTGGACCAGCCGCCGATGTTCTTTGCTTGAAGCCGATGAGCGGGTTTGAATCGGAGCTTGAAGGGGTCGATGTAGCTTGTCGTGTCCAGACAGGTGAGCATGGTCACATCCAGCAAAGTGGGGGTCATCGGCCCATGCCTGAACAGGAAGGCGTTAAGGGCATCGGACCAGACATATGAGGCCGATGCGAGCAGAGGTTCATTTCTTTCCATATCGGCCAGAGAGAGATTGATGCAGTGGCCGATATGAGATTCTTCCCAGTAGGTTCTCTTCGCAACCGACACCCTGATGTACCAATCCCTCCACCCAGGCAGTTTGCTTGGCCACGACCTGAAGCTGTTGGTCCAGTCGCCGACTCGCATGGCCGAGTTCTTGAAAGGAATACACTGGGTCTCGGCGCATATGAAATCGGTGGGATCTTCGCTACCCATGGGGCCATGATAGAAAAAGTTTGGGTAATCGGCGACTGGGATCAAGATCTGACCTCTAAGATGCTACAGTAAACAAGAACACGACGAAGAACAGATGAAGAACATGGTGGATTGGATGCATCTGGGTCACAAAATCAGAAGAATTAATCGGGTAAGAAGATTACCTCAGGAACTGCAGATGCCGATGCCATCGCAAGAAAGGAAGAAGATACAGAAATCAACGGCTGAAGAAGAGGGCTGCGACGGTTCGCCTGGATTTGCTAGAGCTTGTTGAAGGTTTGGAAAATGAAGCGGTGGTGCTCTGGTGATGTGAAAGCGTAAAAAAGGGCTAGGAAGACGAAGCGTTTTATAGAGATATGATGACCGGGCGGGAATTGAGGCCGTTGGCACTGTTTCAAACAATTAAGGCAAGTGGGCTACCTTGGGCCGCATCGGTTTGGGAGAAATCTGAAGGCCCAAAATGAAAGAATTTCGAAGTCCTATAGGAGAACTCCGAAATTGGGGGGCATGTGTTAACGCCAAAATTTGGTAAGGTCCTATGTCAGATTCGGTCAAAGGAGGACGTCACAGTCAACTAACGGAGATTGATCCAGAAGGGACCGAATCCGGGGAGGAGCCGTGAAGACCGCAATATGGCAGTTATTTACCGTGTCTACTATTTAGGCAATATTAGTTTTTATCTTTAGCAGACTTGATCTCGTATCCGATCAGGTCCTGTTAGTGTTTCCTTTTGTAATTAGGAAGTCTTGTGTCGTGTCCTATCAGGACTGTATTAACTCGGGGTATATATACGTATGCCCGGGTATCTTGTAAGATATCACTCGATCAAATATAATTTCGGCGCATCGCCACCCTTCTGACGGGATCCTACTTCTCGAGCCGGGCTGCATCGGTTAGGTCCGAACTCCTGCGAGAGGGTAAGTCTCGTCACCCCGGCTACCTATCGGCTAGGACTTCCTCGGTTAGGTCCGATATTCTAGTCGGTTTATGGTAGTCGGCTTACCACGATATATTTAGTTTATCTATGGCTGCATCAGTTCAGTTTGATCTCATAGATTGATTAGGTGTATCACATCACGCGTGCATAGATCGTATCGGCTTATTGGGAGCGGTTTATCGTCAGTTTGTGCTGCATCGGTTAGGTCCGACCTACTAAACTGCTAGCGATAAATCGATCCTGCTAAGTCGATACTTTATGTGCAAGCGTCTTATCGGAGTGTATAGCCGATAAGTTATCATATACATCACGATTGCATTAGATCTATCGGCCTATCGAGATCTCGTTATTATCAGTCTGTGCTGCAACGGTTGGGTCCGATCTACTAGACTGAATAATAATGTTATTCTTAATAAGCCGATGGGTTTTATGCGATGTTGTTATCGGAGTGCTTAGCCGATAAGTTATCCCTTTTTAAATACAGCCAATTATACTGCTTGCTTTGTTATATATTCTTGCCTGCGTTACTGTTACGATCGGCTAAGGGCTAGCCGATTGATTTTATCTGCCGATCCGAGTAAAAGCACAAGCGAGTTCCCGGGCACGACCTCAGGTAAGGACCCGGGCACGAGCATAGATAAGAACCCGGGCACGGGCATGGACAGCGGATGAAGAACCCCGGGAGCCGATGCGAGCAAGGACCCGGGCACGGGAACGGGCAGTATCTTCACAGCAACACTAGTAACTTTAAACTATGATCGGCTAGAGTTTATTTAATCTATTTACTTATGCATTCTGCCTGTTTATTTTACCAAGTTTATAGCCGATTTTTGAGCATCCCTTCAATGATCGGCTAGCACAATACTTATCTATTATTATATTATTGCTCGTGCCATCATCGGCTCTTAGCCGATGTATAAGTGCTACAGTGCGTATCGGCCATCGGCCGATGAGATGAGTCCAAGCCGGCTTCCAGCCGATTGGCTCACGAATTTGACATCTTTTCTCCTTGTCAATTGCAGGGTCAAATTGACTGGCACGCCTACGAACTTCAAGACTTTAGGACCTGCACTGGAGTGAAGCAAATCTCCCAGGTCTTCACGTGTCTCTCAGACGCCGAACGACCCCCGGCGGGTTTTTGGCGTCAACACGCACATTATTTTTGTGGTCTTCCCGTGGTGGACCGTCTACTTGCGGCGGTAGGCTCTACTGATGTTGGTGATGTTGGCGGCCCCCATCGTTTGCGTCTTGGTTAGGTCACTCATCTTGGCATGGTGGTTCACGTCTTGGTGGTGAACACCTGTTCTATTCTGATCCCTCGGTGTCTCCCTGTTCGGCTCTCTTGAAGGCGATGTCGAGGTTGGCGATCATAGTACACATCTTTTTTATCCAATCTATTGTGGCAGGGTTAGCCAGATTAGCGCTTGGTTGGCTCAGCAGCTGTTGAGCATCAAGTAACTGTTGAGCAGGGGTAGTCAGGTCATCTTGTTGGGGAGGAGGTGTCTCGGGGGAAGTGTTGACTTCTCCTTCTTCGCGAGATCGACTACTCCGTCGCGAACGTGGGCCTAGTTGATAGGCCCGATTTCACGGTCTGATATCGAGTCCAAGGACTCATGTTCGTCCAAGCCGTGAAGTACTGAGGGCTCATCGGGGTCGATCCCAAGGAAACCCACCACTCAATCTGATTCGCTTGCAGCGTTGTCGTTGTCTGGTCTTGTGTTGTTGGGATAATTCCGATGGGAGTGGATCGGTTAGTTTTTGCAAGAATTCTCTTGAGGTGTTTGCATCAAGTTGTCAACTTTGTCTTGGAACACTTTGCACTTTGCCAGAGTATGAGAACTTGTCTTGTGGATATAACACCACTACTTATGGATTAGAGCCTTCTTGTTGGATCTTTTCGTAGTCTTTCCGATGGTTGGCTTCGGCTTGGGTATAGCAATCGGGAGCTCTGGCAGTGCTGAAGAAACCGGGAAGGTGATGGGTACGATCTGAACGATGCTGACCGATGGCTGGTTCAGATCTTCCGAGCCAAAGCGATCATAAAAGCCTTCGTTGGAAAAGCCGCTCCTTGAAGACATCTCGATGAAACTTTCGGAATATCAGGCCTCTACCTGGTGCGCCAACTGTTGTCGGGTAAGATCCCAACTATGATATATGAGGACATAGGGGTCGTCTAGTACTAAGATATTCGTTGATCTGTAAGAGGGGAGCAAGACACGGAGTTTTTTTATACAGGTTCTAACCCCCGGTGTGGGTAATAATCCTATTCTTATTTATATGTATTGATGATTGTAGCACACCAAGTACAAAGGTGGGAGCAGGCTGTCCGATCTAGCCTACCAACTAATCTCGGCGATGTATGCGAAGCAGCGTAGTCGGCAGCTAGCAAGGGCTTCTCCCGTGGCATAGGCTTGATGTGTTGTGGGTCGCAAGCTTGTGATTCGATGTCCTCCCCTCCTACGGGGCATTGTATTTATACCGGAAGATGACACACTCTCCAAGTAGAACTCAAAGATCCCGGATCGAATACAGGTAGACAAGCTCTTGTCGTCCCTGAGTCGGACTACGAAGTCCTTCCTTATCCAGAATATGCTTCCTTACTTATCTATAGATTTATCTATATCCGTCCATAACCTTTCACATCTATACGGTATTCCTGACGGCGTATGTCCATGTAAACAGGATATACCATATTTACCGCACTGACAAAGAGAAATAGTCAAAAAGACAAGATTACCCCTCGGCCACCAGCATCTAACCTGACTGGGTCAGGTTCAAATCAGATCCCAACCATAGTCTTTCCTTCGATCCCCTCTCCAACAACCCTAGCGTCTATGACGGCGAAAGGCGGTGGAGCGGCAAAGGTAACAATCTGCCATCCATCTTCACTCCACCACCTTCTGCCGTCATCTTCTGCTGTCGCTCGCCACTGCTTCTGCTTGAGCTCGCCGGCCACTTGAATCCATTGTCCGTATTTTTTTCGATCACGTTGCAACTTACAGGTGCGTCACTGGTTTTTTTTTAAATAAACATTACAAGAATGAAAGGACAAAAACGCCGCCGCATGGTGCCATAATACCGCGCGAGCACGCAAAGCAGCACCCTTTCGCCGCATTTCTTACCTCCAACTCTTCGCAATTCACAAGTCGGCCCCCACCACGCGCGTCTTCCCGAACCTTATCTCCGGCGATCTCCGCCGTCTCCAACAGCGGCGGCGGCGGGGGAGAGATGCGGGGGGCCGACTTGATCAACCTCCTCCTACCCGACGGGATCCTCGACGAGGTGCTCCGCCGTGTCGGCGGGGCCAAGCGGGACCTCGACGCGTGCGCCCTCGTCTGCCGCCGCTGGCGCCACGTCGAGCGCGCCACCCGCCGGTCCGCTAAGCTGGCGGCGTCCGGGGCCCGCGCCGACGAGGTGCTCCGCCTCGTCGCCGAGCGGTTCCCGGCGCTCGTCGAGGTCTCGGTGGACGAGCGCCTCAGTATCGGGGCCGCCGGGGCCGGCCCCGCCTGTGCCGCCGCTAGATCGCGCCACCCGGTGGGTCCCCTCGATCTGCATCTTTGTTTGTGTTGCGCGGTACGCGAATTGGGGGAAATGTTGAGGCTTGTAGGGATGTTTTGCATCGGGATTGTGAAGAGATTTAGAAGTTTGGGAGAAGGTTCGCATCTGCCAAGGACTTGTAGAGGAATTGGGGGCAAATTATCCATTTTTTTTGCTGTTTTGAACATAGTGTGATCGATTGGGACCTTACACATCTACATTTCTCTTAGGCTGGATGAGGAATTGTGATAACTGATAATTATCGAGGTTCAATTGTAGTATCCATCTGCAAATAGTTTTATGCGATCTGCATCTGCATGACTTATACAGTTGCATGCAAATAAGTATTAGTAGTGATTAATGATTATATTGCAATATATATGAAGTGATGTGTTCTGGCGTTCTACTACTACATGCAGTTAGATTCTTTAATAAAAACATTCTCTTTACAGTAGGTTAACATAGCCTTGTACTGATGCACTGAAAATATATCTTTCAATACAGATGTATGCTATTAGTCCTTCTGGGCGCCATAGGAGGATATCCCACAACTCAAGTTTCTCAGTGCACATGTCCCCATTTCGATTGGACCGGCCGGGCAGTGATAATGAGACAGAACGCACTTGTTTGACTGATGTTGGCTTAACAAATCTTGCCAGGGGTTGCAAAGGGCTCGAAAAACTAAGTTTGGTATGGTGTTCTTCCATAACTTCAACAGGCTTAGTAAGAATATCAGAGAATTGCAAGAACTTAAGTTCATTGGATCTTCAGGTAATGTCATGCTACCTGTTCCTTTGCTTTTGCTCAGTTATTTACTTCATGATCTCTGAATTCTTTCATGTGCGTTTCTAGAAGATTTCTACATTACGCCTCTGTATTAACCGTGAGTGTCCAATATAATATTTGCATGTAATATGGTATATCAAACCTCACAGTACCATGGAATAAGCATTGTTGTGGTAATTGGCAGTCTTCTTTAATTAGGACGAAATAGTTTATCTGCATGCCAAATTTGCTGTCAATGTAGAGAGTGTTCTATCTAATTCTGTACATAAATCTGTGACCAGTATAAACCCATATATTATATATTTATTCATTGAGCAAACTCGATACCTATTATTGGGCTGAAGTCCAATTTTCCTGCAGGCGTGCTATATTGGAGATCCAGGACTTATTGCAGTTGGGGAGGGCTGCAAGCTGCTTCGTAATTTGAACTTGCGCTTTGTTGAAGGCACTACAGATGAAGGCTTGATTGGACTAATAAAGAATTGTGGGCAATCACTTGTCTCTCTGGGTGTTGCCACTTGTGCTTGGATGACTGATGCATCCTTGCATGCTGTTGGATCACACTGCCCTAACCTGGAAATCCTGTCACTGGAATCAGATCATATTAAAAACGAGGGAGTAATATCTGTTGCTAAAGGATGCCGCTTGCTGAAAACTTTGAAGCTGCAATGCATGTGTGCTGGTGATGAGGCCTTGGACGCTATTGGTTTATTTTGTTCATTATTAGAGAGTCTGTCACTCAACAACTTTGAAAAATTCACGGACAGGTACTAAGTAAAATTGTAATTCAATGCTACTACATTTTATAGAGGCATGTAGTCCGACTTTTTTTCACATACTTGTTTTGTGCAGTGTTGTAAAAATCATTAATGTGGTGACCAGAACGTGATTTAGTAGTATGTGGGACAAGATATAGGATACAGAATATCAAACTAGTTATTGCACCAGCCTGCTGGATTGCTAAAAGTTAAGTACTTATTCTAAGGTGGGATGTCTGTTTGTCTAAAACTCTAAATATATTGATTAACATGGGAATATTTATCAATTAACTGGTTCTGTTGACTGATTAAACACACGAGTCCATTAACTAACATCCATACTTCATAATTGTGATATTTTGGTTGCTGCCACCTACTTAGCAATTAATTTGCGTTTAATATCATTTTTTAATCTACTGGTTTGTCATTTTTCTAGGGTATAGATATTCCTTTATCTTGTCATAATTCTCCTTTTCTGTACACTACATTCTTGGAATTGCTGAACTTCATCTGGTCATTACAAATCCCTACTTGTTTTCTGTTGAATCATGTATTCTGCAATTGTAGGTTTATTTCATCCGTTAAGTCTTGTTGCATTCAACCTTGTGCTGCTTCGTTAAATTTTAAGTTCTCTTAATCAATTATTTACTTTCCTTTTGAATTGCAGGAGCCTTTCTTCTATTGCACAAGGGTGCAAGAATCTCACAGATCTTATTCTCAATGATTGTCATTTACTAACTGATAGAAGCCTTGAATTTGTAGCTCGTAGCTGCAAAAAAATAGCGCTCCTGAAGATCAATGGTTGTCAGAATATGGAAACTGCTGCACTGGAGCACATTGGACGTTGGTGCCCGTATGTTTCTTGGTGACAACTCGATATATTAAATGTTCCTTTCTTCACTTAAAATCTCTATAGATTGTCTTTCCTGTCTTAATTTAATGCTCTATAGTTCAAATAAGTGAAGCAGTATTTTAGAATGAAGGGATAAAGAAAACTGGATGCTTGATCCATAAATCAACTACAATTTTGTTGCTTATTACATTTAGACAGCAAGAGCATGAGATACCCTAGTTTAGTAGTTTTTAACTTTCGAAAAAAGAAAAGTAGTTGTTTCACTCTAGCATTTTATCTTAGCTGCATTATTTTGAGCTATATCATATTGATATTTCTGTTGCACTAACAGTAGATAATTTGCCTTCCCATGAAAACAGGGGTCTTTTGGAGCTATCTCTAATTTATTGCCCAAGGATCCAGGACAGTGCATTTCTGGAGGTCGGTAGAGGTTGCTCCCTTCTCAGGTCACTTTATTTGGTTGACTGTTCAAGAATAAGTGATGATGCCTTGTGCTACATAGCTCAAGGCTGCAAGAACTTGACCGAACTTTCTATTCGGCGTGGTTATGAGGTACTTTTGACATTTGCATAGATATTCTGCAAGACTAGCATACATGGTGAAATATGTCAAATATAAGACTGCGCATGTTCTAGAATTGAAGTGTTAGGTGGAACACCACGATTTGGTTACTAGCATCTGTATTCTTTCATCAAACAATTAGCAACATCCTAAATAACTTCAGTTGATTGAAGTTGTTTTTTTACAGATAGGAGACAAAGCATTGATATCTATTGCTGAGAATTGTAAATCACTTAGAGAGCTAACACTCCAATTTTGTGAGAGGTAAATATTATCACGCATTTAACCATCCTATTTATCTATCTTGCCCATGCACATCATCCCCTTACTGAAGCTCATTATATTTCTTGTTTCACTTTGTCTCATGATTTGCCTAGGAAACAATTTAGATTGATTAATCATGCTGATTGGGATCAGAACTGGTCTCTACACTTTCAAATGTTCTGCAGCATTTCTACAGATTCATCTATGCATTTTGTTTGAACTAACCCCCTTGGGGGACTTTATGTTCTGCATGCATCACTAAGATTGTTGACATGTCAGTTGTTAAACTTTGTTGTAACTTCCTTTCCAGGGTATCCGATGCAGGGCTGGCTGCAATTGCTGAAGGTTGTTCTCTTCAAAAGTTAAACTTGTGCGGGTGCCAACTAATCACTGATAATGGACTCACTGCCATTGCAAGAGGATGCTCTGATCTAGTCTTCTTGGATATAAGTGTTCTCCGGGTATATCACCTATAACACTGAATTCCTTCTACGAAAGATTATCCAAAAACTGTAGTAACGAATAGGGCTTACTATGGTTCGCACAGTTAGGGTTCAGAACTAAAATTAGCTCATTTTAACCAAGGAATACCTGAAGAACATATGGTGATACTATACTATGCAGAGAACTTCAACATTTTATAATATGAAATTATGAATAACCTGTCTTTTGAACTGTAGTAGATGTAGATCAAAGAGTTAAAATTAGAAATAGCATGGACAAAAAAAGACAAATAAAAGGATTATCTCTGTAAGATACACCAAATAGCAAGTCTATAAATAAGATTATGATCTGCAATGGTATGAAATCTCCCTTCATCTAGTTGTCTAGTTGCCTTTCATGCAAGGTACCAGCTGTATTGTCAGTACATATACATGTTCAAAATTCATGGGTCCAGATTGGGACGTGCACTATAGAAGAATCTACTCCAACAGTTGATAGATTATGCTTAATTTTTGAGGATTTTGCAGCTATTTCTTACACAATCATCATATACCCATCCGGCATTATGTGAGTAGCAATGTGATCATTTTACCTTATTTTCTGATGCCTTTGCCCTCTTCAACCAACAGCTTATAGGAGACATGGCGCTTGCAGAGATTGGTGAAGGTTGCTCACAGCTTAAAGAAATCGCACTGTCCCACTGTCCAGAGGTCACTGATGTTGGTTTAGGCCACCTTGTCAGGGGCTGCTTGCAGCTGCAGTCATGCCAGATGGTATACTGTAGGCGAGTGAGCAGCACTGGTGTAGCGACTGTCATCTCAAGCTGCCCCAAGTTGAAGAAACTCCTCGTTGAGGAGTGGAAGGTCAGTGAGAGGACGCGACGCAGAGCAGGACCAATCTTATCCTTCCTCTGCACTGGGCTTTAACCTTAAAATGATAAATGTTTGTTAGTCAACAGCAGCCTCTCAAGAGTTGCTGCACCGTATACCATAGCTTCTTTAGCTAAAAATAAGTTGTATGAACTATAAATAAAAATGGTGTATCATGTATCTACTGTAATTCAAAAGTTATGAACCAAATAAACAGGGTCCGCTGAACTGAATAAAATGTCACTAGTTCCCTTGTATGAACAAATGTACAATGCCAGTGATGTAAAAAGCCAACCATTTGCATTATCTAACCTTCAAGTGTAACATTAATTTTTTAATCTCCTCTTTCTTCACGTGTAGTTCATGCTAATGAGCTACCTTGCCATTTCAATGGCCAACCGGATACCTTCAAACAGACTGATTTGTCACATTTGGGATTGCTTTAGCCGGCAACATTCCAAGCAGATTACCTCCTGTTGCATATCTGGAATCACTTGCATTGTACGCTACTTCAGTGCCCAAAAGATCTTCACAAAACCACAAAACCCAAAACCAAGCTAGAATCTTTTGCTGCTGATCATGCATGCAAAGCACCTTTTCCCAAGCCGCATTCCATCAGAAAACTGCGGCTCTGAGCTTCAAGAAACGAATGAATTCTTTGCTCCTGCTACCGTCTGCTTCCTTCCTACGCTACTGGCTATCTTCCTCTGATACCTTATCCACTCTGATCCAAAAAACATCATGTTGAAGCATCTATAAAAGTTCATCATCCATTCGTACATCGCGAATCAAACACGAAACAGGCACACACCCGCGAGTGCGCTAAATCGTAGATAGACAGGTTGCAATGGAGAATGGCAGTGTAGGTGGAGACGATTCGGCGAGGGCCGTCGGCATGTGTGACCGCCTCTTGACGTTCCTCGCCAAAAACCTGTCCATGAACCGGCAGAAGAACATCACCGAGGGGCCAAGAAATGGCAGCAGCAGAGGCAACAACAACAACGATGGCGGCCATGCAGAGGAAGGAGGAGGAGGAGGAGTGAAGGAAGACGACGGCGACGAGTTCACCATAGAGATCGAGAAGGCTGAGTTCGAGTTCGTCCACGAGGAAGAAGAAGACCACAAGAGCATCACGGCCACCATTCTTGAAGAGAGAAGCAGTGACGTGGTGACGAGCAATGCAGGAGTAAGCGTGCAGAAGGAGGAGGAAGAAGGTGGCCGTCATGATCCTCCGGTGGCTGCTGAAGCGGAGGCGGTGGCGGCTACGGCGGCGGTGCAGGAGAAGAAGGTGAAGAAGACGGTGACGATCAAGGAGGACAGCAAAGAGGAAGCGGGTGGCGCGGCGGCGGCGGCGTCGGCGTCGTCGGCGGTGAAGAGGTTGCTGTCCAAGAAGAGGCAGGCGTCGTCGAGCCAGCTCGGAGGGGAGGAGCAGCAGAAGCCGGCGAGGCGGCCGGGGCTCCGGCCGAGGATGCCGTCGATCCTGAGGGTGCCGTCCAACATCAATGAGAAGTCGAACACCTTCATCGAGGAGCGCAAGAAGAGCTTCGGCGGCGGTGGCGCCGGCGGCAAGCCGGAGAAGTGAAGAATGCGTGTGTGCACGTGTGACGTGTCAGCGTCAAGTGTGTGCGCGTGTTGGTCTGGATGTCGTTCTGTCCAAGTGCTTGCTTGATCATAAAAATTCATCTCTGAAATCTTAAAAAAAATTCATAATTGTGGATAATAAGGTCAGTCCAGTACATGTTTTATAGAAATTTCATATACATTAAATAAGGTGACATATCAGCATATATAATAATATGATAAAGAATTAAAGAGAAGAGAGATATGATCAGTTTCATCCTGATGAAACTGGTGCTCACCGTTTCTAATACATTAGAAACTGTGTAAAAATCCCATTGAGAGGTTTTGTGTTTTATCTCCACATATTTAGATACAATATTTAAATGATATGCTAGCATATGAAACTGTAAAATAAAATTTTACATTGAGAGAAATAGTTTCATCCATCAACTCAAATATCCTTAGATGACATGGCACTCTTGAAAACCGCATAATAAAACTTTGCATTAGGAATGGCCTAAGTATATAAAATCAGGATTTGCTATACATCACCCTTTGCTAAAGGAGTGTTTGAAGATAAGGGAAAAGAGTAAAGGAGAAGATCACGTAATACGAGGTGAGCCATTAGCGTATGATTAATTGAAACTTAGAAAATAAATTGATATAATTTTTTAAAGCAACTTTTAGATAAAATTTTTTTAAAAAAATACACCGTTTAACAGTTCGAGAAACATGCTTGCAGGTAGTGGCGAATCCAGGATAAAAATAGAGGATGGGCTCAAAGCCTAGTATAAATCTAAGCCAAAATCAATACATACATCATCAATTAGAAAAATATACATAGAAGAGGAGTACCTTGCCCGCGCCTGCTGCTTGCGGCCGCCGGCCGCGCTGCTGCTTGCCGCCACCGGCCACGCTGCGCCTGTTGCTTGCCGCCTGCCGCCGCCGCCGCCTGTGCCTGCTGCTTTCCGCCGCCGGACCGCGCCTGCTGCTTGCCGTCGTCGGGCCCCCTGCTTGCCGCCGACGGCCGCCGCCACGCCGCGCTGCTTGCCGTCGCCGGACCGCGCCTGCTGCTTGCCGCCGCCGGGCCCCCTGCTTGCCGCCGACAGCGGCCGCTTGCAAACGCACACGCAACGCAAGAGAAGTCTAACCCTAAATGAGTCCACATATTAATGGGTCTGAGTGGCAAGTTTCCAAATGGACCTTAATCATTTAATCCTCTCCAATGGCCCAATCACCATCGCTGTTGCTGTTCTTCTTCTTCCTAAGCTCTCGACGGCTCCTCTTCCTCCTCCATCGACGGCTCCAATGGCCCAATCACCTACAGCTTAATATCATATATACTTGAAATTTTTTTGAAAAATAGAGGGTAGGCTAAAGCCTGATGAAACTTACCCCTTAGATCCGCCCCTGCTTATGGGGTTTTTCACCCCAACCCTTCCCCGCAAAAGGTGCCTAAAATTTTTTGTGTAATCAGCCAAATTACCAGCCGTTCGGATCTAGCTTCAAGATGCGTGTTGTTTTGTTATCGGGCCCGCAGCTACTCCGGGTTTGGAACCCGTTTACTGTCTCGATCCAACCCGCAGCCCAAAACAATTGTTTGAAACAGTGCCTTTTTTTTCCACCGCAGAAAGAGGCGATGCGGTTGGCGAGAGCGCGCGATTCCGTCGAATCTCGTCGGCGGTGACCGGGCAGCAAGGCTATGAGCTGCACGATGTCTCTTCCTGCAGGCGGCGCCGCAGTTGGCAAGGGTGTCGCCTCGCCCCTCGCGGTGGTTGACGAGGCGAGCATGGCGGCTCCCGCGACGTACGGGTGGCGAGGCAGCTATTGCGGCTCCCTCCCGCAGCGGTCGGCACGTCGTCTAACGCAGCGGCTGGTGTGGTCTGCACCGGCTGCCGTTGCTGTGACTACGACATCCAAAACAACCACCAATTTGATGTACATGGTGACTCCCATGGTGAGTTTAGGCGTTGTTTTGTCTCTGATATGTATGCTTGATAATGGAGTTTAGGGATTGTCTCTAATTTGTATCAAAAATTACATGAGAGTTAACTGAAATATTTAGGAGTACTACTTCACTCTGAAAGTTGTAGGTGGTTCCCTTTTATTTCAGTGTTGAGAACATCTTTTTTGGGCTGAGTTTGATAGCGAGGGTAGAAGAATAAAAATATGATCACGTAAAATGAAGTAAACTATTAGCGCACGATTAATTGAGCATTAATTATTTTAAATTTAAAAAATAAATTAATATGATTTTTAAAGCAACTTTTAGATAGAAATTTTTTATAAAAAACACATCGTTTAGCAGTTTGGAAAACGTGCTTATGAAAAACGAAAGAAGTTTTTATCCTAATATGTAGATTTGAACGGGCCCTTAGTGGTATAAGCTGTCTAGCTGACCACGTACTTGTTTTCTTTCTTAAATACGCTTTTGCAACTTTTAAAAATGAAGAAACACACTTATGTTCTGAAGGCAGTTGATCTGTGTGGTGTTTAGCCGTTGTCATGTCGATTTAAGTGATGTTGGTGTATTGAAGGATTTGTTTTTTTAGATATTTGTAGGATTTTTTGGTATTTTTTTTGTCTTTGATCTGTTTTCTTGATAATGGAGTTTGGAGATTGTTCGTACTCAATTCCAATATATATTTTTAAATGATTTCGATCTATGCTAATTTGTACTTATATCCAGTTTAGGTTAGTGTCGGTGATATAGAAACTAGGGTCCCCACGTTGCGGGAACAGGATAGCTGGGCACCATATCACCTGTTCCCTAAGCACATAGGGGATGGTACAAACTCGTTCGAGAAACCGTGCAAGCCTAGCCGGGCGCCACGTCGCATATTCCCCGAGCTCAAGGGGAGCCATATACCCCTAGGGCTCGGGAAGAAGCTAGAGTGTGAGAAAGGCATAGAGCTGCAACGACGCCTGAGTGGCCGTCGATCAAAGGAGATGCATCAAGATGACTTTGCTTTTCGATGGCAACATCAGGATAGGGCAGGGATTAAGGCTGGCCCCCGAGCTCCAGCCTAGACCTTGCCCGGTTCTGCTTCGGGTTGGCAGTCCAAGGAGGTTGCCCTCAAGCACCCATGGTCCACATGGATCTGCAGGGGGTGCTCGGAGACCGAATAGCCACCGGCCCATTTAATGCACCGGTAGTGAGGTGATGTTAGTTTTGTTGTCTACTAACAGTACATAGTTATGTTAGTTTTGTCATTTACTAATTGTACCTAGTTATTTTTTGTCATCTACTAGCATAACCTAGTTTTGTCATCTACTAACCATACCAAGTTTTTCTTAGTTTTCTCAGCTAGTTTTGTTATTTTTGTCAATTACTAAAAGCACACAGTTTTGTTCTTTTTGTGTGTAATATTGGGAGTTTCATTATAGATAAACAAGTACAAGGAGATTGTGCTAGAGACAAGAAGCACTATCTACTGCTTAAAATTGTTTAGAGGTGGGTGCCTGCCTTAAAAAGACTGTTGGCAAGACTGAGAATAACCAAGCTTGGGATAAAAAAAAATCTTCAAGTTTCCTTCCCCTAATGTGTCCTACAGATCTTTGTCTCCTCTCCACCAAGCTCTCTCATTCTGATATATTCATAACACCACTTGGATTACATCTATTATGCATAGTGACTGATCATTAAGTAATTTATTTGATCTTCAGAAGAAGCTCTGCAAGCTGATAAGCGTCCTATTGAGTATTTGTCCAAACATGTTGCATAACCTGCATTGTATGAAGTTCACATAAGCTGCAGTTTAATTTCTAATGGCCAATCTTTGTTTTGCTTTTCACTGCTGGTATTTTGTCCTTTACTAAAAGTACACAATTTTGTTCTCTTTGTTTTATCAAGTTTATTTGGAAGGAATATTTTATTTAATGCACATGCTGCTATCTGAAGCACATTTGCATATTTTTTGGCCCTGCAATCTAAATATTGTGCTTAACTAATTGTTACCTTCCTTCAGGGTATGTGGGTTACCATGTTCATGTCTAGGCATGGTGGCAGGAAGAGGCCAATGCCCAAGTGTATTGTCTATGACAGGTCCGAGTACAAGGGCATCACCTAGCTCAAGTTCCAGAGGAACAAGAGGTCAGTTGCTAAGGAGAGAGCTGGATGCAAGTTAGGGGCGGACTCAAGGTGCTCAACTCCTACCGGGTGAATGAGGTATAATTGAGTTTACTGGTATCAAATCACATATTGATTTTGTCAGTTAGTTTTGTCTTGTACTAAGCACACAAGCACACAGTTTTGTTCCTTTTGTTGTATCGAGTTGTTGAGGGGTAATATTTTGTTATTTTTGTCATCTAATGTGTACTAAAAGCACGCACTAAGTTTACTAATACTACTTAGTTGTGATGAGTGATGACTTTTTTATGTTAGTTCACTATTATGTTCTGTCTGCTACTAACTTAGTTTTGTCATCTACTAAAAGCACATATAGTCATAAAAATAAAACAAGCTGTGCAACTGATTATTTTACCTTCTTTGTTTTATATATGATGAAATTCAGATTTGCAGAATTTTCTATCCCCATTTGCCCTCTGAAATTTTTGTACTGGTTCATGCCTCACTAACTTGATAAATGGTGATGTTGTCTTTTGATAGTCTGCATTTGTGTACAATTTCTGAATTTATTTACTGATTTTTCATCTACTAAAAGCATGACCAGTTCTCATTTGATCTTGCATGCACTAACAAAATATGCATAGCCATTTACAAGAATTCACATGATCTTGCATGATGCACACACTTATTCAGATTTCTCTGGATTATTGTAGGAAGATATAGCAACATAGCTTCTGTGAATTCTTGCTTTTTTTTTCATGGCTGATGTGGGAAATGATATGTTTCCCCACTTTTTTCTACCTTGCAAAGCTGAACTATGCATGCTATGTTTGTGATGTAGCCATTTTTGAGCACCCAATGAATGCCTGGCAGCCTGGCTGGCTACATGTAGGGGCAAAGGTGAAACTTGGAAGGTGAAAAAACGCAGAGCAAATGAGCTAGAAGCAGCATGCAGAGATGAGCTAGGTAAGTAAAGCAAAGGAACAGAAAGCTCCTCGTAGAATGAAACACAGATTGAAACATGGACAAACTCTTTTGCCGTTTTTACAGCACAAACTGTGGAGGCAAGCAATCCATACCAGGTGTATCTTAGACTACCAAAGCTCAATTTACTCTTGCTAGGCTAATTTTGTGTCAGAACATATGTTTACACAGGCCAAGGTTGTCACTTTGTTGAATTTTTACTGTTACTAATTTAATTTTTTTTTAATTTACAAAACTAATTTTCGGTTTGAATCATTTACAAAACTAGTCTCTTGCCGCCCTGGGCCACGGCGGGATTTAAAAACCGCCGTGGCCCAGGGCGGCGAATGGCATCCCCGTCACCGCCGGGGACGCCACGTGGATTCGCCGCCCTGGGGGAGGGCGGCGAATGCCCCCAGGGGGCCGAATGCAAAATTGCATTCGCCGCCGGAGGGCGGCGAATGCATAGGACCGTCCGCACACCGATCGGACGGTCCGAATCCACGGCAAATTATTGTAACGCGCGCTAACTACCTTAAAACAGTCATAACTTTCGCATACGGTCTCGGAATCGGGCAAATAAGTACTCTACGGACATCTACAGAAAATTTTACATCCGCTTCCCCCCCACTTTGTTGGGTTTGTCCAAAAAATTTTTACGAAATTCGGCCGGGAAGATTGAGTTTTTGAGGTCCGAAGTTTCAGCACGGTTTTTAAAGCACACTCGTAATTTTCTACAGGCCACATCTTACATCGGTTTGAGCTGCACCTTCACGAGATTTTGCTATTCTCGTTTTGCTAGTTGAGAAAAAATATCAAAAAAAAAGAAAAAAAAAATTTTGCAGGCGGCCCCCTGGATTCGGACGGGTCTGATCCTTGTGCGGACCGTCCGTTTACTATGCTAAAAACCGCCGTCCCCCAGGGCGGCGAATGCAATTTTGCATTCGGCCCTGGGGCATTCGCCGCCCTCCCCCAGGGCGGCGAATCCACGTGGCCTCCCGCGGCTAACGGCCGCCGGAGCCGTTAGCCCCGGGTGACGGGATGCCATTCGCCGCCCTGGGCCACGGCGGTTTTTAAATCCCGCGTGGCCCAGGCGGCAAGAGACTAGTTTTTGTAAATGATTCAAACCGAAATTAGTTTTGTAAATTAAAAAAAAAATTAAATTAGTAACAGTAAAAATTCTCACTTTGTTTCTTTGGTGGATTGTAGTGTCTTTTAAGTTTTAACGGGCCAAAACTGTGCATTTGGGCTTAAAATATATAGTCAGCCTGTAACAAAGGACAAAACACAAAAAAGGCCCACAAACAACTTAATGGGCCAGACCGCCAAACCCGATCTACTACCACGTTGTGAGTCGGCGAATTTTTTTTATTTTTATATATTTTTTAAAAAAATATTTACAAAAGTATATTTTCATTTCAAAAATTTACAAAAATATACTCTCAACGCTCTCTGAGAGGACGTTTTTAGGACGATTTTATGACGTGGCAGACGGCCGTGGGCCGAGTGGCTGACAACCGTTTGTCCTTTTGCAAATAGCCCCCTTGCCGCCCTCCTAGAAAACGATTTATCCTAGCTAAGGGACCGTCTGTAAAAGAACAGATGTTATAAAATCGTTCTTTAGGAGGGCGTTTTTCAAAAAAAGCTCCCCCAAAGGACGTTGGGGGTATATTTTTGTAAATTTTTGAAATAAAAATATATTTTTGTAAATATTTTTAAAAAAAATATAAAAATAAAAAAAAATTCGTGAGTCGGCAACGCGCGTAGAAGAGCTTCTGCTAGTCTGCTCCCCCGAGAGCGCTGGATGGCCGATGCGTATCCGATCGGATGATCCAAAATTCTAGTGAAACCTATAAAATTTTCAGCTGGTTACTGTATAGACAGTCCCAATTTACACCCATTGCTATATACTACTCCCTCCGTCCCAGAATATAACAATTTAGAATTGGATGGGACATATCCTAGGCTGTCCAGATTCGTTGTACTAGGATATGTCCCATCCAGTCCTAGGTTGTTATATTGGGACAGAGGGAGTATATGATTTGTTCCATTTGTTTTCGGGAATATTTATATTATTTGTTCACTCTGCAAGATTGAACAAAGACCCAATATATTGTTGAAAAATCCAAATACAACGGTTTATTGAAAACACAAGTGGATATGATATTTTTTAAAAAAAGTATTTTGAAACTTTTTAGTATGTCACGCCATAAATAGTGGTGCTAGATATAACTTGTGCTATATATCTCTGTCCTTATACGTATGTACTGTGGGCAAAAAGTTGGTTTGTAAAAATAGATTTCAAGAGATTGTCTTTTCGCGACTCCCATCGTCCCAATTTTTAAAATATAATTATTTTTAAAATTTAAACTTATTCTAAATATAGCTATTTAGAATATACAAAAGATAAATTTTAATACAAAACTTCTCATCCTAACCATAGTGTCATAGTGATCCATATAATCTCAACAAGAGTGAGCCTTGTTTCTCACTATAACGACGACGGTATTAAATTTCTATATTTTAAGATAGAAATAGTAATAAGAAAAAATATACTTTTAAAGTCTACCTAAGAAGTTCTAAAAAATCAGGATATAACTGGCACAGCGCGGCATGCATCACACGGCTATGTTTCTACCACGTCCTTTTTCTAATAAGTAGGCGGAGAACGACGGACGCGCCGCCGGCGTTGCACACGTAACGGCCTTATTGGAGCCGCGCGCCGCCGCCGGCCGGCGATGGATCGATCAACATCCAAGGCGTCGTCAACGTTAATTTGGTAGGCATTAATTGCTGACAAACCTTATCTCTTTTAGTTTGTCCCGCACATTGTACATGTGATAGGACGTGTCCATGTCAGAATTGGATAACATCACATGTATACAGTATACGTACGAGGTACTACTATTTTTCATGTTATTAATTAATTTGTTTACATGCATGCATTTAATTTAAGTATATACTCCATGTCCTACGTGATTAAACTTGGTAGGATCTTCAAAACTAATATTTGATTTTCAATTCTTTACATACCAACAAAATCAAAACCATAGAAGAGTAAATTCAAATGTCAATCTAATAATATTGTTTTTATTAAATAAAATTTAATTTATATTAGACTAATTATTGCTTAAATATTTTAAGAGTTGAATCTTAAAATTTGTGTAAAATTTGCGTAAGCCTTACTCAGTAGGACGGATAAGCAACGTGACGACGACTGACCGTCACGCAGATCCGTTATGGATCTTTGTTACTGTTCTGCATAGAAATAAAAGAGGCCAGTCATATGATGTGTTCTGACTTTTAAGGGTCAAATAAGACAAGATCGTACGGTGATATATAGATAGTTGGATCTAAATACCCCTGTTTCAAACATAGATCGTTTTATATAGCTGTGTATACATTAACTGTATAAATAGGAATAAATAAGAAAAGTATTAAGATGCTCTCTCTGTCCCAAAATATAAGGAGTTTTAGAGCTGGATATGGATATTAAGAAAGTTGTTGTAATTAAACGGAGGAAGATTATGATTGGTTAATAAGAGAAAATAGGTAAAAAATTTTGTGGTGGAAGTTTGTGATTAGTTGAAAAAAGAATATAGGTGTGCAAGTTATTATATTTTAGAACAAATTTTGAATGTTAGAAATTATTATATTTTAGAACAGAAGGAGAAACTTTGTTTCCATGCAACTATAATTATACGTCTTAGAAAAGGTACACCTCAATTATACATGATAATTTAATTAACAAGGACATGAGAGGAAAAAAAAATACAAGTGCCCCAAAATCCACTTACATTTAGAGAAGAGCGGAGAACTATCAGCGAGTGTCTCTGATTGAAATGCAAAATCCTTTTCCATTATTTTCTGCCAGCTGCGTCTTATAGCATTCGTATAGTTAGTGTATATATCCTTGAGCTTGCGAACTTCTAGTTAGGACTCTAAATAAGTACTCCACGTGATCGAATACGAAAATCCAAGTATTTCAAGGTGAACAAATATTGGAGTTCCCTTGACTATTACTGTTTTTAGCTGATGTTATTAATTTCGATTTGCAAGTATAAATTGTCTGCCATTCCACGGACAGGTGGGTCCATGAAATTGAAGTCAAAGGCCAAGCCTACATGTGTTTTGAGGGCAAAATTTTCATGCATTTTTCCTTGTCGGTCTCGTGTCCCCTCGAAAATTCTTGCATAGTATTACCGCCAATTGCATGCTCTCTTCCACATCTTCAGTTCATTCAACACATGCATATAAGTACACACTCCTAAACATTATTACTCAGTATGACTAACATAATGGAAGGACAGTTTTCAATCAAATTTTAGTACGCACGAGTTGGATAATTAAGGACTCGTCGGCATCTGAAACAAATTAAAACCATGCCAAATAATTAACCATGGAATTTGTCATGTGTGCGTGAGAGAGAGAGAGAGAGAGAGAGAGAGAGAGAGAGAGAGAGAGAGAGAGAGAGAGATATATATATATATATATATATATATATATATATATATATATATGATCTGGACATCTGGTCAATGATATATATGAGAACTGGGTTAATTTTGAATGTTTCAACAACCAGTTAGCAAGCACAGTTAGTTCCGAGTTTATCTTAAGGTAGACGCCGTGAGAAGCCCGGGCTTTGCTAACTTATTGAACTTTTCAGTTACAGACTTGTTACAATAATGATCACAAAAAGTTTGGCCTTCCCTAGTGTTTTTCTTTGAAAAAATTACACCACAAGGCAGAAAGGAAGCTGTCAATGATATATTTTCTTGACCAATCGGCATTATAATATTATCACTGCATACGTACGTGTTGCATTGACAGAAGGAAGTTTACTCCTTAATTCATTTTTATACCCCCTCTGGTCACAAATAAGATTTGTTTTCGACAGCGAACATAGTCACCGCTAACTACTAATATAATACTTATAACAAATATAGCAAAGTTATAATAAATATTTTTGAAGATGAATCTAATCATACCACTTTCAAAAGTTAAATCAAAATATTTAAAGAGAAATTCACGATCAAAATTTAAACATGTCGACTCCACGTATTTCAATATATCACTTATTTATGACCGAGGGTAATTAATGATCTAATTCATGCTGCGTCTCTAGCTAATACTCCTAACTAGTCTCACTGTCTCAGTTCTCACTGCATACATTACCAAGTCAATTAGGGACAAGAAGATATAGATACCGGTGTACTCTGTTCACTGCAATTACTGTAGAACTATGATTAGATTATGACTGATTGCTTTGACCTTCCTTATATATGTGTACTTCAGACGAAATTTATCAACAACAAAACTTACTGTCTGTACATGTGCCTATCGATAGACACTGAAGATGTAAATCATTTTTATTATGTAAAAAATTTTGAGACCAAATTTTTTTTCATACGTAACAAATTTGACCACCATTTGAGTGGTTAGATAGAAAATGGCTAGTAGACAAAATTTCCTCTTAATTAGCAGCTGCTGGTAATTACAACACTGCTATGAAAATAGTTTTTGTAGGTGGCTGAGCATGCCATATACAACTAAAGATACAAAAATAGTTTTTGCAGGTGGCTGAGCATGCCACATGCAACTAAAGGAAAGGCCCGTAACATTTTTGCATGCGAGCGGTTGGCCATGTGTAAAAAATTCACAGACAGCTGTCTTAAAGGTATTCGCCTATGAAAATCACATACGGCTGGCTTTACTACCTGATTTTCACAGGCGGCTGGGTTGTGTGGCCTATGTGTGAAAATGATTTTTACATGTGGCTAAATATGGATGCTGCCCGCCTATGATGATTTCATGTCAATTTTAAATTTTTCCACAAAAATTTTTCTGCCAATTTTAAATATATATATATATTCGGATTAGGTACTTATATATCAAATCTCTGGGATTTGATTGATCAATCAAACAAATGGTGATTTCGTGCCTATTTTGAATTTGATCAATGAAGCAATATATATAATATAATATGATGTAAGGAAATTAGCTCTTTACATTTTTATACAGTACATGCACATAGACATCAAATGTTTATAAATACACATAATTTATATCAGAGTTTTTGCCTAGTCAATTAGCCTTGCATATTTATTCTCCGTGGCCAGAACCCCTTTATTGTCAAAGAACCACCTAAGCTTGTGACAGCCAGATGAAGTGATACATGTTCTGTTGTGTGCTTTTAACACTTTAATCATCTGGCGCTCTGCTTGATCTGCATTGAGAATATGACAAAGAAAGTGTTAGCAATGGACATATAGTTAATTAGTTAATGGACTTACCTCTTGGGTTCTTTAGTTCCATGCATGCGTACGAAAATGCGAAGGTTAATTAATTTGACCTAAGTAAGTAGTTGCGTACTAACAACGACTTTGACCGAATCCAGTACTTGTCGGATTGATGCGTCATTTTGACTTGTTACGTTTGCTCTTTGCTGCCGCCGCTAACTAGATTGACCTCTAGCGATAATATACCATATCTATTTTTAAATATACCATGTTGGTAACTTTTGAAAACAATGTTTTTATTCATTTTATTTAAAAATTATGTAAGTATTATTTATTTTGTTATGATTTGTTTTATCGTAAAATATACTTTTTAGCATGATTTATATTTTTATATATTTACACTAAATTTTTAAATAAGACAAAGATCAATAGCGTTATATATTTAAAAAGGACAATCCTTTGCCACAAAGTTGAGTGGCAACTGTAGATTTGCCCCAAAGTTGATAGCTATTGTAAAAATGCCCCAAATTGAATGTGAATCCCTCTTTTTTGCCCTATGACCATAGGAAATCTCTAAATTGCCCCTGTATTCTTCCTTTGCTCATTCTCTCTAACTCACCAAAATATCTTTTTAAACGAATCACCACAATATATATACATATTCTCCATGTATTTAATTTTATGAAGTGGTGTTTAAGAAAAGATCATACTTTTTGGATGAAAGGCCATATGTCCGGCTTTGATAGAAAGCATAGAAGTTACTCCCTCCGTTTTAAATAGATGATGGTGTTGACCTTTAGACACAAGTTTGACTATTCATCTTATTAAAAAATATAGTATAAATATAAAAAAATATAAGTCGTGCTTAAAATAAGTCACAACAAAAATAATTCATACTTACATACTTCCTCATGTTCAAAAATTGACATTGTTTTTTGAATAAAACGATAGTTAAACTTATGTTCAAAATCAACAGCATCATCTATTTGAAAAAAGAGGTAGGATTACAATCATAGTCGGGGTTACCAGCGACCAAAAGAGTGCACCAGTCCCTAAAAAAAATGTCAAGCCCTTAAACTCAAACTACTACCATACTAAGAGCATCACCAATGGGATCCCAAAAATTATGTTTTTAGGAATCATAATCAGATTTTTAGTTGTAAAATTACTCTCTTCAACAGATAACTAAAAATTAATTCCCAAATAATAAAAAGTAGATCATTTCCACACCAAGAGAAGATAGTTGGTTCGTCCCCTTTCTATGTCGATCCCCTTTTGTACGCGAAACACGCTTGAATCAATAGATTGGAAGTGAGGAGGTACGCCTAACTTATGGAGAGCGAGAAATATAGGGTTGGGGATTTTAATTTTTAAGCATGTCTATAGAAAACTGTTGGAGCCAATTTTTCATAGAAAAACCCAAAATTTTAGAATTAGATTTCGTTTTAGAATTCTGCTGGCCATGCTCTAACAAAAGAGCAAAGAAAGGGAAAAAAACAGATGCCTGGAATATGAGATCAAGCACTGTAGCACCATTTAAGATGTCCTAGAGACGAAAAAAATTAACTATTATTTTACATCCATATATAATTATAGCTAGTATATCAACAGCTTATTATACATTGTCTGTATGGTTTTAACAGTTAGCTACAATAGGAAAAAAAATGTTCTTCATTTCGTGAGTCAATGATATGTCACTAGGTTGAAAATAGTTTTCCAAGAAGTCCATCTCATGGTCGACTCGATAATATCAGCTCCATCCTCCATGCATAACCTGTCAAAACGCATCAAATTCCACATACTTCTTTTCTCCCGGGTGATAAATTTATTATTTATGTTGCGTCTCTGGTCAATTGCTAGCGCCTGGTCCTTGCATCTGTTGAATAGTGCCATACATATGCATCCTTTTTTTTTCTGAACTAAAATATACAACTTTCAGTTGTAAAGGAAATCCAGAATAGTAGAATGCCATGCAATGTATTTATTTTTCTGAACTGAAACAAAAAACGACTTTCAGTTGTAAAGGGTACCATGCATGCAGAGCTAGCATGTCAACATTACCTCTGCTTTTTTATGCTTGGTGTGCAAGGTCAGCAAGATTCAGAAAGAAATATCTGACACTGTACATGTCAAATTTACAAGCTGCATGCATATGTTATGCTTGATCTATTCAGCCATTAAACAATCAACCAAACTCTGTAAACATGTCACACCAATCTGAACTCTTACTATGTGGCTAGATTCTACTGCATAGATGGTCTCTGAAAGAAAAGTAAAAAATAAAATATTGTAGCATACATGAGTATCCACTTGGACTTTCCCAGCTTCGCTGCTGCAGCAGCAAGAACAAGTAAATATCAACCACAAGTCAAAGCAGGTGATCGTTATCAAATCTCCCAAATTGTACTCATATGATCTATTAAAATCTTCCTTACAACATGAATCATCGAACAAAACGTCCTTGTAGAATAAAAAATATTGCTATAATGCTATCGACTGGATGCATTGGCGTTTTCAGAGTTACATTTCAGACAACCTGTACTGTACGGTATCTGTCATATGGAAAGACCAATACATGTACTAGCCAAGAGAATCAGACTCTGACTAATGCTGGGTTGGTAGAGGTTGGTGAGACGAAGAAGTCTTTGCTTCTAGCTAACTAGAATTAATGTCAGGTTAATCCCAGATTAATTATATTATAACTACATGTCAACCTCTTGAGGATTAAGCTGGGGTTTACCAAACTAATTGGTTACTGCTCCAAGAGAAAAGTTATCTCTGCCATGATATTAATCTCCAGTAACTGTGATATATTGATTTGATCTTTCCATGAAGCGTCTGCAGATGCAACTGGGTTGCGTGCCTGTGTTGGGTTGGAAAAGTATAGGCTTGCCATGCAAATGAAGCCTAATTTTTCTTCTCTAGTGCTCCTGGTTTCTCCAATTTTTCATGGTGTTGATCGCCACCGTCCGTTTTGTGATCTGGTCAGCTGCGAGCGGCTTGGTCAACCATTGCAAACGGCCATCAGATTCAGCATATAGCTGCATCAGCAGTGACCTGCTTGTGTGTATAAATATGGCCCCAAACCTGTCATTGAAGAAGCATCACTTCATCAGAAAATTAACCTATAAGCTGACTAATTGAGCTTGGTTCTATACAGCTAGGAGCTGAGATCAGATCACCGGCCATGGAGAAACTCTCCATGGCGGCGTCTCTCTTCTTCGCCGTCGCCGTCGCCGCAGCGGCGGTCGGCGGCGAGGCGGCCGTCGTGGAGCACACCTTCGTGGTGCACGAGATGAACGCGACGCACCTGTGCAACACGACCAAGATCTACGTGGTGAACGGGCAGTTCCCGGGCCCGACGGTTGACGTGACGGAGGGCGACACGGTGGTTGTCCACGTCATCAACAAGCTGCCACATGGGCTCACCATCCACTGGCACGGCGTCCGCCAGATGCGGAGCTGCTGGGCTGACGGGGCTGGCTTCGTCACCGAGTGTCCTATCCCACCTGGCAGCCAGCACACCTACCGCTTCAACGTCACCGGCCAGGTCGGCACGCTGTGGTGGCACGCCCACGTCACCTGCCTCCGCTCCACCATCAATGGGGCCTTCATTATACGCCCCCGTGACGGGAAGTACCCCTTCCCGACACCAGCCAAGGATGTTCCAATCATCATAGGTAATGGACGGTCTGGATTGATCGGTGAAATACGCATTGATCTTGGCCGTTGATTAATTGAATTTTGTTTCGTTGGATGATTGGTACATAATACTTATTTCGTCGAAATCTAGTATTAGATATGACACTACTTTAATGCTACAAAGCTAAATGATAACGTCACATCTAATATTAAATTTTTATATTTTAAGACAAAGAAGTATGGGTTTGAAAGCCCACTGACTGAGGAACATGTATCATGCCATTTATAGGTGAATGGTGGGAGCTTGACCTCGTGGAGCTGGACAGGAGGATGATGGACGGCAACTTCGACGACAACCCCTTGTCGGCGACGATCAACGGAAAGCTCGGCGACCTCAGCAACTGCTCCGGCATGGTGGAGGAGAGCTTCGTCCTCGACGTGAAGCGCGGGGAGAGCTACCTTCTCCGGGTCATCAACACTGCACTCTTCTCCGAATATTACTTCAAGGTCGCCGGCCACACGTTCACGGTGGTTGGCGCCGACGGCAACTACCTGACGCCGTACAAGACGGACATGGTGACCGTCGCGCCGGGCGAGGCCATTGACGTGCTCATGGTCGCCGACGCGCCGCCGGCCCACTACCACATGATCGCGCTGGCCAACCAGCCGCCGGAACCGGACCCGCAGATCCCGGTGTTCACCTCCCGTGGCCTCGTCCGCTACGCCGGCGCCGCCGAGAACAACAACGGCCTCCCGGTGCCGATGCCCATCATGCCCAACCAGCACAACACCATGCCATCCTTCTACTTCCACGCCAACCTCACCGGCCTCGCGCACCCGGAGCGGCACCGCGTGCCCATGCACGTCGACGAGCGCCTCTTCGTCACGCTCGGCCTCGGCTCCATCTGCCGCGGCCGCAACACCACCTGCGAGCGGGGGCGGAGCCCGGAGACGATCGTGGTGGCCACCATGAACAACGTCTCCTTCGCCCACCCCAACACCACCGCCCTCCTCGAGCGCTACTACGACGGCACGTCGAAGGGCGTGTACACGGAGGACTTCCCCGTCCGGCCGCCGCGGCCGTACAACTACACCAACCGCGAACTCATCCCGCCGGGCCCGCTCGAGAAGGCGCTCGAGCCGACGTTCAAGGCGACCAAGCTCAAGCGGTTCAAGTACAACACCTCGGTGGAGATCATCTTCCAGAGCACCACGCTGCTGCAGAGTGACTCCAACCCCATGCACCTCCATGGCTACGACGTCTTCTTGCTCGCGCAGGGGCTCGGCAACTTCAACCCCAAGCGGGACGTCAAGAAGTTCAACTACCACAACCCGCAGTTCAGGAACACCGTGCAGGTTCCACGTGGCGGCTGGGCCGCCGTCCGCTTCGTCACGGACAATCCAGGTAAATTTTCAGTGGCATATAAGAAATTGTAACCGCATTATAATATTATATTATTTGTCAACCAAAGTTGGTAGATATGAAAATTAGCTAAAATGAGAGGCTGATGTGCCATTGGTGGTTTTGTTCTTATGCACAGGGATGTGGTACCTGCACTGCCACTTTGAGTTCCACATCATCATGGGCATGGCGACGGCGTTCATCGTGGAGGATGGGCCGACACCGGAGACGAGCCTGCCTCCGCCGCCACCGGAGTTCAAGAGATGTGGTGCCAATGGCCTCAGTCAGCCGTGAGGGTTTTGAGTGGTTGCAGAAGAGCGAAATCCAAAATTTTTACTATTATGAATAATAACAAATAAAAGATTCGTGGATTTGTAGTATGCATTGTATTGGTGGTGACGATTCTTACTGTAAAAGAGATTTATTTACTATTTTTTTTAGTATTCATTGTTCTAAGGTGTCAAAATGTAAGTAAATCCATTTGGGTTTAATTTATGAAGAGAAGAATTATTTCTAAAGAAGTAAGAGAATTGATTGTTCTTTTTTATTTGTGAGATGAGAGTTGGTGACTATGCTTGTGGGCCCAAGTCTGTGACTATAGATTACAACCAAAATTGTGGTACCTCTTCAAAAAACCGTAAATTACTCTTTGAAAAAGAATCCTTTTTTGGGCCTTAATCCTGATTACGGCAGAAATTGAACTTTGAATAGTACTGGAAGTTGGTTTCATTTTTTACATATATATCTCCAACACAGATTTAAAACAGCGGAAAAATACTCACTCAGAGGAGTACAACGCAAATACCAAGAGATCCACTGCACTGTGGCATGTTCTTGATGAGATTCTAAATTTCTAATAAATATGCATCTAACACGAGGTACTGTTGCAATCTGTCTTCTGAATTTACCTGTCGATTAGGCGGTAGTACTTCAGAGTTCCGAGTTAAGACACTGAACTTTCAGAGTTAAGACTCTGAAGTCTGAACTTTCAAAGTTAAGAGTTAAAGACACTGAACTTTCAGAGTTAAGAGTACTCTGAAGTCTGAACTTTCAAAGTTAAGAGTTAAAGACACTGAACTTTCAGAGTTAAGACCCTGAAGTTTTCTCCTTTTGCGAGAATTGGCAACCCATCTTCCAACCCTTGTGATTCATGTGCCTGCACATTTTCTGATTCCCATGGTCGATGTGCAGCTCTTCGAGCACCATGGCGTTTTCAGCGAAGAACTTGGAAAGCTGCATTCCGTCCTCTCCATTTGGAATTGGAAGCTCACTCGTTTCAGACTACTCTGCAAGCACTCGAACGATTGTCCACTCAAGAAAGAAATGTCAGAGATCTCATCATCATCATCATCTTTTTCTTCATGATCGTCTTCTTCTTCACGTGGTACCATGCTCATGCAGCTCAGCTTGATTCGGCGGTGACGAATCGGCCGGGCAACAATGGAGCAGGTTCGCCATTGCCACTGCGCTGCGGTTGCCGGAACCCAGGGCCTTGTGCCGTACGTCCAGCTCGAGCTGCACGAGGTTGACGAGAGCCGCCGCCGCGCGGAGCATCTCTTCGCCGGCGAGGGCGATGGCCTCGAGATGGTGGTCCAGCTTCAGCGTCAACGCCTCCGCGTCGCTGAACTTGTAGATGTCAACTGCCAGAACGCGTCGCATGTTTGCTCGTTGTCTCGGTTGTAATTGTCGACGGGGTGCAGGTCTACTCGTGCCATGTCCGGAGCTTGAGACCTCAGCGGTGGAGAACAGGAGATCGATTTGACGGTGTCTTAACGGTAACGACGCGGGTTTGAAGCGATGAGTTGATCTCCAAGCGGTTAATCAGCGAAATTAGCTTGGGTGGGCCGCAATTTAATCAAGAGGCCCAACTGCACTTATTGGGCCCTCTCTTAGATAATGGCACCTATCGTAGCAAGAATCTCATAGCAAGTTCATCTGAGTTTTTATTGTTACTAATTTAATTTTTTTTAATTTACAAAACTAATTTTTGATTTTGTTTTTTTTGCAGAAGTAACCTCTTGCCGTTGTGGGGCAGGGCGGTGTTTAAAAACCGCCATAGCCTAGGGCGGCGAATGGCCTGGGCCCACGGCGGCGTCACCAGGCCGTGACGGCGGCCCACGGCGTCAGCCGGGCGGGGGCCACGTGCATTGCCGTCCTGGGCCACGGCGGTGAATGGCCCCGGGGTGAGAGCAAAAATGCCCGTGCCTCTTCCTCCCCGCGCGCCCGTGCCCGTGCACGTGCCCGTCCCCGCGCCCGCGCCCATCCCCGCGTCCGCGCCCGCGCCCTGCACCCCGCGCCCGCGCCCTCGCCCGCTCCCGCACCCGTGCTCGTCTCCCGCTCGCTCTCTCCCGTGCTTGGGGCCCGCGCGTCAGAGCGCCTCCCGCTGGCATTCGCCGCCCTGGGCCACGCCCCGGCTAAAGGCGGCCCACGCCGTCAGGGCCTGGTGACGCCGCCGTGGGCCCAGGCCATTCGCCACCCTGGGCCACGGCGGTTTTTAAACACCGCCCTGCCCCACGGTGGCAAGAGGTTACTTCTGCAAAAAAACAAAATCAAAAATTAGTTTTGTAAATTAAAAAAAATTAAATTAGTAACAGTAAAAATTCAAGTTCATCTCCTCTCAAAAAAAAAACAAAAAATAAAGAAGAAAAAGAAGAAGGAGAAACGTTCATCTTATTCATTCAATACATGCTAATATAGGGGTTTTGGTTATAAAGAAAAATTTAATGGTCTAAAATATTACGGTCTCCAGGTTAAGTTAAAATTAAGGGTCAAATGTTTTACTTTTTTCTAGAATTTTTGTTGGATTTTGGCTTTTTTTTGACATATGACAAGTTAGGAATGTTTTAATGTTTTAAAGAATGTTTAATGGATCTTTTATTATATATATAGTAGATCTAAGAATTACCAATTATTTAATTTTTAAGAATTAATAATTACTATAAACACAAATTTTGGTTCGCGCTCGCTCAGCTCGCGCAGGAAGGGATTACAGGTCCCAGTCAGTATAGCTTGCTTTAGTATTTCACTATATATTCGTCCTACCATTTCTGGTGAAATGTAGCCATCTATTGTTGTGATTTAACAGCATAAATTCGAATTATATCCCACCATTCTCTCGTGATCCCTCCTGTAATAGTGTAATCAAACAACAGTGTGATTTAAAGATGTGCATTCCACGTGCATGCTAACCAGTAAGAAGTACTAAAGCCCATGAGGGTTCGTCCTCTACAGGAAAGAATAATAAACCTCCATTAAGCTGAGGCATTAATAACACTAGAATGTGCACACGTTTGTATATATATAGTATAGCACACAGTGATGATAGTACATTACTTAGCAAACGAAATGTGCGTGAAACAATCGCAATTATTACATGATTTTTCACAGAAAAACCAGAGACATACAATGACACAAATCCAAAGCCTATGAGCACGTGTGACCCTCAAGCACACTCAGACACAAACTTGCAGGTCATGAGTAAACACACACACACATACACACAAATGCAAGCAGAACCCATTCAGCATACACAAATTAACCAAGCAAGCTATTTAATTGATTAATCCGAGTCTGTATCCATTGTCTTTGTATGGCGTTGATTTGGTGGCAGCTTGAGAGCACATTTTTGGTGTTTAATGTCTTCGCTCACCTGACGTGGGACATTTTCACCTTCGAGCTCAACCTCCTTCAAATTAGTGAGGTTCTTGATCCCAGATAGAGACTCTATCTTGTTGAAGGACCAAACAATCTTCTCGAGCTTTGGAGCTGCCCCTTCAGCGAAGCTCATATTGGTGATGCCAAAGCACTTGACATGAAGAAGCTTGAGATCCTTGAACTCATCCTTGTTGAAGGAAAGATGGCTATCGTGGGGTTCATTGCATGACAGGAGCACAAGGGATTCCAACTTTGGTTGGCTAGCAAGGATCTGCATATCAGCTTGCTCATGCGAGGTACCACGAAGAGTCACCTTTCCAAGCTCATTGATGTCGATAATCCTGCTGCCATCTAACTCAATCTCCTTCAATTTTGGCAAGTAATTGATTCCAAAGAGAAATTGCACATTGGTGTTGGACAAGGCGATCTTCTTGAGGCTAGGAGTAGCCTTATCTTCAAAGATGACACTGGTGATGTTGGTGGACGACATGTTGATCTCCTGGAGATCAGGAGCTGCTCCTTTTTCAAACCGGATGGTAGTAATCCTTGCGTCTGACAAGTCTATCTTCTTAAGCCGAGGAGCAGCTGCCTTTTCAATGATCATAGCAATGACAATGGCGGAGGACAACTTGATACTCTCAAGCTTAGGAGCTGCTTCATCTCCAAAGATGACCTCGGTCATGTTTGAACCCTCAAAGAGAAGGTTCTTCAGATTTTGGAATTTACCTTTCTTGAAGGCAAGCTTCCTCCCTGCGTATGACTTGTGCCGGAGCCTAAAATCACGTAGCTCGGGAAGCTTGGCAAGGTGTTTCATATTTTCTTTGTTTAGAGATGTATTATGTAAAGTTACCTTTGTAAGTTTGTCCAAAACTTTAGCCAACAGTAGCTGAAAAAGCTGACCACTTTGTGTGGTTCCGCTGATGTTTAGGCTCTTGAGATTCTTTGGAGGTTGTTCATAACACTTGAGAATATGATATGGTAAGCTGTCGTCTTCACTGGGAGGAATACCCTTGCTCTCTGTCTTGAGTAGAGTGATTGACAAAGACTCGAGGGAGTCATTTACATCACTGATCGCCTGAACTAAATTCCTTAGGTGACTTGGCTTGTTGCTGATGACCACACCCAGCTTCCTCAGATGATATAGCTTTCCAATGTCTTTCAACTCATCGTCAGCCCTTGAAGCCTCGACATTGGACAAGACCTCCATGTTCTCCATCTTAGCAATCTTGTCAGGAATCTGAACACTGTAGAACAATGGCTTCCCATCACTGCCGGAGTGATTTCTGCTTGGACTTGGATATACTTCGCGGCCAGCCATAAGGCGCTTCAGCTTTAGGAGCACAATTTCTTTTGTGTCAGCAGCAGGCACCTTGGTTTCCCGGATATCCAATATCTCTAGCTCATGGAGGTGGTTGATTTCACGGGGCAGATGGGTGACATACGTTCCCCTTAGGCTCAGATACTTTAGCAGTAATATCTTGTTGCATATACTCTTGAGGTATCGATCGCTCTTGTAGAAGCATGTGCAGCTTTCTAGATCAAGCACCTTGAGCTGTGGCAACTGAAGTTCATATTTGTGAAGCTTCTCCACAAACATGCAAATGTTGTCAGATCTTCGGAGTCGAAGATCGCTGAAAATGGAGAAGTGGCGAGCTAGGTGATGTGACAGGCGTGCCTCCACAATGTGTTGTTCTTTGGCTATGTTGGTAATGATGTCATGAACTTGTTTGCCCACGACGCAGCTCTTGATGTATCCTGTGGCACCGACATCACCGGGATCAACAAACCACCTGTCGATGAGCATGTCAAAACACCGCTCAGCTCGACGAACCGTAGTTCGCCAGTCTTCCATGCTTATGAACCCTTCTACAACCCACCGCCCTACTAAGGTTGACCGCCTGATCTTCTGACCTTGAGGGAATATAGCTAGGTACAGCAAGCAGGACTTGTATTCTTTATGCAGATCGTTGTAGGAGAACATGAACATATTAGCAACATTTCTAGGACTTTTCAGAAGTAGGCGGTCTTGCAGCTTCACTAGTTCTTCATTGCTTCTGTTGGGATTAGCACGCAAGGCATGTGCGAAGATCTTCATGCTGAATTCATCACCCTTATCACACTTGTCCAAGATGTCGCGGAGGATCTGGGTGTACTCTCTGTCCTCCTTCTTATGCTGGCCTATAAGCCGGAGCAGTCTATCATAGTAAACACCAGGAAGGGAACATGTCATAGGCTCCCGTTCTGGACTGCAAAATTTTCTGGCTTTCTGGCTGTTCGTCGTGGTCACAATCACTGCACTGCCGAGGGCGCAGTCTAACAAGCCCAACGCCTTTCTTGTATACTCCCACTGCAGTGTTGATATGTAGTCCCCGTCATCTTGGATGATAAACAAGATCTTTTTACCTTTTAGAAGATCCTTAGCCTTGTCCAGTTTCCCTTTCAATACCATCTGGTACTTAATCTTCTCCAAGATCTCGGGCAGCTTCTTCTTGGCTTCTTCACTCGCAGCGGCCAGAGCATCATCACGGACAGCGGTTTTAGTTTGATCATTCTGACCACCTGGCTGGGTAGATGGGGCTTGTTGTTCAGGTCCCTTGTTGAGAGAGCTGCTGCTGCCGCCGCCACCTTCTAGCAGCTGCATCTGCCGTATGATGTCTGGTGCCATCATGCGGATGATTTCTTTGATTTGATCCTCACCCAAAGCAGCAGCAGCAGTAGCTGCCATGGCTTGCTGGGTCTGTAGCGGCGCCTCGTTGCTGCTATCCGGGAACACCTTCCGCAGGATGTCTTGGTATTGGGTAATATCAAGACAAATCTCTGGCTTTTTAGGCTCGACATCTTCCATATGTGCTTTAAACACCTCAGCAACCTGCTCCGGTGATGTCGACCCGGGGCCAGGGCCGAGGCCGGGGCCGGGGTCGGCGCCGGCGACCTTTTGCGCGTACGATGCTAGTGCTTCCATGAGTAGGTCCAAGGGTGTAATCTTCTTGCTCCGAGCTTGTTTAGTCATGCTCTCGCCTTGTTGATCAGTATTATCTTTGGTCTTGGCTTGTTCAATCATCTTCTTTGTCGCATCTTCAATCTTGTCATTGATTTCACGAATCTTGCCGTCGATGTTGATTTCTCTGATTTTTCCTCTGACGTTGCGATAGTCTTCCCACTTGAAGCGGTAAGCCTTCATTTGGTTCACCCAGTAGTCGTCGTCTGGTCCATCTTTCCTCCATTGCTCCACCACGTAGCTTTCAAGTGCAGTGCCTTGTTCCTTCGGCAGCCATTCTCGTCGGATGTAGCTGACGATCTCACTGGCTTCCAGCGGAAGGTCCCACGGGTAGTGCACCGTCGGGAGGTGGAGCCTGACCACGACGTGCTCCAAATTGTCTGCCGCCAAAGCCAAAACTTGACGCACGACGGCGGCGCTGCTCTCTGCAGCAACAATCGCGACGCAGGGTATCGACTTGGCTTGATCCGCGGGAGATTGCTGCTTGACCCAGTCGACGAGCACCTCAGCGCAGTACTGCTCGGGAGTGAGAGGCTGCAGGGCTCGGTGGCGGTGGTCGTCAGGAAGACGACGGCTGTCGAGGTCGTCGTCGTCGTTGCGGACACGGTCGAAGCCCTGGTAGCCTTCGTCCTGTAAGGGGCTCCCGCCAGCCACGTCCTCCGGGACCATCACGCCGTACCGCACCCGCCGGTCGCCGACGTCGCGCGCCCTCTCCTTGAGCGCGCGCAGCTCGATGGCCACGCGGTGTTGCGCGACCACCTTCTGCGCGAACCACAGGATCCACCAGAGGTGGCGCTGGGCGCCGCCCCTGGCGCGCTGGATCTCCGGATCTCCACGCCGCAGGTAGAGGTCGAGGCAGCTGCTGCAGTCCTGAGCAAGGTCCCGGACCTGCTTCATCCACGTCCGGACCTGTGGGTGGGAAAACCATTGAATTAGGAAAAAAACTGTCGCAAGTGTTTGGGATGAAAACTTTCAAATGTAAGTACAGTTATAATATAATTACACCGAACCTATATTATAACAATATTGTAACTTTCGATTTTGAACCGTTGGATCGTATTGAGATTTGAGTGGGGAGAAAGGGAAAATCCAGACGGTATCGAGATTTGTGTAAAGAGAAGGAAAAAATTGTGTGACCCGTTTTTAATACTTATGTATAAGTTATGTTGAAGTTATAGTATAGTTACAGCGTAATTATATATTATTATACTATAGTTATACATAAAAATTTTTCAAAAAAACTTGTGATAGTTTTTTAGACAGTTTTGTAAATTAATCAACCCATGCGATCAGTATGGGCTACACTTTAGCGAGAGACGACGAGCAGGTGGTTAATTTGTGGCCCCCCGGCCCATACCGCTTGTGTCTTTTTTTGCGTTTTCTTCTTTTAGGCTCCGTTCGAATATAAGGGTTGAGATGAAAATCCCTTCGTTTTTCGTGAACATGTTTTCCGAACTGCTAAACGGTGTGTTTTTTACGAAAAATTTCTATCTAAAAGTTGCTTTAAAAAATCATAATAATCTATTTTTTAACTTTACAATAGTTAATACTCAATTAATCATACTCTAGCGATTCATCTCCCTCTTCCTTTTTCTACTACCAGCCAGCATGTCACGCAACTAACCGCTAGCTTAACTCCTAAACTGATATGCATACACACACTGGTCTATTACAACTCAGTGTCTCGGTCCATGATCAGATTCTGTCATTCACGCAAGCTGAATGTTTCCTCCTCCTGGACGTGTACAAGATCAGTGGCGGCGCCAAAAATTTTACTGTGTGGTTAATTCTTATCGGTCCATATTTAAGGTGAGATCATTTATCTAAATTTTACTGCATTTACATGTAACATGATGGTTTCTAAGGGGTTTTCTAAAAGCTGTGGTGTCAAGTGATCTCAAAGCTCCTTGCCGCCGTTTCGACCTCGGGCTCGCACGATCCCATTCTCCGATCGAGGAAGATTTTGGATAGCTTTAAAAAAAAAGTAACTTTCAATTGAAATATTTGATAAATTTCAATAGAAAATTTTGACAACTTTCACTAGAGCTTTTTTATACTTTCAATAGGACTTTTTTTTTATAACTTCTAATAAAAAATATTGATAGAGACTTTTTTCCAGTAGAAACTTAAAAAATTCTATTTATAAAAATATTCCGTAGTGCAACATTTCATAAAACTAACAACTTTGTTTAAAAGAACCTTCAAATCTATTCATAATAATTCGAAAAACAAATTCGTAACTTGGCCAATCCATTTTAAAGCCTATAGTGACCTATTTTTTGGGAAACAAATCCATCTAACTTATATTCCTTTAACTTTGAGCAGATGAAACATAGAACACACGACCAATAGACCCATACATCAGCGACCCACGTTAGATCAGTGGAGTCCCATCCGTGATGCCTTGCAGGCACGAGCATCGCGCGTGATGATGAAACCGCATAGCAGTGTTGTCTGTCGGAAGTGTTCGTTTGGGATCACGCACGTAAAAATAGGGTAGGTGTAATCTCCCCCGCCTGTCACCATACAGTGACACCAGAGAGAAGCGCCCAGGAGATTAGCATGAACCAACTCTCACGGAACCGGAACCGTGATGTCGGTACCAGTCCCAGAAAACCTTACTGGTACCCACGGTCAACCGAGATGTATTATAGCGACTAAATATATATTATACTTTTAAGAGTTGCCACTTCGGGCAAGCCCTGGGCAGCAGCCTGCAAACAGAACAGTAGTAGCGAATTAACAACGCAGCGGAAACCTAATCCACAAGTAACAGCTTGGAATTAGGAAAGAAACCATAATCTTCACTTCAACTTCACTCTTCTTGAATGAGGGGAGAAAAGATGTAATGATCGCAACTTTATTTTGTGCCAAACTATTTTAATAAAATCTAAATTCAAAACTTGGTTCTTTAATGAGTTTGGAATTTTTGCTGCCATGTGTGATCTTAGAAAATTCTCAAAAAAATAATTCAAATCAGCCCTAGAGCCTCTTGCAGAAATTCCCAATTTTGCAAAATTTTAAAACCCCATTCAAACTAATTTCCAAAAATTCAAACCTTCAAACCCTATTTAAATCAGCCCCTGGAAAAAAAAAATAAAAGCCACTGTACAGCTCGGGCTGCCTCCTCCCTTTCTTGGCCTGTCACTGTTTTCTCCCTCGTCGGCCCGCTCAGCCCAGCGTGGGCGCGTGCGCAGGGGATTTAATCCCCAGGGGCCCGCGTGTCAGCCGCTCCACCCCGCTCTCTCTCTCTTCGCGCCGCCAATGCCCGCACCCATGGACGGCTCCGATTGCTTCTGCCGCTCGGACCCACGAGTCAGCCGACGCACAGTGTCGTCGTCTTCCTCGCCTCCGCTCGCCCTTTTCTCACTCTTCTCTCAATCTCTCTCGATTTCTCTCTCTGTTCTCCCCCTGTGCCTGCCCATACCGCCCGGTCGGCGCCTCCGTTAAAAAACGCACGGACACCATCATCAACCCCTGCCGCCCGGCGTGAGACCCGCTCCGCCATTGTCGCCACGAGCTCCGGAGTCAAAAAGGCTAAGCTGCCGCAGCTTTACTCCTCAACGCTGAGCCTCGGAAGTCGATGCGCACGCACGGGCACCTCGTCCCGTCGCTTTGCCATCATCTCCTCTTCCCATTTTTCCACTCTGCCGCGCATGACGCAAGCCACAGCGAGCTCCACCATTATCGCGTCTCATCGGCCGAGCTCGAGCTTACCCCTTCTTCCACCGCCTTTGTTCACCGTCGGCTTGTGCCCAATCTTCTCTATAAATAGGGCAACACTCCCCTCCTCTGGCCACCAAGAAATCGAGCCAGAGCAAGCCCGCCGACGTGATCCTTTCTCCGCCGCATTCTGACCCAAGCTCCCACCGCCGTTCCAGAGCACCGCCGGCCAAACCGCCACCACCGCCGAGTTCCTTGAGTCCTCAGGAAGCTCCTCTACCACTTCTTGCCGTCAATTAGCCACTAGTTTGAAAATGCCCAAATCCGCCCGCCGCCGTCCGTCGTCGCCACTGCTCTGTATCTCGCCGTAGACAGAGGTAAAATACAAATTAACCTCCTTCTTTCTCTTCCTCACGTAATACCGAACTTAAACCACCCAGTCCCGAGCCCCTCTGCCACTCAAATGGTCGCCGGCAACATCTTTCTCCCTCCGCCACCGCCGCCGGTTCGGGACATGCCGTCGCCGACCATCTTCCGCAGCCCAATAAGCCAATCGAGCCTGTTCACCCGACTCACCATCGTTCCGCTCCCCATAGCCATCAGCCACTCGCCGTGTACGCCGCCGTTGGCAAAGATCAGCTCGGTGATCACCGGCCGTCGATTCCCCGCCGCGGCCTGCTCCGTCGGACCTCTGCCGACATGGCACGACCACGTGGGCGCCGCGTCACTGCGTGGCCCCCTCCTACCCCGGCCCCCTACCTGTTCTGGCGCACGGTCTCCTCTCCCCCCACTGACCCACCGGGCCCATGTGTCAGCGTCCCCGCCCCTTCTCTCTCCCCTGACAAAGCCGACCCTATCCATCAGTCCCACACTCTCTCCCCTCCTCACTGTCGCAATGGCCCCACCTGTCAGCTCTCTGTCCTATCTCTTTCTTTACTATGACCGGTCCCACATGTCAGCCTCAGTACCCGAGGACCCCACTTGTCAGCCTCTGCCTCCTTTTATTCTTTTATTCCTTTTCTTTTCCTTAAATAATTTTAATCATTTTATTTTTAGAAAAATAGCCCAAACTTTAAAAATTCATAACTTTTAAACCGTAACTCTGTTTGAGCCCATTCAACTCTCAAAATTTTTCTAAAAATGAGATCTACACACTGGCATTATTAGTTGTATGAGTTAGGTTTGATTCTTGCAGTTGTTTTTTTGCCTGTTTTCTTTTGTGACTCATAGAGTTCATTCCCGAGGAGTCACCGAAGGATGATTTTGTTGAAGACTCGCAGGACCTCGAGCAAGGCAAGTCACCCTTGACCATATTGGACCCATGATTTAAATATATTTTTATTTCTAAAAACTTGCATAATTAGGAACACGACTTTTATCGGCCGTGATTCGCAATCGAATCCATTCGGCCTAACCCATTTGCTGCATTTTACCCACCTTGGATAAATTGATGACCTGTCCTTTGTAACCCTGTCATCTGGACGTTCGTACTTGTGTACGGATGTTGATGACCTTTTTTTTTATCTAAACTAAAAATATGACGATGGGAAAATCAGGGATTTAAATAAAACAATTTTTAACCTCAACACCCTTGGTCGAGAGTTCGCGAAATAAAATGGTTTTATCAAAACTTGGCCATGAGTCATTGCTGCCTGTGTGGCTCCGACTTCACGTGACCTTTAAGGACCGTGTCCTTGAGGAATTGCACTGAGCATATTACAGTGCGACCACACGGGTGGAATGGGACGTCCCTGGCCAAGTAACTAGTGTTTTCCAAGATGGTTTTCGGTTGCTAATAAATGTGGGAGCAGTTGGGTGCCAAGAGGGCGATATACCCCCATCCCTGAGTACATGAAATGAGTTCCTAGTACTTGGTCGAGAGAGCCATTTATAGGGCAATGTGCTATCCTGGAAGGCTCTGAAAAAGCCCTTATCGCGAACCTCCCCATTTGGCCAGTGTGGGAGTAAGCTCGCGTCGTGTGGGTAAAGCGTGCAATCTTTGCAAAGGTTTATGAACTGTTCAAACAGCCGTGCCCACGGTTATGGGCGGATGTGAAGTGATTCCTCTAGCATAGATTTTATTTTATAAATATCTATACACTTGTTTTGCAGGATGGGTACCGTTACCAGAATCGGTCTGTGTGACTGATGGATGGCCTGTGTGGCCTAAAACGGGCCTGTGTGACCTGGGGTGTTGGATGACACCGTAGTTGAGTTTGTCTAAGTTAAATTACCAGTTTTGAAATAAAAAGAATCCATCTAAATGGAGGTATTAGAGGAGGGTACGCTTCGAATCGGAATTTGTGACAAGTCTCTGACTTGTGGAATGGGTTGAGACGTGAGTCTCTTCCCGACTAACATAATTGTGGTAAGTTGTTGCAAAACAACTCACGGAATAGATTGAAGCGTGAGCTTCTTTCCGACAACTCAAAGAGCACACTTAGAGTTTTAAAACCACAAAATCTTTGAAAACCACTTTTATAAAATAACCCTAACCATCCTTGCTAAACGTTGCATGCCACGTAATTTCCGGGACTTGCTGAGTACCTCGTGTACTCACCCTTGCTTACTCTCTCTTAGAAGTCTACGAAGATGAAGACCCTACCCTTAGCCAGTTTTACTAGGATCAAGTCGAGTACGAGGAGTTTTAGGGTTTCAATCTAGGTCCCCAAGCCATGCTTGTGGGTATAGGTCTACCTGTGTATTTTCGCTGCCTATTTTTGTAATGCATCGTTGCGTGTCTCGGGTTCTGTCTGAGGCTGCAACTTGTGTAAAGATTATGTATAATAAATAAAGCAGGTTTGGCTGTGATCTACCGATGTCCTGTATGTACCAGCTGGCCTCCTGGGACTGGTACAGGTATTAAGGGTAATGACGTTCCTCCCCCGTTAACCTGTACGGGTTAGCGGGAGAGGGGCGTTACAAAAGAAATAGATTGAGTACTTACATACTTAGCAAGTCACGAAAAATGTGAGTTATGAAGGCTATCAAAGATAGGCTGGGGTTTATTTCGTAAACATTTTTATTCGAAAATATTTTTAAAAATTCTAAGTGTAAGTTGCCTCAATGTAACTGGAAGGAGGCTCTCGCCTCGAGCCTGTCCGCGAATTGCTTTTCAACAACTCAAGCGGACGAATCAGATTTTTAAATGTTTTCAGGTATTCGTATACCGCCTGTCGGACACACCTGTTAGATCACGATAGCGGTTCAGTGGGTCTGCCCTCAAGCAGCTTTCCACTGTATTCTCATCTATTTCTTTACTTTCACTTTCGTCCTCTCCGGGACGTAATCAATTTTTTCCTTTATTATTTTCCTTTCACTTTCGTCCTCTTCAGGACGTTAGCTCATCTCATAATTCATCTCAGAAGCTCCTTGAGCCTTTCATAATCTTATCTCCAATCACACATTGCTTCCACTCGGGAAGCCTAATCTATGATGCCTTTCGACATCCCGGGTCACACAGTCCCTTTTAGACCACTCAGGTCATCCATCAGCTACTAAGGCCATTTTGATAACGATTCTCATACCACAAAACCACTTTCGCAAAGCACTGGCAAACAAATCTATGCTAGAGGAATCACCTCACATTCGCCCATAACCGTGGGCACAACTGTTCAAACAGTTGATAAACCTTTGCAAAGGGTGCACGCATTACCCACACGACATGAGCTTACTTCCTGCACTCGTCAGCGAGGAAGGTTCGCGACAAGGCGTTTCCAAAGCCTACCCAGGATAGCACATTGCCCTATAAATGGGTTCTCCTAACCAAGTACCAGGAACTCATTTTCTGTACTCAGGGACGGGGGTATATTGTCCTTTTAGCACCTAGCCGCTCCCATATTTATTAGCAACCGAACGATCCTGGGAACACTAGTTACTCGGCCAGGGGTGTCCCATTCCACTAGTGTGGTCGCACTGTGAGATGCTCGGATGAAATTCCCCAAGGAAACGATCCTTATATGTGAATACGAAGTGCCACCACATATGCGATCACTTTGTACCACGGATTTTTGCAAACAATTTTTATTTCGCAATTCCGCCGACATTGCAGGTCGGGTTTTTAAACCTTTCGGAACCCTATTTTTCCTAGATCGATAAACAGTTGTGCTGGAGGTGGGACCATCAAAATCCATGCTCAGAGAGCACGGTCACCGAGATACCACTGAGGTGGAGTGACAAGGAATAGGATATCAATGTCCTACCGGGTTTATGCAACTATTGGGAAGGTCCGTCGGTTCGTCACGCAAATCGAGACCGATTAATTTAATGTGCACACTAGCAATGCAATTTTGCAAGCAAAACATTTTAAATTTAGGAGCAGTATGGTCAAGGAGTGACTTGTCTCAGTCTTCATCTTCAAATCCTCGCAAAAATTCGACATCCGACAATTTCTAAAACGGCGACTACACGCAAAATGAGAGAAAAACACACATAACCCTAAAAATAAAATACTATTAATTAATAACTAATAGTGCCATGAGGTAGATCTCATTTTTAGAAAAAAAGAGAGACTTGAATGGGGTCAATCGGAGTTACGGTTGAAAAGATATGGATTTTTGAAGTTTTAGGGATTTTCTGGGATATAGAAAAGGCTTAATTGAATTTTTGGAAAATTGAATTATTTTGGGATTTTGTGACTGACAGGTGGGGCCCCTTGTCGGTGGCAGTGGGAAAGGCTGAGGGTGGTGGCCCACTTGACAGAGAAAAAAAAGGGCCACATGAATTGACTAGAGGGATTAAATGGGCCTACATGTCATAGGTACAGGAGAGATAAAAAGTCAATTGAATGGGGCCCACATGGCAGAGGTAGGAAAGAGACAGAGGGTGGTCCCACATGTCGGGGGCACTGGTCATGGGATTTAAAATATAAAGGGGCCCACTGTCATTGATACAAAGGAGAGAGAAAGGGATAGGGCCCATATGTCAGAGGGAATAGGAGGCTGGGGTCCACATGCAGTGGGAGAAGGAGGGGATTAATGAGTAATTCACTGTGTATGGGCCCACTTGTCATTGAGTTATATATATTAAAACCGTGTAGGGCCCATGTGTAAGTGATGCTGTTATTTAATTAGGGGTTAATTACGTTGGGCCTGCATGTCAGAGAGGAATGGGGAGTGATTGGGGGCGGCCAATCCCACCTGGCAGTCGCGTGCGAGAGGGGAGATGTTATGGGCGGCGGCATCCAAGCCAGTTGATGGCCGGTGGCATTCAAAGCTGTCCCAGCGCACGGCGGTGGTGGGCGGAGGCAAAGCGCGGCGGTGGAGAGCTGAAGTGCTCGGGAAAGAGGTGGCCGGCTCGGATTTGGAGAAGGGAGGCGCTACGGTGGCCAGCGGCGAGATCCCAAGGGGTGGCGGCTTAATCTGGAGCTGGGCAGCGCCGTTTGGGTGGTGTTGAGGGCTCGGACGGGCTCGCGCGGTGTCACACCCCGATCCGGCACCGTCGTACAATGGCCCCAAATAGGGCATGCCACAGGAAAATAGCGCGAACTGCTTTCCCGCAAATCCGCGATACCGATACCAGTCCCAGGACACAGTGCTGGTATCTACGGCAATCAGACATGCATCATTGCAGTACCTTAATTACATTAATAAATAAATAGACATATTCAGCTTCGGAGCAAGCCGGAGACAGCAACGAACAACACAGAGGCAGCGGCAGCAGCAGAACAACGGACTAAGTCCCAACACACAGGCAACGGCTGGGAACTAGGACGAAACCCTAATCTTCACTTCTCTGCAACTCCATCTTCAGCTCCCGACGGAGAGCTATATATAGAGAGCAAGGGTGAGTACTTACGTACTCAGCAAGCCAGGAGAACTTAGATGGTTATTGCAGGCTTTAAGGGGAGACTGGTTGTTTTATAATCCGTTTTGTTGAAATCTTTTAAATCTGCTAGTGTGTGCTTCTTAACAATCAGGGCGAGGTGAGTCTCGCCCGATCAGAGTGAAAGATGCATCAATCTTTATCTCACTAGTTTTCGCAATAAAGAGTTCACATCAAACGGCTTCCCGAGCCAAAGCATTTTATTCGGACTTCCCACGTCCTGCTATCCACGACAACCAAGCCATTTCATCGGACCTCCAGCGTCCTTAATGGCACTTCCTTCTCACAGTTCCCAAAACCACACACGCATTTGCAAGCAAGGTGAAATAAAACTACGCTAAGGAATCACTTCACATCCACCCATGACCATGGGCATGGCTGTTCAAACAGTTTAGACCTCTGCAGAGGGGGTACACTTTACCCACATGACGCGACTCACTTTAGCCACTAGCTCACACTGAGCAGGCACGATCGGTGGCCTAGAGGTTTTCGCGACAAGGCATTTTCCTAGCCCTCTCAGGTTACCCCATGCCAACTAGAGGTGTCCTCGAGACCAATCACAGGGTAGGTCCCAGACCATGTTGTACCAGAAACCCAGGAGGCAACCCCGATGCCCTTCCGCACGATCCACAGTCCAATGGCACGCAAGGCGTCCCTGAGAGTCTAGTTACTCGGCCAGGGGCTTCCCAATTTACCCATGTGGTTGTACTGTCATATGCTTAGATGAAATTCTGAAGGAATCGGTCTTTAAAGTGACCACACAGGTATCTCACACACCAGATCGGTCTTGTGTCACAAATCTCCATTTTGAAACTCATTTTTCTTTCACAAGGCACCGACCCAGGTGTCGGGTTTTCCAAACGTTTCGTAAAACCACATTTTACCTAAGAGGTTGCTCAAATTTTTAAGTTAAAGGGGCGACCATCAGTATTCGTACTATAGTGCACGAATACCAAGGCGCGACAGCGGTGGTTACAAGGGAACATGGTATTTCAATCATCAAGGAAGGATTCAATGCAGCAAGGTTGGGTTGATCAACCAATCCGACTCGCAGACGGGACTGAACGGTTCCGTGCACGTTAATCGATGCAGGATTTCTCAAATAAAATAATTAAATTTCACATATAGGCACGATTGATCAAAGGTGACTTGCCTTGCTATAGGTCTTCACTGGTCGTCAAGAAATTGTCGTGAAATCCGCTCCGAAACGCTATTTTCCAATGACCGTTACTATGCGCAAACACACAAAAATCTACACAAAGTCTAAGAAACAGATCCTATTTAGTGCTAATAATAGTGCCATTAGATAGATCTCAATTTTAGAAAATTACTGGAGTTGGAATGGAGTTAATCGGAGTCCCGGATTAAACATTATGAATTTCTAAAGATTAATTGAATTTCTGATTCACTGGAAAAAAGGATTAAATGAAATTCTCCAGGGAATATTCCAGGGATCTTTTCACTGACACCGACAGTAGGACCCACTGACAGGCATGGCCCACAGAGCAGAGGGAAGTAGAGGGAGTGGGCCGGGGTTACTAGGCGGCCCACCTGTCAGTGGCTCTCGAGGGAGGAGATGGGCCATGGGGCCCAGGTGTCAAGGACACCATCTCGTGCGGCTTTTAAGGAGACAGACAGGGTGGGTCCACGTGGCAGCGAGTGCGAGGGGAAAGGAAGCGCATGGCTAAACGATCCGACGGCATGCGGCGGTGGAGAGCATTCCTGGCGAACAGCGGCGCTCACGGCGGGGAAAACACACCGACGGGGAGAGGAGTCAAAGGCAAACCAATTGGTCGATTTGGATGCGGGAGAGGGAGTTCGACGGCGGCTGGCGTCGAGATGCCGTAGCGGAGGAGGACAGAGAAGAGGGGATTAGGGTGACGGCCATGCGGGGCGGCCGAGGGGAAAGAGGCCTGCGCGCGGGGTCTGGTGGCGGCCGATGTCGAGCGACGGTGGTGGCTGGCGATGGGAGGCCGACGGCGAGCAGAGAGATAGAGGAGCAAGGGGAATGGGCATCCAAGGTGCTCCGAGGGGAAGAACGGTGAGCGGTATATTTTGGTTAGCGCATGACGACCACGCTTAAACGTTGTCCGAGAGCATCACAGGGGTAACACATGTGTAGTCGTTGAGAACAAGGGAGGCTCACCACGGAGGGCGGCTCGGGGGCGGGCGACGTGGTCCGGTAGACGAGAGGGGGAGGACCCCGGCGAGGATGGAGATAGTGCAGAGGGCTCGGCTCCGGGACCGGGGTGATTGCGCTCGGAAAAAAGGCGATGGAGGCTGTCGTGCCCGTGAAGGGTGGCGGTGGCGTGGCTTGACCGGATTCCAGGGAGACGACACGGCGGGAAGAGGCGCGCCGAGCTGAGACCATCCGCGGCAGCTGCGTAGGGAGAACAGGGGAAAGAGGAGGCTCTCGGAGGGCTTTTATAGGCAAGGGTGAGCTCCAATAATTGGTGTTCAATGATTGAGGGGAGAGGGGCAGGGGGATTGGCGCGGTGGCGAAAATTTTCTTGCGGTTGCAATTCGATTGACGGTGGCGATGGAATGGGCGGCGGTAGTCGGCGTATCCGAGGGCTAGGTTTGGAATTCTCACGCGGGAGGAGCGGCGCGGGGAGTGTTCAAGGTGGAGGCGCGGGCTTGCGGGGCACTATAGGGATGATGATGGCGTCGGCTCGGCAACTTTTGACCGAACGGCAGAGGCGAGAGCGGGAAGCGAAAAGGAAGAGAGGGAGGCAGAGAAAACGGGCAGTAGAGCGCGGCCAAGCTTCGTCGTGGTGCGCGTGGCATGCCGCGGCGGCTAATGGTGGACTCCGCGGGGCTGGGTGGCGTCACGGCGTAGCGGCAGCGTCGATTCGTCATTCGGTCGAAGACCGTCGGGGCAGAACAGAGAAACAGAGCCGGGGAACGGAGGAAGAAGATAAACAGTGGAGGGGAGATCGAACGGCGGCGCGTGATTCGGGACACGTGGCGGCGATCTGTGGCGCGTGGCGGTCCACACGTAGGCGTGTTACGGAGATCAGATGACGAACGCTGGAACAGGAGGCCACGTGGTAGGCATCAGCGGTGGCGGGCGTGTGAGACGCGGTGCGGGCGAGCGGAGGATCGGACGGCTATGCGCACATGTGGCCACGTGGCAACGATCCGGCGGCAGCGGAGCGGTGCGCACGCAGGCTGGGCTTGCTTGGCCACCGGGGGAATAGGAAGGAGGGGGGCCCGTGAGGAATAGTGACCTTTCTCAATTTCTCTAGGGCTTATTTGGAGGGGATTTGGGGGTTTTTCCAAGGGGATTTTGAATTCAAAATTCATATTTGAACTCAGAAATTTCAAGGAACCCGGGGGGTCCGAAGTGCATAATGGGTATTTTGGAATTATTGCTTTTTTTTTGTATTTTGGCACTCAAGGATTATTTGTGGGAGATTCAAAGGTGGGAAGGGTATTCAAATTCAAATTCAATTTTTAATTTGAATTTGTGGTGCTTGTGGGGAATTTAGGAAGATTTTAAGGAGGTCAGGACAAAGGGCTGTCACACATATATATACATTTGTGTGTATGGATACATACATATACATACACACACACACACACACACACACACACACACACACACACACACACACATATATATATATATATATATATATATATATATATATATATATATTTGTGTGTATATATATATATATATACCTATACATATGTATATCGATATGGTGGTTGAATTGTGTGTGGAGCTAGGGTGGGGTTGATACATGTATATATTTGCATGCACACACACACACACACACACACACACACACACACATATATATATATATATATATATATATATATATATATATATATATTGGTGGGAAGAGATTGTTGAGCAGAGGTTGATTCCAAGTTGCATATTCAACCTGGGATTTTATCTGGGGATTCAGGGGATATGATTCAAACAACGGGACAGATATCGAGACAGAGATTTTTAAGAAAAGATCGAAGGACTTTGCCGTTAGGGTTTCGGGAACGAAGTTCGAATACGGCGATTCGAACTCGAGGAGATTGTATTAGAACGGAGGCTTTTGAGAGGTCTGGTTTCTAGATCAAGGTCAAGAAGGCAAACTGAGATCCAGGCACGACTTACAACACAGCACACGAAGATCGAAATTTTCATGGGTAGTTTTTTTAGCAAAATATCGTTTAACGTCTCGCTGAAAGCGGGGCGTTACACGCGGTGGTGGAGAGCTTGGTGGTGGAAGTGCTCGGGTCGATTGGGCTTCGAGCAGTGGAAGTGAAGCAAGGCCGAGCGGCAATGGTGGCGGTGGAGAGAGAAAGACGATGGCGGGACCTTGTGGTGGCTCGGGAGTGGCCTATTTATAGGTGGAGCTAGCAGCATGGTGATAGCGAACAAGGGCGGTGGAAAAGCAGGCATGACGTGGTCGACTGAGGTGATGCGACGCTGCCATGCTTCTGTGGCCGACGTCACCTTGCTTCCTTGGGCAGTTGCAAGAGAGGGGAAGAAGGACAGAGGGGATGGGGAGGAGACCGAACGGGATGGCAACGGGACGAATCGATGATTTGCGCACGTGACTTTGACCTCGACAGAGAGACAGCTTCGGCTTACGACGGCTTTTTGACCGAGCGCCACGACTCACGCCGGCCTACTGGGGAAGCGGGTCCCGCAAGGCTGATGAAGAGGAGTGTGTTCTTGTGCTTGCCGAGACACGGGGGTATGGGCATGGGCGTACTGTGTTAGGGGAGTAGAGAAGAAAGATCGAGAGAAGAGAGAAGAGAGGAAACAGAGAGCAAGGAGGGAGGAAGAAGACGACGATGGTCGACTGACCGCGGGCCCCATGGATCGGCGTCCGCTGGAGGGGAACTGGTGAGTGGGTCCCGCCTGTCAGCAGGCGCGGAGGGAGGCCGAGAGGCACACAGGCCATGGGCCGAAGTGAGGGAAAGGGAGGCCCAAAGGAACAGTGACTTTTATTTTTTTCCAAGAATTTATTTGAAGGGTTTTTGATGATTTCTAATAGGGATTTAATCCAAAATTTTATATTTTGGACCACAAAATTCCTAAGATTTTGTATGGGAGTACCTTTTGTCTAGGAGTTGAATATAGGTGTATATATTTATTTGGATAATTTTGATTAATGATTTTGAAGGAAGTGAGAGAATTCGAAGAGGCTTCGGACTCAAATTTAACTTAAATTTTGGGATTGTGACTCGGAAATTTATTGGAGAATTTTGAGAGGTGTTTCTGAGGGTGAGCATATATGTATGTATATGAGAGTGTTTGCTTTTGGATAATATTTGGGAAAAGGGAAAGAGAATATCAAGGAGGGGGTTTGAATTGGAATTTCGATTTAACTTTGGGATTTGATTCTCAAGGAATTTTGGGAATTTTTGCAATGGATTAGGATTTGAAGAACTTGAGAGAATTTTAGAATTTGAATTTAATTCTTGGGATTTGAGGGTTTTAGAAATATATAAATTTGGCAATTTTGGGAAGGGAGTTTTTGAAGGAACCTGAATTTTTGAAAGGGCAAAAATAAGGAGATTTTAATGAGAGGCTTCAAAGGCGACTTTCGAAGGGTTTTTTTTTGGAGGGCTTCGAATTGCAAAATTCGAGCCCGAGTACAGAGAATTCTTGGGAGGTATTTCGGTTTTGAATTTTTCCCGAAGAAATTTTTGAGACAGAGTCAAATTGTGAAATTCGAGTATTGGAATTTAGAGATAGTTTGAGACCGAGGTTTTAGGGTTTTCAAGGAGGTTTTGAACTGAGATCTACGGCACTAATTCTTAAACATACAAAAAAAACCAAAATCTTTAAAATTAGAATTTTTATTAAAATAACTTTTAACGGCCCAGAAACCAGGGTGTTACTGTAGGACTCGTCTAATCACTTGGCTACAATTACATATATGCCTAACTAACTGTAAGTGCTCCCACCTCCTGGCTGCTGATCTGCCCAATACTCACTGCCTATATATCTCTGTTCACTACGCCACCCACATAGCTAGCCCTTCATGCCATGGAACACACGCTTCTAACTCAGCTCGTACTATATATGCTAGCTATACAAATAAACATGCCAAAACTAAGTAAAACAACAAGACAAAGTGATTAACTTGTAACAACTAACCTGCTCGTCGTGCATGCCGCCGGGAGGCTTCCTCCTGGCCAGGTGGGCCAGGAAGCTGTTCATGCTCTCCATCTCCTCCTTGATGTAATTCACATCGCTCCCGAGCCTCCCTAGCAGCAGCAGCTCGTTGCGGAGGACGCCCAGCAGCGCGTTGACGGCGCCCGCCGTGAGCTCCGCCATCGCGCTGGCACCAATCCGGCCGCCGCCGGCCGGAGATCGCTCGCTTACTCCTTCTGTGGTGTGGTGTGTTGCAGCCTTGCAGGCAAGTAAAGATGATGGGGGTGATGAGGCAACATACATATGTTTTCTTCCGGTCTATCTTTATCCTTTTCTTGCCTTGGTTCGCAGTTCTAGTATTCATTCCATGCTGTGTCTGTACGCTACGAGTGTCTGTCCGAGTAAGATGGTGTTCGGTCATGCCGGTAACTTCTATCTCGGTTTTTATTAGCATGTTTTCTAAAACATAAAATGATATGTTTTTTCTTAAAACGTAAAACGATGTGTTTTTAAAAAATTTTCTATATGAAAGTATCTTAAAAAAACAAATATATCTATTTTTTTAAGTTTTTAAGTTAATACTTAATTAATTATGAGCTAACGATATTTTTCGTTTTACGTGCAGCTTATAAATTATTCGTACAAACCTGTCCGAACACGTCCTAAGAAACTAGCTAGACATGTATTCTTTTTAACTTCTGCACATGCACTCATGCCTGTAGAAGAAACCACACAAGAAAGGAAATCATAGAATAATTTGGACAAAGTGTGTTAAACCATGCGCTTATGCGCCAACACCCCCACCCGCTCTAGCATTCTACCCTCTCCACTTTTATAGAGGACTAGCAAGATAGTCTGCGCTAGATTTGCTTAAAAATCAAATCTGTAGTATGTCTTCTATAAGTTTATAAATTTCATATGGAATCACTTGGTTAATATATATTGTTATAACCTAGATCTACACTGCAATTAATGGTATAGGTCTTGTTTTCTCTGATTAACATGATTATTTCTAGGCATCAAGAGAGAATGTGTGGGCTTTTTTCTACTGCTTTCATAAACCAACACTCTGTTAAAAGTACTTTGATTTATGTATCTATTGTTATATTTTATTCGCTAAAAGTGCTTTGTATAATTTAACTAATTATGGTAAAAATCTTCAAAGCTGTCTTTTTAAAGGAGATGCGTGTGTCTTACAAAAATGAACGGAGCTAGTAGAAACTATAGAACAATGGGAGCACTCAAATCAGGACATAAAGCTCGAGAATTAGGTCCTTTATCTTTTCCTTTATTTTCATTAGTTGAGTGCATGTAGAACAGCAATGATTATGCTATGTTTTAAGTGGAATTACCTTGGATTTTTCTTAGGAAATGTCTAGATATCAAGCGAAAAATTTCAGTTACATTTCTCATCCCTCGGATAACAATCCAATGCACATGGGCCCTAGTCTATGACTACATATTACAACCAAAATTGTGGTAGCTCCTAAAAAACCATAAAACCACTCTCTGGAAAAAAAAAAGTCGTTTTTTGGGCCTTAATTGATTACTGCAGAAGTTTAGCTTTGAATATATATCTTTTATTGGAGATATATATCTCCAACAGAGATTTAAAACAGGGAAAAATACTCGCTGAGAGGAGTACATTAAGTACCAAGAGATCCACTGCCTAGCTTGTTCTTGATGAGGTATTGTTGTCTAAGCCTTTTCTCTAAAAATGAGGTACTGTTGCAATCCATCTTCTGAATTTTCCCTTGTCAATTAAGGGGTATAAGATCTTACAGATGTTCTTAGCCTAGCACATACATGATCATCTTTAGAGCTTATGCGGAATAGAGGTGAAGTACTGACCAGTTGTGTTGGAGCCCATTAGTGCCGTAGTCGAAGTTGATGCCGATGCAGTGGAAAACCGTCTGAGGTGTAGGTGGCGTCGTCCTTCTGGCCGCCACCTGCACTGACCAGCGATTGGGGAGGAGATCGGCCTTCGGTCTCCTTCCAGCGCTCTTAGGATCGGGTAGGGTTTTTAGGGTTTAGCTTAGCGTGAGATAGATTGTCACTTATTCACGTTGCCGTAGCCCCTTTTAATGTTGCGTTGGAGGTGATCGGGGCAATTCCGTTAGAGAAAGAAACGGGCGCTTCCGATCGTTGCGCGTACGTGGAACTCGTTCCACGTTCGTTAGTGGCGTGTAGGATTGGGTGGGCCGAGCCCACATGCCTCACAATAGCTCAGTGGCCATTTAGATCAACCAATATTCTCCTACTTGATCTTAAGGCTAACGAGTCCAATCTAAATAGTACGGCGAACTAAAACAATGTGTCGCAGCGGTCAATGAAACGCCACTACGACAACAGTATCTATAGTCACCAAATTACCTCGACATGAAACAACTTACTCTTATAGGGTGTTGATTGATTATTATGCCCCTATTCCAGAATCACACTTATGGGCTACCTACTAATCCCGTGCTGGCAATATGCTCATTAAATAAATTGGGTGGTAGACCTTTAGTGAGTGGATCCACGAGCATTAACTTAGTGCTTATGTGCTCAACTTTAATTGTTTGATCCTAGATTCTATCTTTCACAACAAAATATTTTATGTCAATGTGTTTGGCAGTACCACTTGACTTGTTGTTACTTGAATAGAACACTACGGCTTTATTGTCGCAGTATATAGTGAGTGGTTTAGAAATGCCGTCTACCACTCTCAGTCCCGGAATAAAGCCTTTAAGCCATACGGCCTACCCGATTGCCTCATAACATGCTATAAACTCAGACTGCATCATCGACGCTGCAGTGAGAGATTGTTTGGAGCTTTTCCATGAAATGGCTCCTCCTGCAAGAGTGAAGACATAGCCTGATGTAGATTTCTTAGTGTCTACACATTCTGCAAAGTCAGCATCTAAATAACCAATAACTTCAAGGTCATCAGACTTTCTATAAGTTAGCATGTAATGCTTAGTGCCTTGCAAATAACGCAAAACTTTCTTAACAGCCTTCCAGTGGTCTAGACCTGGGTTAGACTGGTACCTGCCAAGCATTTCGGTCACAAAAGCCAAGTCCGGTCGCGTACAGATTTGTGCATACATTAAGCTTCCGATAGCTGAAGCATATGGAATCGACCTCATCTGATCTTTCTCTAATTGATTCCACGGGCTTTGGAATAAACCAAACTTATCGTCCTTGACAATTGGAGCAGGCGTGACAGATCACTTACTCATGTTATATCTTTCAAGTACTTTGTCAATGTATGATCTCTGAGATAACCCTAATACTCCTCTAGACCTATCTTGGTATATTTCAATGCCCAAAACATAAGAGGCTTCACCAAGATCTTTCATGTCGAACTTAGAGGACAAAAATGCTTTAGTCTCATGCAGCAAATGTTTATCGCTGCTTGCTAATAGAATATCGTCGACATAGAGTACTAAGATTATGAACTTACCACCCTTATACTTCATATAAACACAATTATCCACTTCATTCTCCTTAAATCCAAAGTTCTTAACTATATCATCGAATTTAAGGTACCATTGTCTAGACGCTTGCTTAAGACCATAAATGAATTTCTTTAGCCTGCATCCCATATGCTCCTTGCCTTTCATGACGAAACCTTCCGGTTGTGCCATGAAAATATGCTCATGCAAGTCATCATTAAGAAATACAGTCTTGACATCCATCTGATATAACTCTAAATCACAATGAGCTACCAGCGCCATAACAACTCTGAATGAGTCCTTTTTAGAGATCGGGGAAAAGGTTTCATTATGGTCTATTCCCTCTCTCTGTGAAAAACCCTTGACTATGAGCCTCGCCTTGAATCGTTCGATATTTCCCTTGGAGTCATACGTAGTTTTGTAGACCACTTACAGCCTACTGTTTTAACTCCTTCGAGAATTTCTACTAAATCCTAGACATCATAAGTGCCCATAGACTTTTCATCTTCCATGGCGTCAAGCCACTTGGATGAATTTTCACTAATGATGGCTTCCTTAAATGAAGTGGGATCATCTGCTTTCCTAATGTCTTCTCCAATAAAAATCTCATAATCACTGGGAATGACAGATCTCCTCTCCCGCTGTGATCTTCTTAGTTGTTCATCCGGAACTCCAGCGGGCTGAGGAATTTGCACATCAGTGTGTACATCATTTTGTGCTATAGGTTCATTAGTACCCTCAACTGTAGACGGATCCACAGAAGAAGATACCTGTGGCACTTGCTGAGACACAAGCAGATTTTCTTGTTGGATAATCGGTATGGTGACACGGAATTCCTCAAGGTCCAACTGTCTGTCCTGTGTGCTCCCACAGATTTGATCATTCTCTAAGAAGACGGCGTGTTTAGTTTCCATGAATTTATTGACACGGTCTGAGCAATAAAACCAATGCCCCTTAGATCTTTCTAGGTACCCAATGAAGTGATAGCTTACAGTCTTAGGGTCTAATTTTTTTAGATGTGGATTAAAAGGTCTGGCTTCAGTAGCGCATCCCCATACTCTTAAATACTTTATACTCGGCTTTCTACCAGTCCATAACTCATAAGGTGTCTTAGGTACGGACTTAGTAGGCACCCGATTTAGTATATGAGCGGCTGTCTTTAATGCCTTAATCCACAATTTCACAGACAGACTAGAGTGACTAAGCATGCTACGCACCATATCCATTAGTGTGTGATTGCGACGCTCAGCAACTCTATTCTGTTGTGGTTCACCGGGCATAGAATATTGGGCAACCATGCCATTTTCCTGTAGGAATTTGGCAAATGGCCCCGGAATTTGCCCGTATGGAGCACTTTTCCCATAATATTCTCCTCCTCGGTCTGAGCGCACTACTTTAATCTTAACATTATGCTGATTTTCTACCTCAGCCTTGAAAATCTTGAACTTTTCTAGTGCTTCAGATCAGTCATTAATGAGGAAAATATAGCCATAACGGGAAAAGTCATCAGTAAACGTAATGAAGGAATCAAAACCGTCTACTGATGTCACTGGGAAGGGTCCACAAATATCCGTGTGGATTAACTCAAGTATTCCCGTACTCCTAATGGCCCCTTTCTTAATTGTTTTAGTGAATTTGCCTTTGATACAGTCTAAGCAGAGATTTTCCTCAGTAAAATCTAATGGCTGAAGTATCTGTCTTTAATGAGACGCTCCATCCTCCCCTTCGAAATATGGCCTAAACGATAGTGCCATAGTTTCGATGAGGTCTCATTTATCTTAACATAATTAGCAACATCACACAAAGTCATTGCAGATTCATCAAGAGAGAGCAAATAAAGTTTGCCTCGCTTAAAAGCAAGGCCCACAACCTCATTATTAAACTTAATGAAACATTCAATGTCTCCAAAATCGACTCTAAAGCCATGTTCCGTTAAACAAGCAACGGAAATAAGGTTCTTTTTGACATATGGAACATAAAGAACATTATGCAATAACAGCTTGAAGCCTCCTCCTAGAACTAAGGGAAGATCTCCAATAGCCTCAACATGAAGTTCATTTCCATCTGCCACTCTAAGACTTCGCTCCCCCTTTGTGATAGTCCTCACGGAACGCAATTCCTGAAATGAATTGGTGACGTGCACAGTTGCACCTGAGTCAATCCACCAAGAACCAGAGGCATAATTCACATAGAGTGCATCATCAACATAAGAGATAATATCAATAATAACGTTACCATGCTTAGCGAGCCACTTCTTAAAGCCATTGCGCTGTTTCTGTATGTGCCCAGTCTTTTTGCAAAACTTGCACATTGTGTCATTGGCTGCAGACGCACCAGATCCAGATGGAGCACCTTGGGGTGGCTTAAACTTCCCCTTAGGCTTAGGCTTAGGCTTGCCAGTCTTAGGTCTTTTGCTGGACTCGCCTACATAAGCTTCATCCACCTTCCTCTTTCCCTTATTAGAGTTAGCGAGGAAAGCCTGTTCCTTTTGCTTTTCTGCCTTTTGTCGCTCCTCCTCAACGGAGTGAGAAATGAGCTCGGCAATGAACCATTTGTCCTTCTGAGTATTATAGTTAATCTTAAATAGACCGTAGTCCGGTGGCAAGGAACTCATGATGAAGTGGACTAGGAAACCATCAGAAATAGCCATGTCCATGCTCTTCAATTGTGCTGCCATGTTGGTCATAGACATAATGTGCTCTCGCACACCCCTTCCCGTCGTAACGAGAGGTGAGCATCCGCATTATCAGAACACTGGCATAAGTCTTAGATGAGCCTTTAAAGTTTTGCTCAACATTAGTCATATACTTCCTGGCCTTGTCAGCATCAGAAATACCGCCTCTGATGCCAGGAGATATAGAGTTCTTGATGACCAGTAAACTCACGCGATTCGCCTTTTTCCATTTCTCTGCCTTCTCCTCATATACCTTCTTAGTTGCATTAGTGGCACTAGCGGGAGGGGGAATGGGTGCATCCTGGCGTAAGGCAACATCATAATCCAGTAGCTCAAGAGTAATTGTCACCCTTTCCTTCCATTCCTGGAAGTTGGTGCCATTTAGTTGCTCAATACTGTTTATTTGAGCAACAACGTCATTAACAGCTGAAATTAACGACAAAACATTAGCAAATAGCGAAAATGTATATAATTAACCCTACGTTGGTCTGGTTAATCATGTACAAAGAAAAATTATTCTACTTCATAATTCCGTAGGGCAAAATGAAGTAAAATTTAAATTTGTCGCTAATAATAATGTCCTAGGTCATGACTCCGTTGGGTCGAAATGACGAAGGAAATAAATAAAATATTCCAACTAAATTTCCCATTGGTTCCATTTAGTTGGAAATTAATTCTAATGTAGAAAATGAATTTTACTTATATTTATAGCATTAAGAAATGGCTCAAAAGGAATTAAATCTCAATATATATAAGCATAAATTAATAATTATGGCTTAAATAAATTAAATCTCAACATATAAAATATAAGTGAAAATTATAAAATTTGAATGACATCATGATAATTTTACTGTAATTAAAAGCATGAATAAAATGGCTTAAAAGAATTAAATTTACTAATGGAAGCTTAGTAAAGAAATAACTGAAATTAATTAAACAGAGATTTTGGCCGTGCGGCCCATTATTCCCTTAGGCCATTACTGTGCCCCCCGGTGCACGCGGTCGTCATGCACGCGGCCCGGCAGCGTTGAGCGCGTGTGGCCCAAGTGCACCCGCAGACCCATAGCCGACCGCCGTCCGATCTAATCTGAAGGTCGCCATTCCACGAGCACGCGACAAAAACGGCGCTCGGCTGGCTGAAACCCTAATCCCCATTCTCTCCTGATTTCCACGCGCAAGAAACAGCGACGGCACGCCGAGCGAAGCGGCGACGGCGACGGCCATGGCGCGTGGTGGACCGAGGATGGCGGCAGCCCTCCTACCCGGTTCTCCTCCTCGGCGAGCGGAAGCCACAGCCAAGGCGAGCCTCGGTCTCGCGCGGCCAACAGGCAGGCGCGGGACCGGTCCTGGAGCATCCGCACGGCGGAGATGGGCGGCGGCGCTGATGCCGCACATCGGGAGCGTCGGCATGGCGGAGCTGAGGCCATGCGCGAGGCGCACACACGGGCAAGCATGATGCCCCGCACGGCTATTCGTAAGAGAAATCGAGTAAGAGACTTAGTCCCATTCCATTGATTTAGGGAAAAATTTAGGGTTTCGATCGAAGGAAAATATTGGGGATTTCTTGATTTGGAATTTCTTAGGGTTTTGGGAGTTTCGGCCGAAGGGGATTTTGGGGTTTTGAAGTGTCTTAGCCCAAAATTTGGCTCCCCTTCTTCTAATTGCTACCCAAACCGAATCCGACTAGCTAATGCCACGGCCTTAGGCTTCAACAACCAGAATGATGGATGCATATATGTGGCTAAGGATGGCTCTGATACCACAATATAAGATCTTACAGATGTTCTTAGCCTAGCACATACATGATCACCTTTAGAGCTTATGTGGAATAGAGGTAAAGTACTGACCGGTTGTGTTGGAGCCCATTAGTGCCGTAGTCGAAGTTGATGCCGATGCAGTGGAAAACCGTCTGAGGTGTGGGTGGCGTCGCCCTTCCGGCCGCCACCTGCACTGACCAGCGATTGGGGAGGAGATCTGTGGGGGCGCCTCCACCAAGGCGGAAGCCCACCATGTGCATACAGTACCCGATCTCTGGATCAGTAGTCGAATACACACATAGTCATCGGTGATACAAACTCAGAGTACACTAAACATTAAATACATAATAGAGTGCATATAATACAAGGGTTTCCATCCAGGACAGGCCCTAGATAGACAACGACAAGAACAGGAGAACTAGCAAGATACAACACAGACAGGGCGGAAGCAGGGGAGGAAAACTACTCGGCGATGGAACACGATGATACCACAGGCTTGGTTGGGAGTTAGGCCCGAAACCTCAGAAGTCCTCGTAGTCGGCTTGGTCCTAGAAGAACTCGGCAGCAGTCAGGTCGTCATCTTCTTCTTCAAAACCTAAATATATATATATACGAATGTAGAAACAAGGGTGAGTACTTTCGTACTCAACAAGCCGGGAAAAGATGCCATGTTGGCTTAGACAAGGGAGCTAGGAGTCTTAATTACGAAAACAGCCTTTAGAAACATTTTGCCTGTCAAATACTAGTTTGTCTAATTTTTAGTTGTCGAAAAGAGGCTCACGCCTCGATCCATTCCGCAAGTTGCTTTTCAACAACTCACCACATATAGTTACTGAATCATGTATTTCCATTTTCATCTTCCGGTGATTAACCGAATGACCACACAACTCGGCTGTCACCCGAGTGGCTTCGACCACTCCTTATGTCGGTTACTTCTCTCGAGTGGTTTTGACCACCCGTTGACCCTGAGACTCGGCTACAACCAAATCTCAGCTACCTCTTTTAGCAATTCCGGCTACAACCGGTTATCAGCTCATTCGCTACACTGGCTACAACTAGTTAGCACAAACTCGCTGCCCTGGCTACAACCAGGTAGTCTGCTCTTTACGTCCTCTGGCTACAACCCGAAGACTTACTCCTGTTAACTTTCACCCACTTGCTTATGGTGCTTCAACACCCTGGGTCACACAGACCCGTTTCTGGCCACACAGGCCTTCCGTTTGCCACTCGGCAAACTCTGGTCACGATTCCCTTCCCATCAATCCATTTCACAAATCACTGGCAATCAAATTTACGCTATAGGAATCACCTTACATCGCCCTTAACCGTGGGCACGGCTGTTCGAACAGTTCAGCTAAACTCTGTAGAGGGTGTACGCTTTACCCAAACGACACGAAACTTACACCGAGTACTGGCCTGTACCGGAAGTTCGTGACAAGGCCATTTCTAAAGCCAGTCTGGGGTTACCCAATGCCAGCAGAAGGATCTACACAGGATCAATGCTTCAGGTCGGCTCTAACCACCATCAGCACCAGGGCTCACGAGCCACAACTCAGATGAGTCCACTCCAGTTGGCACCAGACTTCCCTAGACCTATAATTTACTCGGCCAGGGGCAGCCCATACTACCCGTATGGTCGTACTGTAAAATGCTCGGATGCAATCCCCAAAGGAAACGGTCCTTATCGATAATACACAGCCAGGCCACACAGGCACTGTCTCTGTACATCAAGGTTTTCACAATTTTCATTTGTTTCATAAACACGCCGATACGCAGAGTACCGAGTTTTCAAATAGCTAAGTAAAAACCACTGGTTCCCTAATGACATTACAATCGTTTGCAGGGCTAAACCATTCTACTCAGCATTTGTATCCGTAGATAGGATGCTAACGTGCCATTTGTGGGGCTATCAAGGGAGAAATACATCAATATCCTACCAAAATAAGTGCGACTACTGGGTAGGTCCATCGGTTGCGCATGCAGACCGAGGCCGATCAATTTAAAGTGTAAACTAAGCATGCATATTTTGCAAACAACATAATTTTGCATATATAGGAGGCAAAATGATCAAAGAGGCTTGCCTTGTTCCAGCGGAAGATCTTCCTCAGCGAAGACGGCTTCTGGATCGTCCACCGGTTCAGGATCTAAACAAGCAGAAAAGATAATTACTGACACACTGAAAAGAGGTAAAACACTCGGAAAAGAACATCGCGGTACTCGAATGAAGGTTTATCATAGGCGGCTGAGTTAAGCTTGCGGACGGGGCAACAAGGCTCACCGGTTAGGAACTCCGGATGGCAGGCTCGGCGATGAGCATTGGCGATGGAGCTCGGGGGAGGGAGGGTAGAAACGGCTCCGAGGCTGGGGAGGAGGAAGATGATGGCTTAGCTATGAAGCTGGTGATGGCAGTTTGGCAAAGACGGCTGGCTTGCAAAATAGAGGAAAGAGGAGGCATGGATGTCCTTTTATAGTAGGTGTGCGAGGCAGGGACACGGCGATGCAGGGCGATAGAGAGGGAAAAGGAGTCAAGGTAAGCCGGCAAGGTGACACGACGTCAATGCAGAGATTGACTTAGGGATTGGGTGTGGCCGGGGGAGTTGGTATACACTGTAGCGACGATGAGACACTTAGGTCGTGGCAAGGACGGGTTGGAGGGATTTGTAGACAGAGCCTCTGACTATCCATTGGTCCAAGCGGGTTCTTGCGATGCGGCGGTTATTGTCCGTTGGTCCGAGCGGGGTAGTGGGCAGGTGGAGGTCGGATCACATCACCACTTCTACAGTCGACATCCAACGGGAGGAGCGTTGAAAACATGGCTGTGGTGCAACTTGGTGAGGCGATGAGACAACACGTCTGTTGATAAGGCAAGGTGTCATGAGCTTGACCGGATCGGGGCAGGTCGGGGTGGCAAGACAAAACGGGTTAACAAGGTAGTCGGTAATGCAAGGGGTTACTCGGCGGCAAGGGTGGCCGAGTGAACAAAGGTAAAAGAGCAAGATTCAGGAAATGAGTAGGAATCTACTTGGCACAAGGGGAAAAGCAGTCGGCTGGCCAGGGAGAGAAAGACTGGGGCACAGCTGAACGGGATTGGAGAGGAGTTCGCATTAAGAAAACGAATTCCAATAGGGAAAAGAAAAACGGGTCATTACAAGATCGGCCTTCGGTCTCCTTCCAGCGCTCTTAGGATCGGGTAGGGTTTTTGTCACGCCCAGAATTTCCATCCAAAATTCTGGAGTTTTATTGTGTGTAAACCCTCGTCCAGGAATCAACCGAGGCACACATGACAAAATTGATAATCAAAGTAATTGGTTACATAGCGTACGCATTTATTACAGAGGTGAATGGTACCTCTCAGTACAATAAGGTTCTAGCAGCGGATAAAAAAACAACAGCGTGACGATTCCCACTCCACGTACTTGACTGGGCTCCCTCCTAGTCCTCCAAATAGTCCTCTTCGCTGTAGTCCTCTTCTGAATGATTGTTGATTGCAAGGTGAGCATATGACATACTCCGCAAGCCACACAGCAAATATGCAAGTGCACGGGATAACAAAGGAGGGCATAGTATGGCTCATAATTGCATAAAAGCATTTAATAAAACATTTGAGAGAGTAATAAAACAGTAATTAAATGACAGTATTAATCAACGCTATACCGCTCACCAAAACGGTATAGGCCCAACCACTCCAACCTGGAGCTACACATGTTCCACTGTTCAACCATTAAATTTAAGTAGTGTGGGACTAATCACAGAAAACATCGCTAGGCCGCCCTTAACCGTGGGCACGGCTATTCGAACAGTTTAACTCTGGCCAGAGATGTACCAATTTACCCACAAGACACAACTCCACAGCACATCACTGTGCCCCTTGATACCACCACGGTATCTCGGTAAGGAATTGTGATAGGACCCTCCATGTAATCCGCACAACAAGGGAGCCACCCGCTGGACCACCAGTTTCCGGCAGGAGCTGATCAGGCCCCCAACAGGGAAACGATCCAACGCCCAAGACATGGACTTATTGACGCAGCCATGGTGGTCTTATTGACACAGCCACAACACACCATGGTGGACCCCGGTTGAACGTACTACGCATTGGATCCTACCATTACCCATGCTGGCTTGTGGTTAGCACGAGTGTTGCTTCGCAACAAGTAGTCCGCGAACCGGTCCTTAACTGTCACGAGCACCGCTAGCAACAACACCAACCATGGTGCTCGCAACCCACCTTTTAGTCAAGTTTTAGTGAACCATTAAATTGTCCTTATACGACCACGTCGTAAAGGGATCATCATTCCCTGTGACTGAATAATAGTATAGAAATCATTATGACAACCCATAAGTTATTCTATTAATTACTAGGCATGGCTAAGCAGGGTCCTAGAGTTATTCTAGCTAACCAATAAATAAAGGTAGCTAGTCAAAATTATCCCATAGGTACAATGTCAAGTAATCAATTCAAAAGGGCTATAACAAGGGTTAGGGTTTCCCTGCCCCGATGACATTCCAAAATAAATGCAACGTTGAAAGAAAACATAGCTTTAATCATAGGATCAATATGTTCAATGAGAAAGAGGAATCTGTGTGACTTGCCTTGCAGCTCCACACAGTCTTCGACACCTGCTTCGACAAATTGCGCCTCTTCCTGAGCGTCGGTAGCTATAGGCAAATAACAAAATGGCAAAAACAGTACATCAACACACATGAACAGTACATTGTTATATTTTTAATGGATAGTTCATGATTTTTAGAGAAATTAGAGACTTGAACGACCTCAAACCGAGTTCGTATGAATTAGTTATGATCTTTAGAAGTTTTAAGCCTATTTAAAAGAACTAACTGATTTATTGTGTCATCATTGAATTAATTTTATTCCGAAAAAGGTATTTAAGACGTCACAGGAGAGAGGGGACTCTCGGCTGACCAGCGGGGTCCACTGTCAGAGCAAGGGAGGCATCGGGTCCATGGTGAACCGAGTCCACCGTGGTCCACGAGGGGCTGGGATCTCTAGGGTTTGGATCAGACGGATGGGATCTAACCGATAGGACCCGACGGCTCACATTGATCCCGAAAGGATCGGCCTACGGCGACGAGATGGCACCGAGCTGGCGCCCACAACGGCAACCACGGCGACAACTACAGCGACGGCGGCGGCGCTAAACCCGATGGTCGACGGCTACAGCGACGGCGGCGACGCACGGGGAGAGCGGGAAAGGATAAAGGGGTCGAGGCGATCGTTACCGAGGGTGAAACGGCGAAGAACGATGACGGAGACAGCCGGCGGCGAGCTTGAGGCGGTGGCGGGCTTCGGGTCTTCGTCGACGATGGCGTTCCGGCGGTTCCCGAGGGCTACGAGGCGGCGGCCTGGCTTCAGCGGGACCCGGCGAACCTAACCGAGGCGGCGGCGAACTCCGGCGACGGTTGAGGCGACGGCGGCGCACAACCGGAACCTGGCGGCGGCGGCGGAACAAGCGCAAGGCGCGGGGAGGCGGCTAGGGTTTGCTGGCGCTCGATCCAAAGGGCGAAAACGGCCCTAGGGGTTCCAGGCTCGCTATTTAAGGCGGAGAGAAGAGGACTTCGGCTCGGATACGGCGATTTTAGCGGCGGCGACGAGAGAGAGAGAAGAGACCGACTCGGGAGGCTTCGGGGCTCCGTTCCACACACGATTCAGCTCCGGTTCTCTAGGGGATTAGGTAGAGGTGGATAAGGGCTAGGTTTTCCCTCAACCGATTTGGAGAGAATGGGTCCGAGGCGAACGGATTCGGCGAGATTCACGGCGGCGGCGCTCGGGTGCTACAGCGCCTTCGGGCGCGAGGAAGATGACGACCTAACGGGCGGGCGCGGGCGCGGGCACGGCAGGGGCGCGGGCACGGGCACTGGAGAGGGCGTGGGCACGGCAACTGGAGGGGGCGCGGGCACAGCTACGGACCGAGATCTGGCCCAGCGGCTGCGAAGGGGATTTAAAAAAAACCTTTCTCTTTTTATTTCACTGCTGTGAGCTTATTTATTTTTCCGAAATTACTTCCCCTAATCAATTAATTCCCAAAAAATTCCAGAAATTAAATAATTAAGCAAAGAATTTTATAAAATTATTTTCCAGCCCATTTTACTTCAGATTTTTTTTCAAATTTTATTCTTTTCACTCATTGAGACTTTTAATTCCATTTCTAAAAATTCCTTTTTGCACAATATTTTATATAGGGATAATTTCAGGGTGTTACAAACCTACCCCCCTTAAACAGAATCTCGTCCCGAGATTCGCAAGATCAGGCGAAGAGATGCAGGTGCGCAGACTTCAATTCATCTTCGCGTTCCCACGTGGCTTCATCTTCCGAGTGGTTACTCCATTGAACTTTGCAAAACCTGATCACTCGATTCTGAGTATTCCTTTCACGGGTCTCAAGGATGCGAATGGGCTTCTCGACATAGGTCAGATCTTCCTGAATCTCGATCTGCTCTGGGTCGGCTTCTTCGGTTGGTACTCGCAAACACTTCTTCAGCTGAGACACATGGAAGACATCGTGTACTCCCGTCAAGGTAGAAGGCAACTCTAGTTGATAAGCCACTTCTCCTTTCCGTTCCAGTATCTTGTAAGGTCCCACGTAACGTTTGGTGCAACTTCCTTTAGTCTGAAATCTGTGTACTCCCCTGAGTGGCGTGACTCTTAAATACACATAGTCACTTCCTCGAAAACTAAGATTCTTCTTCTGGGTTATCCGCATAACTCTTCTGACGAGACTGGTGCTTACTCGAAGTCGTTCATGTATGATCTTCACTTTTCTCCGCTTCCCGTAGGATATCCGTCCCGTATACTTGTCGTTCTCCTGTCTGGTCCCAAAGCAAGGGCGTGCGACATTTTCCGTCCATACAAAGCCTCGAACGGGGCCATCTCAGACTTGCCTGGTAACTATTGTTATAAGAAAAACTCAGCATATGGTAGACTCTTGTCCCAACTTCCACCGAAGTCAATGGCACAAGCTCTCAACATATCTTCTAGGATTTGATTAACCCGTTCCGTCTGTCCATGTCCGTCTGCGGGTGATAAGCAGTACTGAACGTTTAATCGAGTACCCATCTCTTCTTCTTGCAGTCGCTGCCAAACTTAGAGGTAAACTGGGACTTCCTGGGCTGTCCCGACACAATCTTGCGTGGCACTCCATGCAACAAACATACGATTCTGGCGATACAATCTCTGCCAACTTATTACCGAATAAGTTGTCTTGACCGGTATGAAGTGGGCTACCTTTGTAAGTCTGTCCACACGACCCATATGGAATCAAATCCCGATGCGGTCCTTGGCAATCCGGTGATGAAATCCATTCCTACTTCTCCCACTTCATTCAGGGACCTTAAGGGTTGTAACAATCCTGGCTGGCTTCGATGCTCAGCCTTTACATGCTGGCATACATCACAAACAGCCACATATTCTGCTATCTCTCTCCGCATACTAGACCACCAAAATTTCTACTTCAGATCTTGATACATTTTGGTGCTGCCAGGGTGAATGGAATACTGTGTTTGTGAGCTTCATCTAAGATCAGCTTCTTCAATTCCTCCTTGTCGGCACACAGATTCGCCTCTCCGACCACACGGTACCTTGTTCATCCTCGGAGAATCCAATGGCTTCCCTTTCTTCATGTTCTTCTTGATTTCCAAAATGTCTGCATCGCGATGTCTTTCTGCCTTGGGCTCGAACCTGATCTCCAAGGTTAGGTCCGTGCTTCGGCTGCACAGAATCTTGGCCGTGGCTGTGATACTCAGATTCAACCGTCCAAATCTTCACATAACTCCAACGATAGTTGCTGACTTTCCATGGCGTTGCAGTAGCTTTCCGACTGAGGGCATCTGCCACTACATTTAGCTTTCCCTGGATGATAATGTTCTTGATTGACGTCGTACGTCCTTGATCAAACTCCAACCATCGGCGTTGCCTTAAGTTCAAATCTGGCTGGGTAAAAATATACTTCAAATTTTTGGTCTGTAAAAAACTTCATTACTATTTACCTATGAGGTAATGTCTCCAAATCTTCAAGGCACTGCACTACAGCTATTCAGGTCTGGTAGGATAGGTGCATTATTCTCATGAGGCCGTAGTTGTCGTGAGGCATATCCACAAATCGTTTCCTTCTTGCAATCTACATCCCATCCAACCTTTGCCAAGATGCATCACAGTAAGACTTGAAATCCTTTTGCTTGGGATCTGGCATGATTCAACACTGGTGCGGTTACAAGCTTCTGCTTCAACTCTTGAAAAACCTTGCCAATTGGGGTCCATAACAAATTTTTACATCCTTCTGAACAAACGAGTCATGGGCTTCGCGATCTAGAATTTTTTCTATGAATCGACGGTAATTCCCGAATCGCTAAGAAACTCCGAACTGCGCGGGAACCGTTTGCGGCTGCTTCCACTGGGTTACTGACTCAACATTAGTTGGGTTACCGCAATTCGTCCTGCGTGACGACATGTCCAAGACTCTTCACTTCCCGAAAGCCAAAACTCACACTTACTTGGTGGCATACGAGCTGGGTGTGTGTGCCGAGAGTGAGTCCTCCAAAGATGGTGCGAAGGTGCTGCGTCATGCTCTTCTCTTAGTCTTTGAGTAGACAAGGATATCATCTATGAAAACCAAAACTTATCCAAGTATTCCATAAATACCTTATTCATCAAGTTCATGAAGAATGCAGGGGCATTAGTTAATCCAAAGACATAACTGTGCGTGTGCGATTCATATAACCCATACCGAGTGGTGAAAGCCGTTTTGGGAATATCTTCTTCCCGAATCCTTAACTGATGATAACCTGAACGGAAGATCTATCTGGAGAACACTGTGGCTCCTTCTAACTGATCGAAATAGATCATCAATCCGAGGTAGAGGGTACTTATTCTTGATAGTGACCTCATTGAGTGCACGGTAGTCCACACACATCCGTTTGAGTTCCATGCTTTCTTTTCCACGAAGATAACCGGCGCTCCCCAAGGCGACGTGCTTGTCTGATGTAGCCTTTGGCCAACAACTCTTCAACTTGCCTTTTTTCACTTCTGCTCAACTCCTTAGCTCCCATCCTATACGGTCTCTGTGGATAGGGGCAGTGCCTGGGCTAGGTCTATTCTGAACTCAATTTCTCTTTTAGGTGGTATTCCCCGGTAGATCATCCGGAAAACATCTGGGTAATCCCGTACTACAGGGATTTTCGGTTCGGATTGGTCTAGTGGGGTCCAAGAGGTTGGAGAAGATGAGGTATTAAGGACAACGTAAAGATTACTTTCCTTCCCAGGTCAGAAGTTAAACGGTTACGGTCCTTGTGGCCAATCTATAATCCGTGGTGCCGAGGAGGGGGTTAACCAATTCATCCTAGATGACATCAAATTCTGGATTCTATCAGGAGCAGATCGGTGAGAAAACAGGGGATGCCCACTATTTCTAGTATCACAGAAGGACTACTTTGAGTTGTAGCGTCTGATGGCCGGTGTGTTTATTAGAACAGGTGTTCTCAACTTCCGAATAGGTATCTGTCTTAGCAAACCCCACCGATAAGAAAGAATGGGTAGCACCAGAATCAAACAATACTGTAGCAGGTACTGAGTTAACAAGGAACATACCCAAGGTATGACGTCTGGCGCGGCTTGAGCTTCCTCTGCGGGGCAGGGTGTGTGGATGACGTGGTTTACCCGAGCTTTAACCAGGGCTGTGGGGTTCTGTCCCGGGTGGGTGCTTTGCCTGGCGCGTTGGGCTTAGGACATTGATTGGAGAAATGCCCTGGATCTCCACAGTTGAACAAGTCAACGGTTTCCCACCTACTTCCTTCCTGGCTGGCTGGTTAGCTGCTGGGACCGGGAGGCGTGGCCGAGGGAAGGACGGTTTGCTCCCGTGTTGCCACAGTGGTGTTGGGGTAGACCTGGCGCTGCACGAGGTGCCGATGAAGATCCTCCCTGTTGAGTCCTGCGGCGGTCCCACAATACGCGGCCTCTGACTAGAGGATTGTTGCGACCGGAAAAACTTGCCATCCTGCACTTCTTTTGCTCATCCTGTGATGTTGCCTGCCTGGCGGATGGCTTTGTCCACCAGTTTTCTGAAAATCTGCATAGTCACTAGAGAGTAGTTGAACTGAAAGCTCATCATTCAGTCCGTTCAGAAAGGTCTTCTCCTGCCGGTCGTCGCAGTTCTAACGTCTTCTGGCGCATAACGAGCAAGCCGGTTGAACTCATAAAGGAACTCAGTCACCGACCGATTCCCTTGCTTTCAATTCTTGAAACTCCGCTTCTTCAACGCCACTACTCCGCAGGAATATGCGTCTTCTTGAAAGCAGCTGCGAACTCAGCCCAAGTAATCGGGCTGTCCATACCGCTCTGTTGGTCCTAAGTGGTCCCACACTCAGAAGCTGGGCCGTGAAGCTGGTGCGATGCAAAAGAGACCTTCTTGATCTGTGCATTGTAAAGGTCCAACTTCTTTTCAATAGCATGCAACCAATCCCCTGCTTCCACAGGATTAGTTGTGCTAGAGAACGTAGGAGGTCTCACTAGAAAAAAGGGTGAAATCGCAGAAATTCCGCAAGCTTGTTTTGAGGTGGAGGAGGAGGCGCCTGCTGTGGTGCTTGGTTCTGTTGTTGTTGCATTTTGTGGAACATCATGTTCATTAGATGTGTGTCTGGTTAGCCAAGACTTGGGCTATGGTCAGATTGTCATTCTGCGTGGCGGTCCGTTGGGCACTCCCTACGGTTGTTGTCCCACCGTTTCCATCATGATTACGCGCCGTTACGTGTGTTCACCATCTGCGAGCAAAGACGAGAAGAAAGGGAAACGTCCTTGAGGACAGATTTCATATTACTTAAACTTTCACTTTATTGTTCTGAACTGAGTGATTAACATTTGTCTAATTTAAACGCACAGTCCACCAAGAAGGACTCCTAATATAACAGTTACATCACCACACCCTGACATAACTGCTGACTAATCCCACACACACAAGGCATTTCCTAATCACACAACTGCTAACACAACGATCTAGGTAACTGATGCTAAGGTGACACCAAGACTTCTCAACGGGGCGAAAGATTCCTCCTGGCATTCCCGTTGTGCTCAGGTTCTGCTTCGTCGTCTTGAGTTGATCCCCACTCAATCACTTCAGAGGGGTGCGAGCTCCACTGTCCTCCGGGGGGGGGATCCCCTTACCGAAGATGTGTGCTGGCTTCTGACTCCTCTGAGTCGTCGTCTGATAACTGCTGTACTCATCATCGTGGTTCTTGCCGGATGATACCGATATGCTGTATTCCTCAGCAGACGGCAAAACGCTGACGAGTTCTTCCAATGGCCACCAAAGCTACTTCTTGACAGGCATGCTCATAATTTCTTCTCCAGCTCCCAAAGATCATGGATGGGACTCCTTCTCGTTCACTAGAAATCTGTGAGGCGGACGCAGCACTTCTCTTCATTAGGGTTGTGAGTGACTTGTCTGTATCTGGGGCTAGATTGTAGCCTATGGCAAAGGCATATCTCGTACTCCTTGACGAATCCACCCACTTCGAACAGATGTACTGGCTCTCGGTTGGCCATCACAAAGTATAAAAGAAGATATAGGGATTTGACAAAATTAGCAAAACAAAGTTTATCCGAAACAAGGAATGAAGGGGGAAGAATAGTTTCTAGTTTTAAAATTCTTTCTTTTTTTCAGAGGGCTCTTAGGGTAAGGGGCTTTTCCTACAGTTCAAGTGGCTCTGATACAACTTGTCACGCCAGAATTTCCATCAAAATTCTGGAGTTTTATTGTGTGTAAACAAGAACCTCGTCCAGGAATCAACCGAGGCACACATGACAAAATTGATAATCAAGTAATTGGTTACATAGCGTACGCATTTATTACAGAGGTGAATGGTACTCTCAGTACAATTAAGGTTCTAGCAGCGGATAAAAACAACAGCGTGACGATCCCACTCCACGTACTTGACTGGGCTCTCCTAGTCCTCCAAATAGTCCTCTTCGCTGTAGTCCTCCTCTGAATGATTGTTGATTGCAAGGTGAGCATATTGACATACTCCGCAAGCCACACAGCAAATATGCAAGTGCACGGATAACAAAGGAGGCATGTATGGCTCATAATTGCATAAAGCATTAATAAAACATTTGAGAGAGTAATAAACAGTAATTAAATGACAGTATTAATCAACGCTATACCGCTCACCAAAACGGTATAGGCCCAACCATCTCCACCTGGAGCTACACATGTTCCACTGTGCAACCATTAAATTTAAGTAGTGTGGACTAATCACAGAAAACATCGCTGGCCGCCCTTAACCGTGGGCACGGCTATTCGACAGCAGTTTTACTTCTGGCCAGAGATGTACCAATTTACCACAAACATCAGACTCCACAGCACATCACTGTGCCCTGATCTTGATACCACCACGGTATCTCGGTAAGGAATTGTGATAGGACCCTCCATGTAATCCGCACAACAGGGAGCCACCAGCTGGACGCACCAGTTTCCGGCAGGAGCTGATCAGGCCCCACAGGGAACGATTCCAACGCCCAAGACATGGACTTATTGACGCAGCCATGGTGTCTTATTGACACGCCACAACACAACCATGGTGGACCCCGGTGTGAAGCGTACTACGCATTGGATCCTACCCGATTACCCATGCTGGCTTGTGGTTAGCACGAGTGTGCTTCGCAACAAGTAGTCCGCGAACCGGTCCTAACTGTCACGAGCACCGCTAGCAACAAGCCAACCATGGTGCTCGCAACCCACCTTTTAGTCAAGTTTTAGTGAACCATTAAATTGTCCTTATACGACACGTCGGGTAAAGGGATCATCATTCCCTGTGACTGAATAATAGTATAGAAATCATTATGACAACCCATAAGTTATTCTATTAATTACTAGGCATGGCTAAGCAGGGTCCTAGAGTTATTCTAGCTAACCAATAAATAAAGGTAGCTAGTCAAATTATCCCATAGGTACAATGTCAAAGTAATCAATTCAAAAGGGCTATAAAGGGTTAGGGTTTCCCTGCCCGATGACATTCCAAATAAATGCAACGTTGAAAGAAAACATAGCTTTAATCATAGGATCAATATGTTAATGAGAAAGAGGAATCTGTGTGACTTGCCTTGCAGCTCACACATCGTTTCGAGAAGAAATCACCTGCTTCGACAAATTGCCCTCTTCCTGAGCGTCGGTAGCTATAGGCAAATAACAAAATGGCAAAACAGTACATACAACACACGGAGGAGTGACAGTACATTGTTATATTTTTAATGATAGTTCATGATTTTTAGAGAAATTAGAGACTTGAACGACCTCAAACCGAGTTCGTAGTGAATAGTTATGATCTTTAGGAAGTTTTAAGCCTATTTAAAAGAACTAACTGATTTATTGTGTCATCATTGAATAATTTTATTCCGAAAAAGGTATTTAAGACGTCACAGGAGAGAGGGGACTCTCGGCTGACCAGCGGGGTCCACTGTCAGAGCAAGGGAGGCATCGGGTCCATGGTGAACCGAGTCCACCGTGGTCCACGAGGGGCTGGGATCTCTAGGGTTTGGATCGGACGGATGGGATCTAACCGATAGGACCCGACGGCTCACATCGATCCCGAAAGGATCGGCCTACGGCGACGAGATGGCACCGAGCTGGCGCCCACAACGGCGACCACGGCGACAACTACAGCGACGGCGGCGACGCTAAACCCGATGGTCGACGGCTACAGCGACGGCGGCGACGCACGGGGAGAGCGGGAAAGGATAAAGGGGTCGAGGCGATCGTTACCGAGGGTGAAACGGCGAAGAACGACGACGGAGACAGCCGGCGGCGAGCTTGAGGCGGTGGCGGGCTTCGGGTCTTCGTCGACGATGGCGTTCCGGCGGTTCCCGAGGGCTACGAGGCGGCGGCCTGGCTTCAGCGGGACCCGGCGAACCTAACCGAGGCGGCGGCGAACTCCGGCGGCGGCTGAGGCGACGGCGGCGCGCAACCGGAACCTGGCGGCGGCGGCGGAACAAGCGCAAGGCGCGGGGAGGCGGCTAGGGTTTGCTGGCGCTCGATCCAAAGGGCGAAAACGGCCCTAGGGGTTCCAGGCTCGCTATTAAGGGAGAGAAGAGGGACTTCGGCTCAGATACGGCGATTTTAGCGGGCGGCGACGAGAGAGAGAGAAGAGAACCGACTCGGTTGAGGCTTCGGGGCTCCGTTCCACGCACGATTCAGCTCCGGTTTTTCTCTAGGGGATTAGGTAGAGGCGGATAAGGGCTAGGTTTTCCCTTACCGATTTGGAGAGAATGGTCCGAGGCGAACGGATTCGGCGAGATTCACGGCGGCGGCGCTCGGTGCTACAGCGCTTACTTCTCTCTGCACTTTCGGCATCCGCGAGGAAGACGACCCGACGGGCGGGACGGGCGGAGGCGCGGGCAACGGGCAGGGGGGGCGTCGCGGGCACGGGCGGAGAGAGGGGGCAGACCGGACGCGCGGGCAGAGGGTCCGCCAGGCTTGGCACGGAGCTGGACCGCACAGCTACGGACCGAGATCTGGCCCAACGGCTGCGAAGGGGATTTAAAAAAAACCTTTCTCTTTTTATTTCACTGCTGTGAGCTTATTTATTTTGCCGAAATTACTTCCCCTAATCAATTAATTCCCAGAAAATTCCAGAAATTAAATAATTAAGCAAAGAATTTTATAAAATTATTTTCCAGCCCATTTTACTTCAGATTTTTTTTCAAATTTTATTCTTTTCACTCATTGAGACTTTTAATTCCATTTCTAAAAATTCCTTTTTGCACAATATTTTATATAGGGATAATTTCTGGGTGTTACAGTTTTTAGGGTTTAGCTTAGCGTGAGATAGATTGTCACCTATTCACGTTTGTCGTAGCCTTTTAATATTGTGTTGGAGGAGATCGGGGCAATTCCGTTAGAGAAAGAAACGGACGCTTCCGATCGTTGCGCGTACGTGGAACTCGTTCCACGTTCGTTAGTGGTGTGTAGGATTGGGTGGGCCGAGCCCACACGCCTCACAATGGCTCGATGGCCATTTAGATCAATCAACATTCTCCCACTTGATCTTAAGGCTAACGAGTCTAATCTAAGTATTACGACGAACTAAAACAATGTGTCGCAGCGGTCAAGTGAAACGCCACTACGACAACAGTATCTATAGTCACCAAATTACCTTGACAGGAAACAACTTACTCTTATAGGGTGTTGATTGATTCTTATGCCCCTATTCCATAATCACACTTATGGGCTACCTCGACAGTAAATTATGATTTATGTATCTCTTGTTATATTTTATTCGCTAAAAGTGCTTTGTATAATTTAACTAATTATGGTAAAATCTTCAAGCTGTCTTTTTAAGGAGATGCGGTGTGTCTTACAAAAATGAACAGCTAGTAGAAACTATATAGAACAATGGGAGCACTCAAATCAGGACATAAAGCTCGAGAATTAGGTCCTTTATCTTTTCCGCTTTATTTCCATTAGTTGAGTGCAGTAGAACAGCAATGATTATGCTATGTTTGAAGTGGAATTACCTTGGATTTTTCTTAGGAAAGTGTCTAGATATCCAGAGCGCGAAAATTTCAGTTACATTTCTCATCCTCGGATAACAATCCAATGCACATGGGCCCTAGTCTATGACTACATTACAACCAAAATTGTGGTAGCTCTCCTCAAAAACCATAAAACCACTCTCTGGAAAAAAAAAGTCGTTTTTTGGGCCTTAATTGATTACTGCAGAAGTTTAGCTTTGAATATATATCTTTTATTGGAGATATATATCTCCAACAGAGATTTAAAACAGGGGAAAATACTCGCTGAGAGGAGTACATTAAGTACCAAGAGATCCACTGCCTAGCTTGTTCTTGATGAGGTATTGTTGTCTAAGCCTTTCTCTAAAAATGAGGTACTGTTGCAATCCATACTTCTGGAATTTCCCCTGTCAATTAAGGGGCACTTCAGAGTTCAGAGTTAAGACACTGAAATTTTCAGAGTTCAGAGTTAAGACTCTGAACTTGTGCAATCTCTCTGCAGTTTTCTCCTTTTGCGTGAATTGGCAACCCATCTTCCAACCCTGCGATTCAAGTGCTTGCACATTTTCCGGTTCCCATCATCGATGTGCATCTCTTCCAGAACCATGGCTTTTTCAGAAAGAACTTGGCAAGTTGGCAGTCCAAAGCAGTTCGTCTTCTCCATTCGAAAATGCAAGCTCACTCGTTTCAGAGTACTCTGCAAGCACTTGAACGATTGCCCACTCAAGAAAGAAATGTCAGAAACCTCATCATCTTCATCTTGTTCATCCAAAGAAAGCATCGGTTTCGATCTGTGTTGCAGGAAGAGATGAACGGACTTGTCGAAATCCAAATTATCTCTGAACTGTAGAAGAGATAGTGTTGAATAGTCTCTGCCGCCGGAGTCACGTGGCACCATGGTCATGCAGCACAGCTAGCTTGATCCGGAGGTGACGAATCGCGGGGCAGCAATGGAGCAGGTTCGCCATTGCCGCTGCTGTGTTGTAATGAAAAAATAAATTCATGCAAAACAACATTAAATTTATAAATTCTTCATACAATACTCGCTGTTGTTGTCGTCGTCTTGCCGGTGACGGCGAGGAGGTCGAGGTCATCAGCCATCAGCTTGAGGGTCTTGGCTTTCAGATTTGGGTAAGCGAAGCAAATTTTAAATTATATTTTTAATTTGTTGTAGTTGCACTTTTAACTTAGTTAACTTTATCGATTTCACGTAGCTTTAGTTATAAATTCGTACAATTCAATTATAAATATGTATAACTATATCTAACTTATCAATCATGGCTCGTCGAATCCAAGGTCATCGTAGCGGTGTAACTACCATCCATCCTCTGTTACCTTTCAAGAGGTAAGACTGTAAATCTTGTTGTCGAACCTGGAAGAACTCTCGAGAACTCCCATGAACTCTGCAAAATTCTTGCGTTTCAGAGAAATTTTGGTGGAATCAGCCCCAACCTATCTTTCAACGTTGAGGTTCATGTGGTCGTGCAATTTTCGGTTGCCACTGTCGATGCACATTTCTTCAAGAACCATTGCATTTTGAGCGAAGAATTTGACAAGCTGGACCCCGAAGCAATCAAGCGTGCTCAACTCAAACTTGAGGTTAACTTTCCTCAGACTGCTCTGCAAGCAGGTGAACGATCTTCTTCTACTCAATGCAGGGATGTCAGAGACCTCATCGCCATGGCGATCGCTATTTTCATTGTTCAAGGAAGCGTTCGATGTGCGGCGCTTGAAGTGATCGATGGAATTGTCGAAATCCGGTTGAAATCTGGATTTGTCGTAGGGGTTGGACCAGTCCGAAGCAGCCCACCTTGTCCTGATGAGCTTGAGAGTGAGGTCACGAAGAACAGGGCAGCAACGGAGAAGGTTGGCGATCGCCACCGCCGATTTCTTCACCGTCGGCATCTCCAGCGCTTCCAGCTCAAGGCGCTCGAGGTTAGGGAACGCGCGGAGGAGCTCGGCTCGGCTCGCCTTGCCAGCGACGGCGAGGTGGACGAGGTTGTGCACCACCAGCTTGAGGATCTTGACGTTGGTGAAGTTGTGGGTGAACCGCCAGAAATTGACGCGTGTTGTGTCCTCTTCCATTTGGTGGATGAAGTGAAGGCTCACCACCGTCATGTCCGGCGCCGGCGACTTGAGGTAGAGTGGTCGCGGAAGCCCTTTGTACCTGAAGGAGCACAGCTTCGGCGCGTCGATCCCGATGCCGCCGCTGCGGTCGCTGTGTGTGTAGTAGTAGTTGTAGTTGTAGTTACTACAACTGCACAGTTCCAGCACGAGCGAGGTGGCCGCCGGGCAGCGGAGGTGGACGCATGCTTGTCCCGCGTCTACCACCTCGCCATGGTAGTGGTCGTCGGAGTTGTTGTCGGTGATGAAGAAGACGGACTCAAAGTGCAGGGTGGTGAGCCCCGGCGCGGCGTCGATGACGCGCTGCAGGCGCGTGAGCTCCACGTCGCCGTGTCGCAGCGTCAGCGTCTCCAGCCGCCGAGGGAACGCGCAGGCGGCCGGCAGATCGAGCATGTTGCTGTTGGCTCCGCCCGCGAAGGCCGCGCCCGGGACCTCACCCGAGTCCGCCCCGCGCCCACGCCCCTTGCGCCCGGGACAGCTCCCGTGCCCGCGCCCTGCTCCCGGGAAAGCTCCCGTGCCCGCGCCCTGCTCCCGGGCCCTCGCCCGGCGCCCGCGGAACGTGTCCGCGCCCTTCGCCCGGGAGCTCGCCTGCTCTCCCGGGAACCTCCGGCCGGGAGCAAACTATACATACAGCCGGAAGCTCCCGGCCGGGAGGACGATGAACTCAAGAGCTCACGCGAACACTAAGAACACAGAGATTTTTGGTGCTGCCAAACCGCACAGCATTTTCTGTTTTCTTCTTCTCCTTTTATAGTGCGCCCACGACGCGAGCCATACTCGTGACGTCGCCAACGTACAGGCGCGTACGCGAGCCATACTCGCTACTGCCATGACGCGTCCTTCCACTTCCGTGACGTCGCCCACGACGCGTCCATGTCCGTGACGTCCCCCACGAACCAACGCGTACGTGAGCCATCCCCTCGTGACTCGACCTCCTCTCATCGTGAGCCACTTTCTCCTCCGTGAGAACCGGACGACGTCCAAGCTCGCCGCCAGCACGTCTCTGCAGCTATCCTGCCCACACACGCACGCATGCGTCTCGACCGGGAACGCACCACGGTCGGGATTATTCCTAACAGTTGCTACCGGTGATGTCCAGCGCGCGGAGCGTCTCGAACGTCAGGGAGGCAAGGCTGAGGCTGTAGATCCCGATGTTCCATCTGGCCTCCTCCTCCATCAATGACCCATAGACGGAGTGGTCGGAGGCGACGACGCGGAGGCGGAGATCCTCCAAGCGGCGCAGTGCCGGGTGGGACACCACGGCGTCGAGCACGTCCGTGTTGCCCGCCGTCTCGTCGCCGTTGAGGAATTTTCCGATCCAGCAGCCGTTGGGGACCTCCACATCGACGGCCAGCCTCGTGACGTGGCCGCCGGCGGACGCGAGGGCCGCGTCGGCGGCGCGGAGGAAGGCGCCGTGGCGGCGTGAGCAGAATAGCTCCGCCGTTTCCGGGGTCTCGTCGTTGTTGACGTGCTCGACGAGGTTGACGGCGCCGGAGGATCGCCAGAGCGAGCCCCACCGCCGGGAGAGCTGACGCGGCCTCCCTGACGGGAACGAAGTGGAGGATGCGGCAGAGGAGGTCGTCGGCGGCCATCGTCGACGTTGGCGCCGGCGATCGATGCGATGGGATCGATCTGACGACCCTAATATGCATGTTTATGACTCTAGAGATATATATACACGTGCGTCAATGGCACACCCAACTTAGAATTTTTCATTTTTATATTTATTTAATAAAATATTTACAAAATTACATTTTCATTTCAAACATTCTCTGGGAGGGCGATTTTTATAAATCGCCCTTCCAGAGGGCGATTTAATGACGTGGCTGACGGCTGTCAGCCAATTTGCAGGCGGCCCCCAGGCCCCCTAAAAACCGCCCTCTGAGAGAGCGGCAAGGGGGCCGCCTGCAAAAATCCGGCCGGGGGCCGGCGGGGGCAGGCGCGAGCGCCGACGAGGACGCGGGCGCGGGGGCCCGGCCAGATTTTTGCAGGCGGACCCCTTGCCGTCCTCTCAGAGGGCGGTTTTTAGGGGGCCCGGGGGCCGCCTGCAAATTGGCTGACGGCCATTGGCCGGACGGCCATCAACCACGTCATTAAATCGCCCTCTGGAAGGGCGATTTATAAAAATCGTCCTCCCAGAGGACGGCGGGAGTATATTTTTGTAAATGTTTGAAATGAAAATATAGTTTTGTAAATATTTTATTAAATAAATATAAAAATAAAAAAAATTCCCTAACTTACATGGCCGAATGAACTATTGGGCATGTATTCAGATCAGTTGCTGGGCCGTGCAAGGGCATGTTCCAGATGGGCCTCAATCAACGCCGTTTATAGATTCTGGAACGAAAGCCTTGAACGCAAAATAATAAAAATACAAATAAAAATAAAAAGAGATGAGGTACCACGCATGCATTGCCGGTATGGTAGCATAAACTATCCATGCATGATTTTTATTTTTTATTTTTAAACAGATGGATGATCCAGTAATGCATGATTGTGTGTGTCGCTCGCTTTCAATGATCTTATTCATGCACGCTGCAAAGTCTGAAAACTAACTATAGATTAAGAAATTTCCAAAATTTTAAAATTACTGGTTTACAACTGCTACAAGATGACCACCTCCAGCGGATAATACAAAAGTCATGTGGGGACGCACTTTTCCTCATTCTCCATGCATGAATGAATGCATATACACGAGATGGATTTTCATCATTCGAGTGGACCATCTCTTGTTGTATGTATGTCAACAAAAAAATTATTAAAAAATTTAATAAGATAAATTAATATGTGATATGTCATTGTATATATGGGCGCCTCGAAAATGCATTATGGAGAGTAACTACTATGACAACGCGCAATATCTAGATGGATGGTGATCTCGAATAAAAATCAAATAAATGCAGTAAACCATGCATCCTCATCGTAGCTCCTGCATAATATTTACCCATTCACGATATAAATCCAAAACACCGAATTCAGAAAATAAAGAGATATTTGGAGAGTTAATTCACCAGTCCAAAACGGCAAAGTGTGTCCGTCAAAACACACGAAGGTGCCGACCAAACACAATACACACTTCTGGGGATATGGTTTACGGTTGAATCAACATCCATGCATCTCATCATTTCTAAATTCTTACTAATGTGTGACTAGCCCAGGAAAACTCTAGTCCCACACGTTCATCTTAGCAAGTAATATCCAATACAGAGGGTATTTAGCTAATTAAATAAGAAGTACATATACAGATACATATTAATTAATGTTTACATAAGCCGTACAGGTTAAATAGTTAGTCCATCGAAAGGTTGGCTACCCAAAACCCTCAGGGCAACCGACTAAGGGTAAACGCCCTTAGATAAGACCCATACTGATCAACCTGTTCACCCACATAGTCATCATACAATCTTCATCGGCACCTGTGCATGGATCTATAGGGGCATACATAGAAATAAAATAGAACTCAGTACGCAAGGTGCTGGCAAGGCCACAATCAAACCTAATTATACATGTAAGCTATAATTAAGGTAAAGGCTCTATGATGAGACTCATTTTTATTGCAGAAAGCCAATTTTATTTCACAACACTTTAAAAGAGAAGTTCAGAAGTCAAATTGCATAATACACTAATAGAGTAACATCATGACATCGATTTTCATAAACAATAACTTCACTGCCATCCTTGGCAGCAAGACTATAAACAATTAATACTTTCAGCTCCATTCCATTTCAATCATCATATCATCAAATCACCAAGTAATAAATCAGTAAAAATCTTTTCACCAACCATCCATTCCATAAGCATTTTAAAAACAGAAATCTAAACTCAATGGACACAACATGCCAGCTCATGACCGTGAGTACGGCTAACCGATTAGTTGACTCTGCAGAGTCTGTACAACTTTATCCACATGATGTGATCGCTCTAGTTTATCCGGTACCCGTCGGTACCACCTGTCGAAGGACGGAACCCCGACGACGGGAAGTCAGGAGACCCCCCCTTTTGAGATTCGGCCAGGGAAGTAGTTCTTCAGGCGGACACGGCGTCAGACGGATCAGCGCTCGGGCGGGAACAGAGGGGGCCCGAGCTGGAAGGTACAAGGGCTCGGACTGTCCGATCGGGATCCGGACCGTCCGAACCATTGCGAACTCACGGGAGAGAGAGAGACAGGAGGCGTAGACAGGTTCGGGCCGCCTGGAAGCGCAATACCCTACTCCTGTGTGTATGCTATGTAGTGGATGAATGTGGCTTGGTGTTTACAAGGTGAGCTCAGCCCGCTGGCCGGCGCTAAGGAAGAGAAACAGTCGTCTGAGAATGAGCTAGAGTCAGAGAGCCCGGGGTCTAGTCAGAGTCCGAGCTCGGGGTTCCTAATGCTAAAGCTTGCTTGCCCCTCGGTTCGGTGGCTTGGATCCTCCTTTATAGATTAGGGGAGTCCACAGTGCCAGAATACAGAGAGAGAGCTTTTCCGGTGAGCTCTCCTGTGCACACGTCTGCCTACGACGCCCATGCCGGAGCTGTTGCTGCTGTGGGCGGCCGGAGCACGTGCATGCCAGCAGCCGCCTGTTGCGCCACGCCTGGAGGAGCCCCTGTCGGGTGCTGCGGGCGGCTGGTCTGGTCGCCTGGTTGCCACACACGCCCGGAGGCGGCGCCTCCGGGCACGGGCGGCACTCGCCCGGGGCCGGAGGAGGCGCTCCCGGGCGGCACTCGCCCGGGCCGGAGGCGGCGCTTCCGGGCGGCACTCACTCCCGGGCCCGGGGCGACCCGCGCCCGGGGCCGGAGGCGGCGCTCCCGGGCGAGGCCGGAGGCGGGTCCCCGCTCCGGCGACGCGCGCCCGGGCCGGAGGAGGCGCTCCCCGGGCGACAGGAGGCGCGTCGGGCGGGGGACGAGCACCCGGGCCGCGGGCGACGCATCCGGGCACGGACGACCGGCGGGAGACACGGCCCCCCTGCCGGCCGCCGGTCGTGCAGGATATGTCCCCCGGAGGAGCCGATGTGGCCGGAGATCCACGCGTCCCCGTAGGCTGTGGGACTCCCAGTCCCATTTCGCCGACACCACCATACTCTACACATTGAATGCGGTCTAGAGGTCACAACACAGCTTTTACATTACCTAACATTTAACCTTGCACCAGCATGAGGTGTGTTACTCCACATCGGGGTGCTAACCGATGTCGTGGGTGGCGGACCCACACCTTAACCCAGCGCTGTGGTGGCAGCCTATCTGGCTTCCCACGAGGCACACAACGTTGTATTGGACACGCTTAGATGCCTATTCCGTTACGGGATATAGGTAGCTCCTCTGAACAGTCCTATAGTACATTCGTAGGCACTGCCCATACTACTCTGCCTACCAAAATGCAAGGCTAAATATTAAGTAACTTAATCCACTATGGCTATCCCATACTAGCATATGTGGTTGTACTATTTAACATAAGAAATGACACTGAGTTCGGTCCTTAAGCAACCTAGGCAAACACTCCCCCTATCGATACACAACTATCACATATGTGTACCACTTGCTTGCCCAAGTTTTAAAATGGTTTCCCTTTAGTTTTAGTTCACAAATATCATAGATATTCATCTCTGATCAGAAGTAAATGAATTCCCATTTCAAATGTATTTAGATGGCCATGATTTATTTTGTAAGTAACTAGGCATGTCTAAGCATATATACAAGTATAACAAGTACTTCTACCCATTCTAAGGTTACAAGTAGTAGGTTATCAATATTTTAAGGTGGGTTATGCAGAAAAAAAGGATTAACTACCATTGCCCACAATCCATATAATATACATGGCAAAATAACGATGCAAGTTAAAACGAAATCATTGCTAATCCCAAAATTTAGGAACAATATGTTCAAAGGTAGTGGGATTCTTACCTTGGTCTAGATTAGCTTTAGGTTCCTCAATATATTCTACCTCCTCAAATTCCAAAGGCTCTTCTTCTAAATTTTAAAATTTTAAAGTTAAAGCAAAACCAATAAATAATACAAAAATGCAAAATGCTCTAATATACATGATTTTTGTGCAGTGATTTGGTACTGTTTTAGATACTTTCTAGTGAAATTATTTTTATTTTTTTGCACTTACCATTTATGAGATATGATTTTTACAATTTTTATGTGTCCTTATAAGAGTATGAAATTTGCTGGTAATTTGTGGTTTAGTTCTGTCCAAAATAATTTTATAAATGGAAAGTGTACATTTTTCTAAGAATTACAAAATTGGTTTGACATTTTTCTGAGCTGGAATATTTTCTTATGAATTTTCTAGTTAAAAGTCCTATTTTCACCCCTTTTTCCATTCCATAATTTTATGCAGGTTTTCTGTACAGAAAGTGCTAATTTTTAATTTACCAAACTGTAGAGAATAAAATTACAAGACCAACAAAATTGGTTTCACTCAATTTGAAGTTAGAGTGAATTTTCTACAATTTTTACAAGTTTATGCCTATTTTCTAGTTCATCAGAAAGTCTTTTATCCATTTCTTTTATTTTTTCGGATTTTATAAAGGATGGGGCCCCCATGTCAGTCAGAGTGACTTTGCGAAAAGGCCCTCAGAATTTCCAGGAATCAACCCGCAGTCCTTTACCACGTGTGAGAGGGAATCTTCATTAAGAGTCCCCGTTGTTTTTAGATATTACATTTAGATCCTGGGTCCACTCGTCAGTGACTGGTATTTTTACAAAAAAGGACTCGACTATTTTAAACTTTTGCTGACAGTCATCCTCACGCGCTAATCATGTGGGGCCCGCTTGTCAGCGACTCGGGACAAAGCAAGCGACGGCGAACGCGTCCGACGAACTTCGCGGACTCGGCGACGACGAACGGCGATCAATCTCGCCGAGTTGCCAAAAGGAGAAATGTTCTACACGTTCTTGCGCCCGTCGGTGGTAGTCTCACTGTTTGGGGTGGTCGGAATCGACGGCGACGACGGCGGAGGCGGCAAACTCACTCGGCATGCATACGGACTGCATTTCACGGGCCGAATGGATGCATGCATGCGATGTCTGAGGGACCGGAGAGGCTCACCGAAGGTGTTGGGTTACTCGGCATTTCTGGAATGGCAGCGAGCGTGTCGGAAGAGGTCTCACGGTGGCGAAGTACTTCAGTTGATCGTCGACAGCCGGATCTAGGCTACAAACCAGAGGAAGGCCGTCGGCGTTAGCTTAGTGATATCCTACAGTAGCTTCATGCGCGAGGAATAGAGATGTAAGTCACCGTGGTCAGAGAGAGCAAGAAAGGGGCACGACGGCCGGCGGAGAAGGAGAAGACTCGGATCTACGGCCTCGGGGCTCTTCAGCTCTTCGTGCGCAGTCCTTGAGCTTGACTTGAGTCGGCGATGCCGCTGTCCAAAGATCAACGCCTATCGAGCTTCAGTCAGGGAGAACGTCAGCCATGCCGTGGCGATAGTCACTGGAGCTGAGTGCACACTACGGCGTCTTCAACCTCGAGGTCAGGGGAAGAAGAAGGGAAAAATGGGTCAGGTATCCAAAGGCAATCACGTTCCCAGGACTTAGTTGCAGCGAGGCTCACCGAAGAAGGACGGCGGCTGTCGGGATCTCGCCGGTGCTGAGGAAGAAGGCAGCGTTCCCAGTGTTGTGGTGGTTTTCACCTCGGGCTCTCCATGGGGAAGTGAGAGAGAGAATGGCGAGGAGAGTGAAATGGCGAAGTGGCTCGGGTTGCGGTCGACTTGGCCGAGGAAATGGAGGAGGGCGCGCTGGCACCGCTCTGTGGGCATGTTGCCGGCGGCCTGGCGCGTGTCCACGTGCGTGGCGACGGTGTCCTGCAGGTGGGGCCATGTTGGAAGATGCCTGTGACCGACAGATGGGGCCCACGGTGGCTGGGACCCACTTGGCAGTGATAAATTAGAGAGAACACCTTCTAGAGACTAAGTGTTAATGGAGTAGTTGGGGAGGTCACTTGAGCTGGCGTTTTGACCGAGTTACAGTGTAGATAAAATCGTGGAAAAATTACTGTGAGCAGTGAGTGGCAATGGCTAGCTCTGTGCCAATTTTCAGGGTCATGTGGCTTGTAGATTTTTCCTGATAAATTTTCAAAGTTCGGCCAAAATTCAGTCTTCCCTGTATTCTACCCTGAGTCAGTGATCTTGGTACTATTATTTTATGTACAAAATTTGTGAAGATTGTACTGAAATTTTTACTGTAATTAGTTCACAATCTAATCCAGGTTTTGGTAAATTTTTGTGAGCAGGTGTTTGATGGATTAATTCTGGAAAAATGCCAAATAGGCTGTCTGCAGGGAAAATATTCTCTGCCTTGCTGAATCCAAAATATTTGTTTGAGATATTTATTGATTGATAAAATTGAGTAAATATTACAGTGGTTGACTGAGATGGTGTAGTTTCTAGGGGAATTTTCTCAGACTTTTATTTCTCCAGACAGTTCCCTTAAAATTTGAATTGACGATGCAATTCCTAGGTTTTCTTCAAAAGAAAGAAAAACATGGGTCTCCATATATTTTTATGTATATATGTAGGTAAAAAGTCTTAAACAACGCCTTAGCACTTTACATTAGTTTTTCCATGATTATCCACAATTTATTTCTGATATATTTTCTGGGTATATTACAATATAAACATATAAGATTCAGCCTATATAGGTAAAAAAACAATAAATTTAACTATAAACAGTGCACACTGTTTTTAAAATTTTTTAATAATTTTTTAGATAACATAAAAAACAAGGGGAGGAAAGAAAGACTTTTTCGCGTATACATATGCATGCACTTCGAGCTTTTTGGTACGGGCTTTCGCCGGCGCAGCCATATAAATTACGTGATTGAATTACTCTCTCCCCTCTCTCTATATATCAGCATCAGCTAATGTGCTAACCCTTGTATGATTCCAGTGCTAACCATTATATGATTCCATCGCAGACCATCGTATGATTCTATTTACATATGCCAGACATAATTGATGCGAGTATATGAGATATTGGAGAAAATCAAAACACCACTTCGAGGTGATTGTTGTTACTAGCTTTTATTGGTTGTACTATGAACCAATAAAATGTCTGCTGGTCCTATATCCAAATCATGCTGAAGAATGGCATGTGCATCAACATCGTCCATCTTCAAAAACTCAATGACGGCCTCTTGGAAAGTCACAAAATTATTCAGTTTGAGTAGACCATCCGTTGAAAGATTGGTTCCAAATTCTGTTTCTTTCTTTCTTTGATTTGGAAAACCAGTGATCAATTAAATTCTGAGACCTTGTTATCCAAAATTTTGTGAGCATCAAAGACAGCAGCTCACAGTAGGAGAATTTGTAGCAAAGTGTAATGACAATAACAAACTATTTTTACCTATAAATGTCCGGTTCTATCCACTACTATATTCAATCTTTAAATAAATATTTTTAGTTTTAATTTTTCTATGGTACACAAAAACAAAATATCCAATCATGTTAAAACAATAAAGTTCATTGCCACTAGCTATTATTTAGCTCGCATTAATACAAGTTCAAATCATTGTGATCTGACCCCTATACAGTTTTTCATATGGCGTGAGCCAACATAGGAGTAAGATGAATTGTTGCCACCAGATGCAGATCAGTTGCTGGTCCGTGTAAGCACATTTGCCAAATGGAGCTCGATCAAATAGAAACTCATTTGCCAAATGGAGCGTACGATTAAAGACTCAAACAATCTCTCAAGATACACAGTACACATGTATTGTGTATGCATAACCGGTATAGAAACATGAATGATCCATGCTTTTTAAAATTTATTGTTTTTCTTTTTCAGATGGTGGAAGGATCGATCGACTGATTATGTGTATTAATTACTTTCCTTCGATCTATTGGCATCATTGCAAAATCTGAGAACAACTCCACATACAATTTTTCCTTCAAAATCACTCTCCATATCTATACCATGCTAGCAGTTGTATGAACCTTATTGTTTATGTTAACTCTTAAGGTATTCCATCACGTTGTGCAAATTTAGTTGGCCAGAGCGGTATAATGACAACTGTGTGAGCGCTCAAATTTAGTTGGCTGAGAAGTGTTGGCTGGTCTTGTTATGCCCCCGAGTCCTCTACGGATAGCGTTGCCAATAAATGTATGCATGATCACACAATTTTGCTGCGCTGCATGATCCAGTGATCTACTCATGCGTGGTGTGTCTTTTAATTAATAACCGCTCCACTTCTTACACACAAATGCATGGTTTCTTCCAAAATCTCAGTATAAATAGGCTATGGAATGGAAGGTAGCTATTACATGTTAAGGAAAGCACCTTGTCTGTTTTATGTGAGATCAAATAACGGTTAACGCAAGAAGTTGCCTATGTGGTTGCAAGTGAGAGATTGGGGTGAAACAAATTTACATGGATGTGTCTATTTCTGCCTATCAATTTGGTGATAATATGTTTCAGTAGAAAGATCTAATTATTCAACCTTGGCGTCGGGCGATCGAGTTTTTGGGGAGCGCTTCCTCGCTGCGACTACTCCATCTTCTTCCTCGTCGCAACGTGGCATCGACTACACCATCTATTTCATCTACTTCCTGTTGTTCACCACTGCATCTGCTTCATCTACTTCCTATTGTTCGTCACTGCATCCCCCTACACCAATATGTCGATAGATCAGACCAACCAAAACAACGACACCAACAGCACTCTTGGATCCAGTGTCCCTGACACTAGGCTTGCTTCTGGGTACACTCTTGTGCTTGTTTATTTTGTGTTAAATATGTTGATAGATGCAGTTTTCAGCATATACATGTTTAGCACAAGTAATGGATCACTCACGCATCTTTTTGTCATAATATTTCTAATAAATTTCTAGATTAAAATATGACAAATTTTGACTATATTTCCAACACCTATTGACACCAAGTTGCATTTAATCCATGAGTGCGTGGAAGGAGGACAGATCACTGTGTGTGCACAGAGGACCAACGAGCTGATGCACTGACGAAAGCTCGCTGGCAGCGAAGCTGGCTACCATGCGGCACCTGTTAGGTGTTCGCAATCTTCGGCCACCTCAGGATTAGGGGAGAGTATGCTGGCCTATCTGGCCTATCTTTGTACACAGTCTAAGAATTCCTAGAGAAAAATTGCCCCATCATGCTCTCTGTTTTTCCACTGAAATTGCTCTGTCCTCCCCTATTTTGTGATCTCTGAAGATTGCCGGACTTGCTACAGTGCGGTCATCGGAGTTCTTCGCCTACATAGAAGGCAGCCGGGGACGCCGGCGGTGAGAGGCCCTTGCAGTTGGTGATGTCCAGCACGCTGAGGGTCTTTGATGGCAAGGAGGCAAGGTGGAGGAGGTAGACCCCGTGGCGAGGAGACAGATGGAAGTGGACGTCTATGGCTGCGACAAGGAGCTCCTCGACTCAACGCGCCGCCAGGTGGGAGACGACGGCGTCGACCACGCCGTGTGTCCCCTTCATTTGCCAGCCATGGTGCAGGAACTTGTTGATCCAGTAGTTCGTGGAGGGCTCCACGCGGAAGGTGAGCCTCCTGACGTGGGGCAGCCCAGCGGCGGCAGCGGTGGTGAGTGCCGCCTTCGCGTCGTTGACGAATTCGTCGCGGTGTGAGAAGAACAAGGCATAGCAGAAGTCCTCGTGGATGTGCGCGGCGAGGTTGCCGGCATCCGAGGAGTGCCAGAGCGAGCGCCACTGCCGTGAGAGTAGGCTGGTGGATACCATTTATGGTTTGGAACCAGTAAATATAACACATTATGATTTCTAAAATAAAAATATTTGAGAAATGAGTTGGGCTAGATATATAGGCCTAAAGTTGGAGGTAATATGGAATATCTGGATAGTTTTCGACCGATTCCGGTTTCAGCTAAATACCAGCCTTCCTGTATTTGTTTTCGTTTCTAAGAAAAAAATATCCGAATTCGATTTCATTTTTGGGACTATCTGAAAAATATCTGTCCGACACTATCCGTTTTTGAAAAGACGTTTGGATCTCGAAAACTATCCAAAACGATTTCATTCCTACCTGTATTTTCCTTTGGATTCAGAACCGAGTAGGGATACTGCCAAAAACCTATTGCTTATGCCATATCATGTCTCACATTTTTTTTCTCGAAATCAGATTCTAGAAAGGTAATTAGAATGTTAAAAAAAACATCAAGGCAAAAATATGCAATATTCGAAGTTAGGCGGACGGGTATGAAATACCTGCCTTGTTTGCACCCCTTCTCTATTGTACTGTGCATTGAAACAAACTTAACGGTGACCGGGATAAATCAATGGACCTCGCAAAAAATTCTTACGGAACACTCTTGATTGTTTATAATTGTGGGCATAAGAACGCAAACCTTACCTAATAGCCAAGCACTTAAAATTACATCACCACACAGTGTGGTGGTGATTACCTTATACTAGCAATGTAGTGCACACGGTAAACCATAGAGGTGAAGCTCAAATCGTGTGCACCACAATGGCGAGGTGAAGCTGACTATATATATTGATTCATGGATATTACTAGCAAGTTCGATATGGTTAGGAATATGTGAGATGACACGGTTAAACAAACTGGTATAATTCGTTCCTATTGGAAAATTTTCCGCCCATACGCATGATTACCAAACTTAATTAAACTTATTTGTCTTGGGCATCGATAGAGTCTCCAAAATCAAAACCTTCATTATTAATTTAGATTACATTGTAATAGTATATCCAAAAAACTCGATAATTTAAGCAATATGAAAATTTTACTTTTAGAATAAATGAAACGTTTTAATTTTCATAGATGAGTCAGACATTAAAAATACAGTTGCTCGAATTTTGAAAGCTTGAATTACATGATTTCAATGACATTTTTCACAAGTGGGGGAGAGTATATTTTATTAAAATAAAGTACTACTACAAATCAAAAAATGAAAAAAAAATACTGCATCTAATCTAACTCTACTAAAAAATATATAGAGCATTAAGCAAAGCTTGTTTTAGCCGACTTGTTCATCACCCATCCTCTGATCTCCCGCTTCAGTTGATCCAGCATGAACAAGGGCCCCTCGGCGCACACGCAGAACAGCTCGGCGATCGCCGGCGCGTTGCAGAGCAGGAACTTGGCCAGCGACCGCTGCGCCACGCCCCCCTGGTAGTGCACCAGGTTGATCTCCCTCACCGTGCTCCTCAGGCAAGGGACCATGGCGGCGCCCGGCGCCGTGAGCACGTCGTGCGGGTTGTACATGAGCTGGTGCGCGTCACGGAGCTCCTTCTCCGAGTAATGGCGGTACGGGTGCGGCAGCATGTCGCCGCGTGGGTGGAACACCAGCGACAGCGCCTCCAGCTGCGGCGTGTTTTTGAGGATCGTGGTGACCGTGGTCACCATGGCGGCGGCGTCGGTGTCGGGCAGGCTTCCCCAGAGCTCGAGGTGGCGGAGGTTGGGGAAGGTGGGGAAGCTTAGGTCGGCGTTCTTGTTTGCTCCGGCGCCGAGGCGAGCGGATTGCAGGTGGAGGTGCTCGGCGTCGGCGGCGAGCAGCTGGAGGAAGTGCCTCAGATTGGTGAGCTCCTCCGCTGATGTCGCCTCCTCGCCGCAGACGTCGACCTTGCAGTATGCGATCCGCAGCCGCGCGCCGCCGTGGAGACTGAGGAAGGTGCTGCTGCCGGGGACAGCGCCACGGTACTCGAAGGTGTGAAGCTCTGACGCGTCGACGGCGACGGCGGCGAGGCTGTGGCAGCAGCGGATGGCCATCCTGCGGAGGCGCGCGCCGAGCACGGTGACCGCGGTCACCGCGCCGCAGGCCTCGATGGTCAGTTCGGCGAGGCGCGGGCAGCCGGAGACGAGCCGCTGCACGTCGCTCCCCGGGTCGTTGACGTGGGACAGAAGGAGAGTCTCGACGGACGGCAGGGTGACGGTGGCCGGAAGCGCGAACCCGCAGGAGCCGAGGGTAAGCGACCGCAGCGCGGCGCAGGAGAAGAGCACGCTGGGGATGGTGTGCTCCGGCGGCTGCCGCTGCCGACGAGGATCGGCACAAAGATAGCGACTGAACTCCTCGACGTCGGAGGTCACGTTGTTTTCGTAGTCGGAGCTATAGGGGCTAAGACTACGAGGCCGTTTCGGCGGCGACGGCGAGCAGTCTCTGCCTTCTTGGTGGTCGTCGGTGGCGGCGGCGGCGGCGTTGTACTGGGGGCCCTGGGCAACGCCGTCGTCCTTGGGAGTGATCGCTCCTTCGCCGTCTCGGAGTGTGTAGGCGCGGTCGCAGACCGGGGAGCGGCCGAGGCGGAGATCGATCTCGAGCCCATGATCGCCGTCCGCCTGCTGCACGGCGTGGGAGACCCACTGATCCACCGCGGCGGAATCGGCATGTACCCCATCATGTCCACGCGGAGCACGCGCAGCGGGACGGCGCCGCATCGGCGATGGCGCGCCAGGAGCGCGGTGGTAACGACGCTGGAGAACACCGGCGGCGCGAAGGAGTCGGAGCCACGGCCGTACGGCGGTCTATCGTAGAGGCCGGTCTCCGCCATGGACCGGTGTGGACGGCGGCGAAGACGTGGCGCCACCGCGACGAGAGCGCCGACGCGCGCGCCGCCTCCCTGGCAGGGAGGAAGGAGAGTATGTGGCCGAGCGTCGCGTCGTCCAGCTTCCTCAGGCGGTCGGGGCCAGCGGCGGCCTGGGGCGGCGCGTGGCGATCCATGGTCTTGTCCGGCGATCGGTTTGGTAAAGTTTATATCGAGCGCGGCGATTGAAACCGTGCTGCGTTTTGGAATATAATGCAAGTCGGTTTGAGAAAGGAGAGGCCAACTGGGATAAATTCGTCCGAATTGTCAAATTTGGGCCCAATTTGCTCTCCTTCTAGGAAAGCCCATTAGCACCCAACTATTGTTTCTATCTCTCCCTCCTTGCTTAAACTCGGCTATTTGGGAATTTTTTTGATTTTTATATTTATTTATTAAAAGATTTGCAAAAATAGATTTTTGTTTGAAAAAATTGCAAAAATAGACTCCCACCGCCCTCTAAAAATCGCCCCCCTAGAGGGCGATTTTATGACGTGGCTGACGGCCGTTGGCCCCCGCCGACGGCCGTCAGCCCCATTTTGCAGGCGGGCCCCGGTCTGCCAAAAACCGCCCTCTCAGAGGGCGGCAAGGGGGCCGCCTGCAAAATGCATCCTCGGCCGCGCCCCGTGCCCGCGTCCGCGTCCTCGGCCGCGAGCCCGCGCCCGCGTCGGCGCCCCGTGCGCGGGCGCCCGCGCCCGCGTCCGCGCCCTGTGCCGCGCCCGTGTCCTCAGCCGCACCCCGTGCCTGCGCCCGCGCCCGCGTCCGCGCCCCGTGCCCGCGCCCGTGTACTCGGCCGCGCCCCGTGCCCGCGCCCCGCGCCTCGTGCCCGCGCCCGCGTCCTCGGCTGCGCCCCGTGCCCGCGCCATCGGCCGTGCCCCGCGCCCGCGCCCGCGCCCGCGAGTTTTGCAAGCGGCCCCCTTGCCGCCCTCTGAGAGGGCGGTTTTTGGGAGGCCGGGAGCCCGCCCGCAAAACGGCTGACGGCCGTCGTCACGTCATAAAATCGCCCTCTGGGAGGGCGATTTTTAAAAATCGCCCTCCCAGAGGGCGGTGGGAGTCTATTTTTGCAATTTTTTCAAACAAAAATCTATTTTTGCAAATCTTTTAATAAATAAATATAAAAATCAAAAAAATTCGGCTATTTGGTGCAGCATTTTTCACCTCGATAGTATAATAATGGGCTGAAGGCACAAGTGTAACACAATGTTTTTTTTTTTCAATTACATGGTAGACTCACACCCACGCACACCACTATGCACACACACCACATTTACACATCCGTAAATGGGCTCCTAACCCCCGTTTAAAAATAACAAAATGTCTGCTAGGGTTGAATCTTGAATTGAATGTTGTTGTACTTTATATTGATGAAGTTGAATTAATGGCCAAAATTGCAAGAACCAACTCCTCCTCTCATTAGTCATGAAGCCATCTTATGCAACTCAAATGCAAAATTTATGCAATGTTCAGGCACAGATGAATTACCACTGGAACGTGGCATTTTACAAAAATTTCTCTCGGTGTGAAGTATTCCCATCTTCTTGGGCTATGTTGCTCCATATATCTCTTTCCAAGATGTCTGAGAAAGAGTGGTGCATGACTAACTTGGATTTGGTGGAGACAGGCTTACGTGTGATATGAGCCACATGTCCTCACGTCTCTTTGATGATGTCTTTGTCAAGTGATCCATTTTGTATTTGTCATGAAGGACTTCAGTAAACTTAGTATATGGAGTGATGAGGACATCCCTAGCTCGAACATGACCATAGCTATCTTATATATTCATCAACTAAAGGTGTACGTTTTCTACATAAGATTTACATGTTATATATTTGAACAACCGTTACTGCATCATGAGTTTTGTGTGTTCTCGTTTGCAGAGATACTTGCTTGGGTGAAGAAAAAGAGACCGAGCGCAAGTAACGCATGGATGATCAAAGAAATTAATTGGGGACCAAACCAAGACCTTACCCAAGTTTATTCCTACATCACCATATTACTTTTGGTCCATATAAGACAAGAGATGAAGTTCTGTACGTTTTACATTCGGATTCGGGCCTCCTGACAGCATCAACTTTAAACGGATCTAGTCACTGATCCAGAAGGACTTTCGGGGCCCACGAGTACTTGTTGGAAAGCTTATGGAATCTACTTTCATATGGTTTTGGTCCCACGTCAAAATTCCTCCCGAACTGTCCGGAATCGTCAAAATAAGACACGTACCTCTTCTAGTCCGAGTCTGTTTTGGCCCTTGGGCCTTATAATTATGTCGTGGGCTAAGCCGAAGGGGTGTGCGCTCTAGGGTTAACCCTAGGACGTCCCAACTCATATATATTCAGTAGCTGTCGTCGTTTAGAGTCGGGTTTTGCTTAGATTAGTCTGCCGTCAGATGCCGCAGTTTCGCCGTTGACAAAGTCCGGTTTGTTGAACCCCAACTTCGAGTGTTAAATTATTTATCTGCAATTCAGATTGCGTTCTTCATTATTCTTGTGAGTTTCTTTGATTGCTTACAGGGATAAAACCTTCGTGGTGAGGTCAACTACGTGAGAGCGTGGTTGATAACAACTGGACGTGTGGGTGTAGCAGTTGCGAGGTGACGATCGCTGATCGAAAGCCTCAAAACGTAAATGTCTTCACGTCGCCAAATCGAACCATTGGAAGATCGGGCACCCAGCCGCATCATGGAGCATATAGTTCATATGTATGTTGCCCTAGTAAGCTATAATTATTGATTCCTTGCTCTTTTCATTGGGATAATGTATCTATGTCCCTCCCTCCTTGTGTTTACCATTGTCATTATCTATCCTATAATACACCAACTACTTTTACTCATGAGCATGACCATCACCTGTGACACATTCAACAACCCATATTTGTCTGTGTAGTATAATTCAATGACCCAGATCTCTCCTCCTCTCACCCTGCAGATCCACCCCCACCACCGTACCTCCTTATCCCCATTTCTCAGATCACGCCCGAACCCGTGTCCCCCTAAATCGCGCAGTGCCACCCACGATCTCCTCCCCTCTCCTCCTCAAGCGCTGCTGCTAACCAACGCCACACCTCACCGCAATGCAGTCTGTGCCTTCTCCAGTCTCCACCGAAGGCGGCCGCTCTCTCTCCTCCTTTCCCGGTACGTTGTCTTCCAGTGTTGCCGCTTTCCCTTTAGCCTCCGTTGTCAGTGAATCACGAGCTCACCGCCAGCACCGGGGGCGGTCACGCCACCACAACCTTGGTTCGTCACGTGTCATTGTTTGCATCATGTAGTATCAAGCAATAGATCGTCGCCCTTCTCCGCCGCTCACCAATCTACGGCCAGTCAAAGGTCTTGTCGATGCCGACAACATCACTATTCTCCTAGGCCCGGGGCGCCACTGCCACTGGCCTGCTCCATGCCTCCATACGTCGCCCACGAGCCGGCCGTCAGATCAGCCTTGGGCTCCAGATCTGGCTCGCCGCCGGTTTCACGGGCCACTAGATCTAGGCTGGCCTCCTCCTCCTCGTGGCGGCCCTCCGCGCAAATTCATCACCGAGCTTACTTGCCGCCTACGTCGGGATCCCACTGGCCTAGCCCAGGCTCCTCAGCACCGCCCTGGATCCCATCTTGGCATGCTGCCACACCTCAGCCAGTCCTCTGCGGGTGATGGCGACCGCCTCCCACTTTCTCTATTTGTCCCTCACTCTAGCCGAGTTGGGCATCGCTTCGCCTTCGGTCTCACCTCTTCTGCTTGCTGCCTAGCCTCTACAGCCTATCTCACTCGCCACACCTCCACACTCCATTCCTCTTCCCACGGGCCGCTGCCATTGGCCAATGCAGCACTACCCTAGGAGATAAGATAAATAGATCTCCACAACAACACATCGTCGATGAGGATGGGTCATTCAGATTCAATATGTTTCAGCTTCAATTCAATAATATTGGATCACGTCATAATCAATTCACATATAAACAATTCCATATATATCAATCATTTTGCTTGTGCTGCTGTGCAAATCTACTTCATTTCATTGCTATCAACTGACGGGTGTACAGAGAGAGGAAACCATGCTTATTTTCTTGGCTGATTGTTCCAATTCCATATCTATCAATCATAATGTCAATATTTAATCAAGCCTGATTGTTCGTAGTTAGATTTCTTGGCTGATTTTTTTGGATTTTATGAAGGTTAGTATTTATAAATACGGAATAGTTTGTGATTGGTTGATTGTTCAAACATGGCTAAGAATCTAATCTGAATGAGTTAACATTTTCTTCTCCCACTAATTGAGTTAACATTGTTTATTTCTATTAGATGCCCTTTGGGTGCTCACTAAAATTCCTAGAAGCAAATCTAAGTCCCCCACCCCCCACTCTTAAAAAAATATACTTTTTCCTACAACTTTGTTATTTTTCCTCATAATGTCATATACTCCTTGATGTCAGTTACCATGTGCAGAACTATTGCCGCCCCAATAGTGTTTCTTTTTTGTGTGTTTTTCTTGATTTCAGAGGAATGTGTGACCGTGAGGAAACAACCATGGAATTCAACTCCCCTTGTGTAAGTATTCATTCCTGTTTCTTAGAGATCGTTATTCATTATTGAAAACTGAAACTCAGTGTATCGGTTTAGAGTTTCAGAAGCTTTTGTAGACATTACTGTTACGGGGATGGAATAACGAGTCTATTTTTGAAATTGAGATTACATCATCTTTTTATCCAGAATTTTGTAAGACTACAGACCAAGACAATATATGCAACACAATGCAGCTACAGGAATAGGAGAAGAAGGTTCATTTGGTTTCTGTCTGGAGAGATGACCTACCATTTAAAATCTATGCATTGTATAGACCTTGCGGGTAAAATCTTCACTAGGTCGGATTATAGCCATATACCTTTGGCTTACCATGATTTGGTGTGATTACTACAATCCACCTTTTTGGTAGCTTAGAAGTTCATTGATACATCAAATCTTTTTAATTTTGTTGAGCACATTTATTTATTTTTCCATTCTACAACTCCATATCTAGAGATACAAGGACATTATATTGTAGCCCTTTTTTGGAAAGGAATCTTATTGTAGTCTTATACTGTCTAAAGCACAATTTTTTCTATGCAGTTTTTTTTATCACATTAAGTTTAAGATTATTGAAGTACCTATAGCTTATAGGTAATACTAGCAGGCATAACTACTAATATTGTGGCCTACTTACATGTGGTAGTTTAAAGCTTGACCCATATAAAAGTTTCTTATGCTAGGTAAAAACACATTTGATCATTTGAATATTTACTTGTTAGGGCCACATAATATCATGCCACTAAGACACCACTGTTTTTTTTTTTTTGCTTTCTTGTTGTGTATTTACTCTAGCACTTAGCCATAAGCCACACCTCATTTTCAGTTTGGCCTCCGCTGCTGCCTGCCGTAGTAAGGAATACTCTCCCAGGGATGCTGCCGTCAACCTTGCCTGCCGATGGCCACAACAAATTTTAGCAAGATTCATTACTTGGTATTAAGGTAAGCTTCATCGGTCTTTGTGCACGCACTAACCCTTTGTTGTATCATGCATTTAGCTTCTAGGATTATTCATGGATTGATATGACTTTGCCATACTGTTAAGACATGTCATTAGCCAGGACATTTTGCATTGTTTTCTCCAAGGGCTGTGTTCGGCACAGCTGAAGTAAGGGCTTATTTAAGCCGTACGTAAAACGAGAAACGTTATTAGCGCGTGATTAATTAAGTATTTACTATTAAAAACTTGAAAAATGCATCTATTTGCTTTTTTAAGCTATTTTTATATAGAAAATTTTTGTAAAAAACACACCGTTAATCGTTTTGGAAAGCGTACACACAGAAACGAAAAAAAGAAGTTAGGGGAAATAGTGGGAAAGAACAGGGCTTGCTGCTAGACATCAGCCTACATCTCCCCTGTCCTCCTGAACAAACAAATTTGTTGCTTTCCATTGCCACGTTTCCTCTTTGATAGCATCTTCCATACAAGCAGGAGTTCTTGATTAATCATCGAAGACATGTATGTGTGTTTTTCTGAATAATTGTGCCAAGGCCTGAATCTGATGCCGCATACTGATGTGCCTATACTTGGTAGTGTTGGGATTATAATCCACTTCATAAAATCTTCTATTTGGTTAAATGTTATGTTGTGTTTTGCTGTTTGGGCTATGGATGGTCTAGGGGTTCCAAAGAGAAGGCCATTTCTTTGAGTTTTACATGTCAACGGTGTTAAGCATGCTACCATCTTGATAGAAATATAGAAAAAAATACTCCATGTTTTCTCCACGGGCTTTACATTCATGTGTCCTACAGAAGTATAGATGAAGCTTCTGTTCAATTTGTCACATTAATGATAAAAAATCCCAAATTACCTTACTGATAATTAGTTTGCTTTGTTTTATCTATATACAGGCATTTATTAATTTATTATAGTTGTCCATGATGCCCACAACGTGGGAGTTGTCTTGATTTGCCACATCATTTAAATTGAACTGAATTCAGATATCAAACTATGTATGTATTTGAGGATTCTCTTATAATGCTAGAACTATACATAATACATATGCATGCCATCACAGATTTGAGGTAATCAACAATATCTTCTGTAACGCCCCGCTTTCAGCGAGACGTTAAACAATATTTTGCTAAAAACTACCCGTGAAAATTTCGCCTCTTTATGTGTTGAATCGTAAGTTGTGCCATAGATCTCAGTTGTCTCCTGATTGTGGACACTCAAATCGAATAAAACTCTTTAGCAATTGGTCTGACAGCTGAATCGTTGTATCCGAACTCCGCTTCTAAAACCCTAATGGCGAGTTCCCCAATCTTCTCCTTCAGAAACTCCTACTTCAATAGCCATACTGTTGATCCGAACCAGAACCCTAAAATATCCCTTTGTTCTCCCTCCTTAAATCCCCCTTGGTTTCTCTCTCCCATGAAACTCTAAGGAAAACTCCGAGTTTAAATATACAGCCTGGACATCAAGCCCTTATCCAGCATCCCTTCTACCAATACGTGCATATATATGTATACATATACCTGCATACATATACATGTATCAACCCCCACCCCTGCCCCACCATCAATTCCCCATCATACCGATATGCATAAATATATATACATACATACATATATATATATCCGAACACACAAGTGTATAAATGTGTGTCGGCTCTCTACCCTTGCTCTCCTTGAAATCCCCACAAAAACCCCCTGCAAGCACCATCAAATTCAAATTTAAAATTTGAATTTGAATTTCCAATCTCTTCTCCCCTTTTATCCTTACCCAATAATTCCAAAAAGGCCAAATTCGAGTTACTTCCAAATAAATACCAAAGGCCGCCTTGAAGCTCCTGCCCTAGACCCCCTAATATTTTCTGACTTCAAACCTGTGTTTGAATTCAAAACCTCCTTTTTGAAACACTCAAAATATCTCTCCAAAACCCATCCAAATAATCTCAGAGAAATTGAGAGAGTGTACTGTTCTCCTGGGCCGCTTCCTTTCTCTCATGGCCCAGCTCGCCTCAACCCTGTGGCGCGCGTCGCTAGCCGATACTTGACACATGCACACCGAGCTGCCACAGCCTTTTGATCTCCTTCACTCACCCGCTCGCCGCGCGTGAGCCTGCCAGCGCCGCGGATGGCTACCACGTACCCTTCCCAAGCCGCGACGCCGCCGTCTGATCCCTCTCTGCACGCCGCACCGTGTGCGCCTCGCCTGCACGTCCCGATGGCCGCCGCATGGCCTCCCGCTCCCATGCCAGCCGTTGATCTCCTCCCCGCTTGCTCACCCGAGTGCGTGCCCCGCGCGGACCGCCACACCCCGTCGGATTGTCGCCGCACGTCTCCGAGGCCCGCGCACTGCCACTCGATCCCCTTCACTCGCTCTCTCCCTCGTAGACTGCCATGCGCCGTCAGATTGCGCCACATGATCCCCGAGCGTTGCGTAGCCGTGCGATCTCCGCACAGTGTCGTCATCCTGTTCACGTGTGAGAACCGTTCGGTCAAATGCCACCATGGACTCCCCGACGTCACTGCGACCCCATCTCGGTTGCCGCATCTTTGACCGTGCCTCGCCCGAGCCCGCTAGAGAAATTTGAGCCTCGCCGTTCGATACCCCGCCTTCCGCCGCTCGGCGCATCTCCACCGTTGGCTGTTTTCACCTACACCCGAGAAGAATCCCACGCCGCAGCGCCGTTCTCTCACACCTCCACGATTGGACTGCAAGATTGGAGCCCGAGCACAACCAACCTAGCCCCGCTCCTCCCTTGCCTATAAAAACCCCCAAGACCCCTACCCGTCTCCCTCTCTGACTCAACTCCCTGGGACGCCGCTCTGCCTTGCCGTCTCACGGAGCCCGGCTGCCGAAGCCGTTCCAGCCGCCACGACGCCGTGGACATCCCACCCCCCCCCCCCCCACCCCCCCCCCCCCCCTTGTTGAGCCAACCGACGCCCGTGGACATCACACCCTGATGGCCCTAAACTTCCCTTCCCCGCTTGGCCTCCGTTCAACCCGAACGCAAGAATCCCCAATACTCCTCTATGTCGTTGATCCGATCCCGAGCTCCGCCGTCTTGAACAATTCTGTCATCGGTGAGCTCCTCCGTCGTATCCCCTTGCGCTAAGCCCCTCTGGATGTTTCCCCGCACCCCTCTCCTTCCCTAGCTCTCCTCGGCTCGCCCCGACGCCGCCATGGCTGCTGCCCCTCTTCTCCTCTTTTCTCTCCCCTCGCCGCCTCGGCATCTCGCCGCCAACCGCCGTCGCATGGCATCCTTCTGATCCAAGCCGCTCAAGTGATTCCCCTTGGTCCCCTCTATCCGCCGGTGGCAAGCCCCTCGCCGCGAAGCGCCGCCGTTCGTCGGAGCCCATCCGCCGCGGTCGGCTGTTCGATCTCTGCGCCCTCTCCCTTGCCTGTGAAGCTCAGGGAAGAAGATGGCCACGTGGACGCTAGCTCGGCTCCGCCTAGACCCGCACGGACCTAGTCAGCAGCCACTCGTCCTCACATGCACACGGCCCACGCAAAGCCAAGTCGCTAACATGCGAGCCCACCTGCCTTGATCCACCCCGAACCACACCGTGCACCTCCCTGTGAGTCTGACACCGGGGCCCCACACTTCATCCCCCACCACCTAGGCCCACTGTACATCCAGCCACTCCACTCATCTCTCACTGCCATGTGGGCCAATAGCTATCCGTAGGGCCCATTGTCAATGACAGCAGCCCACCAACCCTCTCTCTTGCATGTGGACCCCAGCTATCAGTGACTCCCTGTGAGAATATTCCCTCCAAATTCCAGAAATCCTTTTCCTCTATTCCATAAATCCATTTAAACTTCGGAAATTCATATCTTTTAATCCGTGACTCCGATTGATTCCATTCCAACTCCAGTAATTTTTTAAAATTGAGATCTATCTAATGGCACTATTAGTAGTACTAAATAGGGTTTGTTTCTTGGACTTTGTGTAGATTTTGTGTGTTTGTGCATAGTAACCGGTCGTTAGAAATTCATTTAGGAACGGATTTCGCGGCGATTCCTTAAAAACTCGTGAAGATTTAGAGCAAGGCAAGTCACCTTTGATCATTTTGAGCTCATAATTATGGAACTAAGTACTTTAATTGACAAATTGCATATACTAGGTTACACTGTAATAATTTCTCGGCCACGACAGTGAGACGACCGACGGGCCACCAACCCATTTGCTGCATGACTTCCTTGACTGGTTGTGAATCCCTTAAATATCCTTGTCACCTCCCTTGACAAATCCTGGTACCTGTGCCGACGGGCATGGTACCGGTGATCACCTATCAAATTTAAAAATGATTACGATGGGTAAAACTTGGGTTTGCAAAATGTTGTAAAACCCGAGACCTGGGTCGATGCCTTGAAAATAAAATGGTTTGTGAAAACCGCGATACAGGGATCGTGCCAGTGGGATGAGTCTCCCGCGCTGCAGCTAAAAGCCGATTCCTTTGAAATTTCATCCGAACATACGACAGTACAACCACATGGGTGATATAGGATAACTCCTAGCTGAGTAAAGAGTCGCCCAGAAACGCCTTGTGTGCCAATGGACTGTGGATAGTGTGGGAGGGCGTCGGGGTTGCCTCCTAGGTTCCTAGTACAACATGGCGTGGATCTACCATGTGATTGATCTCGAGGACCCCTCCGGTTGGCATAGGGTAACCTGGGTGGACTTCAGAAATGCCTTGTCGCGAAAACCCCTAGTCACCAATCGTGTCTGTTCATTCGCGAGCTAGGTGATAGAGTAAGTCGCGTCGTGTGGGTAAAGTGTACCCCCTCTACAGAGGTTTAAACTGTTTGAACAGCTGTGCCCGCGGTCATGGGTGGATGTGAGATGATTCCTTAGCGTAGTTTTGTTTGACTATTATTTACGAAGGATGTTTGCGGATTGAGAATCTGATTTCGAAAAATGTTATGAAGTTGTCAAGGACAGCAGGGCTATGGGCCCAATGAGGTTGGATCAGCTGGTGGAGCTGGATCTTGGAGGCCAACTCTTGAGAGTTGCACAGATTCAAAGATTGATATAACTCACTCCGATCGGGCGAGACTCACCTCGCCCTGATTGTTGAGAAGCACACACTAGCAGATTTAAAAAGATTTAAATAAAGAAGATTGCAAAATAACCAACCTCTCTTTGAAGCTTGCAACAACCACCTAAGTTCCCTTAGTTTGCTGAGTACGTATGTATTCACCCTTGCGCTCTATATATATTTATATATATATATTTCTACCGGGAGCTGAAGTTAGAGTTGTAGTGAAGTGAAGATTAGGGTTTTATTCCGATTCCTAGCCGTTACCTGTGTGTTGGGACTTAGCCCATTGTTCCGCTGCTACCGCTGCCTCTGTGTTGTTCGTTGCTGTCTCCGGTTTGCTTCGAAGCTGCAACATAAGTAAATGTATAAGTCTATTTAATTAAGGTTCTATAATGATGCATATCTGATTTCCGTAGAATGATGCATATCTGATTTCCGTAGATACCAGCGCTGCGTCCTAGGACTGGTATCGGTATCACGGTTCCGCGGGAAGACAGTTCGCACTGTTTTCCTGCGGCATGCACTAATTGGTGCCGTTGTATGACGGTGCCAGATCGGGGTGTGACATCTTCCTGGGCCACCACAACAAATATGGATACCAGAAGATTTTTCCCAAAACACATTAGAGTGGTAGAGTCCGTACGTACTTTTTTTTTTGTTAGCAATGTTTTTTTATTTTCTCTCGCATTCTCTTCACTGATTTTTAGGGTTTTCTAACCTGGCAAATGTCAACAAACAGCCAGGTACCCCAAGCATATATACATATGCATAACCAAGTGCCCAAAGAAGTAATTATGTACATAATAGATTCCTTTTTTTTTATTAGACAATGTACATACTGGATCTCTTTGAATGCCATATGAAATATTATCAATGTTTGAGCTTGTACATAAATCTCTTGCTTTGAGCTTTTCAAATATTTATGAAGCTATGAAAATTGTATATTTGGTACCTTTAGCAGTTTTGCATTTTTATAGTAAGTGTAAAGGGGGAATTATAAAGACATGACATATTACATATAATTCGTAAATTTGAATTTGTTTATATGTTTTGTGTGATGTATATTGTGGGAAAACATAATAAGTTTTGGTTGTGCTTATATATTTACCATATGACATAATATAGTAAACGTGCTTTGTACATACATGATTACTAGTACATTAAGTTATCAGTTTTGCCTGACACGCATGATCTGACTACAATCGTTCAATCTGTCAACACGCATCCCATCTCCTTAATCGGAGCCCTTGATGTCACATCCAGTTAGCGTAGTGAGCTACAGTGAATGGCACGAGGACAAATTTTGGCCATTTGATTAGAGATGAAATACATTAAAACGGCTACAATAGCAAAAATCATCTATATGTATATAGTGCACCTACAATATTATATAGTTAGCGATTTAATATGGTTCACTATAAGATACTTCTGTTTAAACAATGTTTTTCTATATTTAGCACAGAGGATCTGTGTCTATTACTCTTATACATTTTCAAACATCTATCTATCGAACATGTAAGAATATCACATATCATACCACCATCGCTTATGTCTCCTAACTGCCTTCGTAGTGTCAACCATAACATTGTGGCCACACAAGATCAACTCAAAATGGACCATATGTCAGCAATGTCGCACTATCAGGCATGATGATCAGTTGATCACAGATTCCGGTCATTTTCAGCTCATAAGAAAAGCGAAATAAAATAGTCCCACGGAAAATAAAAACAAGGCGGCTCGAACTCGAAGATTCCCAAGTCTGACCCGCCAGTGCCATGCCAAGTCCGCCGCCACCACAAACTCCACGGATAAATTGCAGAAACCACCTCGGCGTTCGCCAGAATCCTCGACATGTCCTCCTGCGCCACTGCCCCCCACCACCTCCACCGCTGCTCCGGCCGCCTCCTCGAGGCACCGGGCGCCCGGTCTCGCGTTGTCTCGGCGGCCCTGCACGTGCCTCCTCGCCGGCGCATGGTGGTCTCCAGGGCGATGAGCGCCGAGGCGCCCCTAGGCGTGACGCCTGCGGCGGAGGAGCCGGCGGGGCGGCAGGAGGCGGTGCCGGTGGCCGAGATGGTGGAGGAGGCCGCCGTCTGGTGCGCCGTGCACGGGCTCGTCGTCGGTGACCGCGCAGAACCGGTACGGCTGCTTGGATTTGAATTCTTTCATGGTCGAAAGCTTGCTTTTTTTAGTCCTCTTGGAGAGGTCAGTGTTCTTGGGAATGTGACACGATCTTGGTGATTGATCAGTAGAGGAAAAATTGGGAATTTTAGGCGAGATTCGTTAATTTGAGTAATTATGCGGTTATTTTCTGGCGCCTTAGTTTGAAATGCGGGAGAAAAATGATAGTACAGTATTTTCAGTCCCATATTGGTAATTTTCATTATGTTCATGATCTCATCGGCGCATTTCTGAATCACTAAATCCTGTATGCTCTATCAAGAGATTGTTAGATGCTAGAGTTGGTGGGTACTTGAACTTCGGTTACACATCGTCATTGATTGCACGTGTGGTTGATTGTAGTATTAATGTAGTTTACAAGTGGCGGAAAATATGTTTGTTTTGCTACATACTATTAGTGGTACATTTAGTCTATAACATCATGTTTTGTGTTATAGACAGAAAGCTTCCAGCTTCCATCTGTGTAATCATTCAAATAATACGAGTAGATTATGGAGTTACATTGCTACAAGATTTACGGTTTACACATCCACGCATGCCATGCATTTCATATGGTGTTAAATGTTGAGTCAAGAATTGAAAATAAAACTCCGTGGAAATTTTTTTTATGTGAGAAATGAAAGATAGTACTTGTTAAGTAGCCTTGTCGTGATTCTTTGCAGAGATCAGGAACAGTCCCTGGTGTTGGTCTGGTTCATGCTCCATTTTCGCTACTTCCAACACGTTTTCCAGCATCTTTTTGGAAGCAAGCGTGTGAACTGGCTCCTATTTTTAATGATCTTGTGGATCGTGTGAGCTTGGATGGCGAGTTTTTGCAAGACTCCTTATCTAGGTGAGTTCCAAAGTTCACATCAAATTATGTTGATAATGATGTGAAGAGTTTCACTTTAAACTTGTACTAAGGGGACAGATACTGAACTGGTTGATATTATACGAAGACTCCTGCATTGAATTTTCTGATGCATATTATTGTCTGGTGTTCTGATCATTGAAGTTACTTGTGCAATTTTCCCCTTTAAAAAATAAATGTCAGCTACATAAAAAATTCATATTCTATGGAATCGCCAGGTTTATATTAATTATTAAATCATCATTTTGTGATTCCAGAGCAAGGCAAGTTGATGATTTCACCGCTAGGCTGTTAGACATTCATGCGAAGATGATGGAAATAAATAAGAAGGAGGTAATTAACTGAGTTTGTTGTTAACTTCTGGTTTTGAATTCTGATAAATGCATCTTTTAAACTATCCTTCTCGATGACTTTTTTCGTGTTTTTTGAACCATATGTTTGTTAGTAAGGTTCTGACAAGTGATTAATAAACTATCAGGATATCCGTTTAGGGTTGCATCGATCTGATTACATGCTGGATTCTGAAACCAATTCACTTCTCCAAATTGAAAACAACACTATTTCATCATCTTTTCCTGGTCTTGGTTCCCTTGTGAGCGAACTTCACAGGTCAGGTTAATGTCTAAAGGATTTACTTGTTTCAATCTCCTAAAGTGTTAACCTTATTAGAAGTATTATTTTAATGACTTCAGGACCCTACTTAATCGATATGGCAAGACTTTAGGCCTTGATTCCAAAAGGATTCCTCGGAACCGGGCTGCCACTCAATTTGCTGAAGCATTGGGCAAAGCTTGGACTGAGTTTAATAATAAGAGGTCTAAACTCTACCTATGCACTGTGAGTTTGTTTTAATTCAATAATTAGAAAACACAAGCTTCAACTAACACAGCTTTCTTCTTCGGTTGCCAGTGCTGTAATTATGATGGTTGTTCAACCTGAAGAAAGAAACATGTATGATCAATACTGGCTCATCAATCATTTGAAGGAATCATATCCTTTGGTCATTTGTTTTCTTTTCTGTTGTAATTTCAAGCTGTTAACGTCTGAAATGTTGAAGCTTCAATTATTTCATATTCATTTTCTAATGTGTTTGTTGTCAGTTTCTCCTGTACATTACAGACTTTCTAATGTGTTGATTTTTGTTCATTTGATTGAAGTTTTGTTTCAGGGATATGATTTAAGTATTAACATGTTGCCTGCCTTATAGTAGGGAAACAATTGTTGGGTTTGGTAATCACTTGTTTTTACTACCTATGTGGTTACCACAGTTAACATCATGGAAATAGGTTTTCCTTAACTATCTATTACGCATGGTGTGAAGACCATCAGGAAAACATTGGCACAGGTGGAGGCTGGAGGACATGTTCTTCCAGATGGAACACTTGTGATGTATGTATCCTGTGTAGACACAAAGGAAGACTTACTGTTCTCTATTAGCATTCTAATATTTTAATGTGTGAAAGTGCAGAGATGGCCAGACAGTTTCTGTTGTGTACTTCAGAGCTGGGTATTCTCCAAATGATTACCCTTCAGAAGCGGTATGTACTACTGCATTTGTATTATGAACAGCCTTTCTCATTACATAGGGAAGTTCTATTTTTTATATTAATCACAAAGAAAGTTCCCTGGAAGAACTTTTGCTTCAGAGGCATTTGTATTTTTGTTTTCTGGTTAATGTTTCATCACTTCCTGTTTCTTCAAAGAAAAAGGAAATTTATTTTGTTGGTGAATTCATTGTCTGTACTGTAAAGAAGTCCAAATGTCAAGTGATGTGCTCACTAATTAGTTTAGTAGCTGGGTATTTACAATTCATGGTGGTGTCTTTTCTTTATATTTTAGGAATGGAAAGCGAGGCTTTTGATGGAGCAGTCATCTGCTATAAAGTGCCCTTCAATATCCTATCATTTAGTGGGAACCAAAAAGATCCAGCAAGAACTAGCAAAGCCTAATGTTCTTGAAAGGTGATGGTCATTTTTTACTACCATTCGGCAGTTACTGTTTTTGAATATTCCTGTGCATATTACATTTTAGATCTGTTGAATTTGTTAGGAGTATAGAATTGCGGTCAATATGCATCTTTTTGAATGTATAGTATATCATTTTTATTTGTAGTGCTATACTTCTAGGTTTTAGCCATGCGTTCCTGACCACTATCTGATTTTATGTATCTGTAGATTCCTTGATAACAAGGAGGATATTGCCAAGCTACGGAAATGCTTTGCAGGGTTATGGAGTTTAGATAATGAAGAAATAGTGAAGACAGCAATAGAAAAACCTGACTTGTTTGTCTTGAAACCTCAGCGAGAAGGCGGAGGTCTGTTTTCATGGCACTTAAGAACATCCTTTTCACTATAAATCTTCTGGAAACGTGCTGTTGCTGATATTAGTCTTCAGGGAACAACATATATGGTCATGATCTGCAAGAAACGCTGGTCAGACTCCAGAAGGAGCAGGGAGAGGCACTTGCAGCCTACATACTGATGCAAAGGATTTTTCCAAGAGCTTCTCTTACTCATCTGGTACAGGGTGGTGTTTGCTTTGAGGACCTTACAATCTCTGAGCTTGGGATATATGGAGCCTATTTGCGGTACTTAACCCCTTGGAGGCTCATAATTTTTGTATTTTTATTTATTTGTAATATTCCCTTCCTTTTTTTTTAATCGAATTGATCATTTTACAATGCTCAATCAGGAACAAAGATAAGGTAGTGATGAATAATCAGTGTGGTTACTTGATGCGCACCAAAGTTTCTTCATCAAATGAAGGTGGAGTTGCCGCAGGATTTGCTGTCCTGGACAGTATTCTCCTCACAGATGAGGTGATAACCATATACATACTACTAATCATAGTGAACATTTATCAACATTATAAGCTATGAAAAATTTTATCAATTTTCCTACTGCGGTGGTAGAGCAGAGGGCCACCTGTCATACACCAATATCTATTCTAATCAATCTTGATAAAAAAAAGATTCTCTAGTCAATCACAACCAGTTTCCAGGGCCATTCCTCTGATGCCTACAAAATGAACTAGACCTGGAAATCTGGGCCATTCTTCTCTAGTTTCTTCTCTTCTTTTGAAATATTGAATTGAATCCGTCTGTTGCCATGTCATTATTGCAGTGAGGAAGCAAGGTAGCAGAGTTACAAGTGACAGCTAGCAGACACTGGAATGAAGCTGGCTGACGGAAGGTTGCAGTCTCAAAATTCGGGTTGTGCACCAGTTCCTCTTAGCCACGGGCATACAAATCAATGACAGCTAAACTAATAATGGATCAACAATTTGCCACAGAAAGACGTGATGGAATAGGAAGTGCAAACTCGCTATTGATTTATCCCCTGAAAGGAAGGGAAACAGGACCAGTGAGCTTGTGCCAGCAAGTATGTGAACTGGTAATAAAGACCAGTGTGTCACTGCCCCATTGGATGTAAATGTAAAAGGCCATGGCGACCCACTGCATGCATCTATGATAATGATGATTTATTTTAGTTCATAGATTGAAGAGCACTGCAACCTTGTATCATGGTCTTGGAGACCTAACAGTGTAATACTATTAGCGTCAGCCATTTTTTAAAAGGAAAATTAGTGCATAGTGCAGCTTCAGACCACCTTTCTTGGCTATTGGATGAGACCATTGCTTCTGCAAAGATTTTTCCATGTCTTGACATTACTGTTTATGCTAGGGTGGTTTTGTTCAGTTGTGCAATGTATGCATATTATGACCACACATATTTGCAGCCAACAAGATAACAGTCTGCTTTTTTTTTCTTGTTAGCATCATATGGAAGCTGTGCAGAATTCGTAAAAATACTGTCTTATCACTGCTGAATTCCATCGATTTCAGAAGTAGAATTCAAAAAAAAAAAAGGAAAAGCGGTCTACTGTTTCTTCTCTGTTGACTTCACAAACCTTATGTCATCTCTGCTGCTAACTGAAGGGTGCATTTGTTCAGGATTGTGGGAAGCAGAGGATGAACAAATTAATTTGGTGAGTTTAATTCATTATCCGTGTACATTAATAATGCGAATGGCATTGGAGTTGATAGTGAACACCAGTAATATATAGCTGAAGCACATAAACAGGGCATTATGCCTGATTGAAAATTCAGAAAGGTTCGGTTTTTTTTATGGAACTGTACTTTCTTTCCTTGCTTTGGGTTTCTGCACTAATAATAATTAGATCCTTTTGAGTTTGGAAGGTTCATGTTTTTATCAAAGAGACCATCTGGATGGGAGATGCACATTGTTACCTTGTTCAAAACTTCTGAGATTTCTGAAGTGCTTCAGTGGTGTCAGATTATTGCGATTTTTTAAGAACTTTCCACTGTGAGGATGGCAAATTTTTAATATAGCCAATTGTTATCTACCAAGTGGAATCTTCAGGAATAACATTTAGCACTGCTGGATTGTCTGCTAAATCTTCGCAAGTAGAGTTGCTCAAGTTGCTGGAAGTATATAAAATTTATAAAAAATATCATCTGAGAAACTATGTATTTCAGCAAGGTGCATGTATGCACAAGTTGATCTCTCTCTACAATCTGTTTCGGATGGTCAATGAAATGAGCAACTGCCTCAACTCTCTCTCAATCACTAGTGCACGACCAATAATGACTTTCGAGTGTATATATTGAGACTTTAGAGTTTCAGAATTCAGACATCCACCAAAGTTGAGAGCACAGACATCAGTGGCTGAGACTTTAGAGTCTAGAGTGTATATATATATATTCAGAGTTTCAGACATCCACCAAAGCTCATAGCATACACATAAGTGGCGTGAGACTTTCTTAACAGAAAAAGGAAAATCTCTGAGAATTAATCCTCGCCAGCTGAAGTAAAGGACTTGCGTTTGTCTCGGGCTTGAGTAGTAGTAAGGTGATGAATGATGATGTTACTCACTAATGCGCTAGCTTGCATTGGAGTTTCACCGGATGGAGCTAGTAACCTGATGGTCCTTTGCCGATGCGAACGGCAGCGACGATGACACGGAGAAGGGACCAAGATACGGCCGGGTTGGGTTGGGTTGCTCGATTGTGGATTCTTTAGAACTCAAAGAGATAATCTTGCATTGGTACCTCCCGGCGGTTTAGTCTTTGTTGAGTCCGAGTAGATCTTTACAACCTTCTTAGTTTTAGGAGTCTTTTCCGTACATGAATCGATGTATTATTTTTACGCTAGTATATTGGTGCGTTGGTACATGTATAAAGTATCTCATATTTAATACACTGATAACTTGTATCCATATCCGTCTTTCGTTGTTTATGACGTACTTGAAGGCCTTGGCCGCATGCAAAGTAGGTGTCGTATTAGGCCCGTAAAAATTAGGGGCTCTAAAATTTTCATGTTTAATTGAAAGCAATACGTTCTAACATGTTTCAGAACCTGTCGCCCGTTTTTGAAAGTTCTTATCTTCTTACTCTACTAATTTGGCTACAACGGATGTATTTTCTTTAGATCCGATAGGTGTTCGATGATAACCACAGTGACCTCAAAGAATTGTAGCTTATGACAAAAGTGTGAACGTGTATTCTAGGAACTAAAGATTCCATTTTTTTCAATTAGTAAAGAAAACTGAATCAGGACACCATTCTTCTTCCGAGGCAGGGAAAGACCACTATTATGGTCAGTTGGGTAGTATAAAGCCGTATTTTGTGTTTAACACCGGGACCCCAAATTTTTAGGTATGGCCCTGCTGTCACCAGGTCATGCTTGGTGCAGTCCATGCATGCAAGAATCAGAGATCATAGTGCAAGTGGCTTAGAGCATCTCCAACAGGGACTCTAAACATGGTCCCTATTCTATTTTTTAAAGTCAGACAAAAAAACTGAAGTTCAATAGAATCCCAACTCGAGTCCCTACTTTATAGAGATCCCGAAATCTTCCTCCTCAACCCCATCTCCCACGGGTACGTAGGGAGCTCCCTACTCTACGGTTGGGAGTTTTTTTCTCTCGCGCGAAACAATTTTTCCCCTGCGTCGTAGTCTCACCCGTCCTCGCGCTGCTGCCTTCTGCCCTCCATCATCGCCTCAATCCGAGCCGCCGGCGCCGCCGGATCCAACCCTTCCGCGGCTGTCCCCTTCCGCTGCGGCCACGGTGTGCTGCCCTGCCTCGCGTGCCTTCTCACCAGAGCCCACGGCGATGGGCCCCGCCTCCTAGGCTCCTCCTAGCGGTCTATACGTGCTCCACCTCTCCGCCGACGCCTCCGACGCCGAGCGCCGGGACCTTGCCGCCTGGGTTGCCGCTGCCACGCCCGCCGTCGTTGGCGCGCCTACCGCGGGGACGCCCGTTGGCTCCTCCGGTCTCGCCGGCACGCTCCGCGCCGCCGCCGTCCTGCTCCGCCTCGACCTCTCCGCCGACGCCTCCGATGCCGAGCGCCGGGACCTCGCTGCCTAGGTCGCCGCCGCCACGCAGGCCGTCGTTGGCGCGCCTACCGCGGGGACGCCCGTTGGCTCCTCCGGTCTCGCCGGCACGCTCTGCGCCGCCACCGTCCTGCTCCGCCTCGACCTCTCCGCCGACGCCTCCGACGCCGAGCGCCGGGACCTTGCCACCTGGGTCGCCGCCGCCACGCCCGCTGTCGTTGGCGCGCCTACCGCGGGGACGCCCGTCGGCTCCTCCAGTCTCGCCGGCAAGCTCCGCGCCGCCACCGTCCTGCTCCGCCTCCACCTCTCTGTTATTTGTTGTCAAGATATAGCTTCATATGGATATGCAAGTGCATATACTTGTATGCATACAATCACATCTATATTCTATATGCCCCTAGTAACAATGTAGGCTTGTTTTGTTTGGGTGCTAGATAAAATTGCCAAGGTATAAATGGCCAAGGTATAAATGCTCAATGTGAAATTTTAGCAAAAGGAAACAGATTTAATTTTCTCCCTTTGAGGTTTGGTTTATAAATATTTGAGTTTGAATTTTAGTGATGTAATATAAAGAATATACATATAGATTATATTGAAATATGAGAGAAAAAGAAATAGGGACTCAGATTTAAGGGCCCTTGTTGGAGTTGGGTGTCAAAAACAGAGCCCCAAAAAATAGAATGAGTCCCTACTCAGAAAATAGGAACTTTGTTTTTGGGGCTACTGTTAGAGATGCTCGGGCAATATCTTGGTGTTTAGTGGTCAAGCCCATGCTGCACAATATGGATGGTTAACTAATTAATATAATAAAACAAAGGTACACAGTTGTTTGCTGATCACGTGTTGGTATTGCCACATAAAATATTATTTTGGTTCTTTTAGCTCTGTCACATTATATTTAAACTAAGGTGCATATATAACACTAGTGTTGCGTGCCTGGGACACATGCACCTCCGTGTGCTACAAGCTCTTGATACCCTTGTCACTCTAGCTCATTATTAGGCTCGGCTAATCCTCTAAGACACTATTTTAAATGTCATTTATATTTTATAAGAATATCATTTGAATGACAATTATGATGATATTTTTATAATTTTCTAGTGGTGGATTTGCAATAACGGCAAATTTACAATTGCCCCGAATAAACCGTGACACCCCTTTGGATCTCTGACCACCGTCCAATCAGGTGCATGCGACCAAGATTGAATAGATCAGCTAAGTATTTGGGCCGTCGTGGTGCATGCTAGGCTTGGACCTGCAATTCGGGCTCAAAGTTTTTGTTTTCTAACATATCCATATAGCTAATTCAAAACGGGCCTATTACATATGCTTCCTAAATTAAATCACTATTCTTTGACCTAAACAATTAATTCCTAGTCTATCTTAAATAAATCTCTACTATTATAAAAATAAATAGTGTTTCTGCCTAATTTTCATCCATCATCCATACGTGGCCCGTGTACCATCTGATTAACTAACGCGATGGCTTGGATCGGCTTGCATGGCCACATACACACACCCTTTCTCTCTTACTCTCCCCCAATCCCCACACCCGCCTTCCTCCCGCCCAGAAGAAACCCTAGATCGAGCTGTCTCCCCCCCCCCCCCCCCTCTGGCGATTCGTGTCACCCAGTACCGCCCCGTCCGTTGCCGCCTCCACCTGCGTCGCCTCTAGGCAAGCCGGTCGAGAACACCTAGATCTGGTGGTCCCTTACCTTGATGATGCCAGATTACGAATCACCGATACCATTGTGTCAGGATCCAGCTGACTAGAGCAATTGGAGCATCGGCGACCTCTGGGGATGCTTGACCTCGAGGAGATACATCAGTGACCATGGAGGAGAGAGAGGAGTCGAGCGATAATAACCATGGTTGCCGCGGGACCGGGGATTACTACTCGTGTCCGTCTCCATATTTCGGTCTCGAGGCGCAGGGTGGTGGCACGGGCGTGCCAGGCAGTGTGGCCGACCGGCGGAGGGAGGCGTCCTGTCAGTGGAGAAGATAAGCCCCCGAGGAACCGGCTTAGAGATGTCCAAATGGGCCGTGCCCCGTCGGGCCGGCCCTGGCACGGTGCTACAGTAACCGTGCCCGGCCCGGCCCGGCACGGTTGGCCGTGGGCCGTGCCGGCACGGCCCGAGTAGCCGTGCCGTGCCTGGGCCGGCGGTGCGGCACGGCGGGCCGGCACGGCACGGCCCGTGGACTGTAGCGGCCCGACCGGGCACTGGGCACGGGCACGGCACGGGGCACGGGCACGGGAACTGGGCACGGGGCGGGGCGCGGGCACGCACGGCAAGGGCGTGGACGGGCACGGCAAGAGGCGCGGGGCACGGGGCACGAGCCGGCACGGGGCTCGGCGCAGGCGGGGAGGCGGCGGACGGCAGCCTCGGGGGGCGGCGCGCAGGCGGGGAGGCGACGGCGGAGGCCGGGGAGGCGCTCGCGGGAGGCGGCGGCGAAGGGGGCGGAGGAGGCCGAGGCGGCGGGAGGAGGCGGAGGAGCCGAGGAGGCCGAGGCGGCGGCAGGCGGTGGAGGGGGCGGCGCGCAGGCGGGGAGGCGGCGGCGGAGGCCGGGGAGGCGCTCGCGGGAGGCGGCGGCGGAGGGGGCGGAGGAGGCCGAGGCGGCGGGAGGAGGTGGAGGAGCCGAGGAGGCCGACGCGGCGGGAGGAGGCGGAGGAGCCGAGGAGGCCGGGAGGAGGCCGACGCGGCGGGAGGCCGACGCGGCGGGAGGAGGCGGAGGAGCCGAGGAGGCCGGGAGGAGGCCGAGGCGGCGGCAGGCGGTGGAGGGGGCGGCGCGCAGGCGGGGAGACGGCGGCGGAGGGCGGCGGCAAGCGGCCGAGCCCGGGGACGCCGGACGCGCGGCGGCAGGCGTCGGCGGACCGGGCCGGCCCGGGCACGGTGGGCCGCCGACGAGCCGTGCCGGCACGGCACGGCCCACGACCTCGGCGTGCCGTGCCTGGGCCGGGGGGGAGGCACGCGGGCCGGCACGGCACGGCCCGCTACAGGAACCGTGCCTACACGGGCCGTGCCGCATAGTGCCGTGCCACTATCGTGCTAGGGCCGGGCCGGGCCGGGCGGCCCGTTTGGCCACCTATAAACCGGCTTGGTGACAAGCTGGGGCCAGCGGCGGCCCACCAGATTGGCGTGACGCAGAGGGGAGCATCAGCGTAAAGGACCGGTGGCAGCAGATCAGAGAGGCGGAGCTGCGCACTACGCTTGCCCTTCTTCCCCTTGCGGCCGCACCATCCCGATGCAGGTCCCTTCCTCCGCCGAGCTGAAGCACCTCCTCCAGCCGCTCACCAATATCCTCACCTACGGCCGGCCAGATGTTCATCCAGGCTCCATCAAGGAGTAAAGCACCTCGGTCCCTCTTAATTTCTTTTTTTTTAGCAATTTCATTTTGGAATAGGAGTGAGGTTTGCTAGCTCATGCACCAAAGTTTGATTTGAGAGCTAAATTTTGTGGTTGCGCAAATTTGAATGACAATAAGTGAATTCATTATGTAGTGCCTCCATATGTTAAAGTAGCTTGATTTTTACTCTAATTTGTGCTCGCCATCTGCCGCTGTACACCATTGGAGCTCACCACAAGCAGCTTCCATCAGGTTCACCAGACGTTGTAGATTCATGACTGCAGCTGTTGTCGTCAGTATACCTTTTACTGTTCAAGTAAACAAAGTCGTCCTTTATTTTTAAACAGAGAGCATAGTTAGTTATGTTTGTCAACTCTAACATTGATTTCCATGCATTTAGGTTATTCGTTGATGAAATGACTGGCTTTCAGATCAATGTATTCCAGGTTACTTGATTTTCTTTCTAATAAACGAATGGAGTCTTTGACATTTTTTTTTTCCAATTAACTCGGTAACCTTGCTGAATGATGCAGCTGCCACTGCCAGAGTCTTTTGGTTTTATTTTCATATGGTTTGCCGCTTTGCCTCTAATATTATTCATAGTACAGTCCATAACTAATGTCATAGTGAAGGACTTTTTAATCCTAAAGGTATTTTTAGTCTTCGTATATTAGGATAGAAAATTATGGTCTGTTCAAGTGGGTGCAAACTGATGATTTGATTTCTCTGGGCAATCCAGGAGGCAATGTGCGAATTGTGACACTAAAATCTTTCCATCGTCGGGACTATTCTGTCAGCGTTCAGTGATTAGTAGACCCTGAAGCTTATAAGCAAGCACATGAAAACATCTGTCTTGCAGCAAGCACGTGAAAACATCTATCTTGCAGTATATAATTAGTAGCTGAGACCGTAAATATTAGTAAAATATTTTCTTTACTTGGATGAATTCATGTGCTCTCACTTGAGTTGAGATTTTAGCAATATACTTCAGTTTGGCCTGGAGTGTACAGCACGCAATGATTTTTGAAGCTGTTAGCTAGCTGGACACTTTTCCAAAACGTCCGTAGCACTAGCACCCTGAGAATGTAATGCATAATTATCGGTACTTATTCCCATTTATGGTAAAAGCAAGCAATTCCTTGCACTAAACGACTGCAATTACCATTTCATCGTCGTAATTTCAGTCACTATACTAGCATGTGAACTTTTAATGTGTTCGTCTAACATAAAATCTACCATACATAGGTTTCTCGCTATTTCTACTTGGCTTATTTATTTACTGGTAATATGCATTGAAGATTGATGAGGAAAAATTTAGAGGCCGTGGAGCATCCGAGCACTACTCCAAGAAGAATAATTTCAAGTATTTTTTAGAAGTAGCAATATGCATGCATGGCTTTTGAATATATTACAATTGTTAACACATACTATCCTATTGATGAAAATATCACAATATGCACTATATCTTATAATCATGTTTTGTCCGGTTTCTTTTATTCTGTTGCAATATACTGATAATTAGCTATTACTCTAAATGGTGAGCGTGATACTTTAGCCTATCCCCTCCTGGGACACATAAAGTCATGTTTTCCTAATTACATATAGCAAATATTTATAGTTGACCCCTTAAAAACTATTGAACCATCTTTTGTTTTTGATCCTGTTGCAACATACGGATAGTTGCTAGTAAACTAAATTATACATTTAGATCGGCGATGGCGCGTAGAAGAAGTTCCACAATAGCATCGTACTGGATTCAATTCGCTGCCCAAATCGATATTTGTAATTACTGAAGGGTACGTGCTGGGTTCGGAAGATTGCAATTTGCGAGAGCTCGAAGAATCTCCATCTGAACCAACTGATTCAACTCGAGTTTATATCTGGGCCTTCTGCAGACAAATATTACCCAACGTAACTGCGTACGGAAATTGAGGAGCTATCCTGTACTTTAACATTTCAACAACTTCAAATTAATTGACTTAATTGGTACATTACCCTAAAATAAAATCATTTTTTATGGACTTAGCCACTCCGCTGAGCCAACTTCTAAAAATAGTTTTGGCGTTATGAAGAAGAGGAATATTGAACGCAAAAGACACATCACTAAGCAAATCAAGCCACGTTCAATGAAATTAAAAAGGTGCTAAATTGTTTCTTGACGATTACAAAAATAACATTGCTTACCTCTCCCCTCTCTCCCATTCCTTTTAGAAAGATTTATCTTTTATTAGAATTACCTTCCTAGAAAAAAACCACATCAATAATTTTGATCTTTAGAGCAATCTGTAATTCCATAAAATCTTCAAGTGGATTTTTGTGTAGTGAACAAGCAAAGCAACCCTTTTTATTTGACACAGTTACATTAGCTCCACAATTCATCCCACGCGATTAGCTCGGGCTAAACAGTTACTCATCGCTCCGTATACAAATATAAGACGTGTATATTATTGACACGGTCTATATTAGTATACGTATACTTTAACTATTAATTATTTTCATAGTGCATTATCAATAACTACGAAATTAATATCATATAAAAATATTTTTCAAATATAAATAATGATACCGCATCTAGAAAAGCCGCTGCAGTAGCGACACCTCCGCCTGCTCCCTCCTACTCCACCACGAGCACTGCCACCCGCCTCCTCTCCATCTCCACCGACGGCATAGCCTCCACCCTGCCACCACGACGCTGTCGCTGGCATCGTCCTCCACGCCATTCATTACTTGGCTGCCGAGATGCAGGAGGAGCGTCGCCTTCGTCGTGCGGCCAAGAAATCCATCGCAGACACCGAATCCTGCCTCAAGGCCTTCAGGCAGGACGTCCTCCGAAAGCGTGGTGATTTCATTCATATGATTTAGAGATGAGACAGTATCAGATGTTCCTCCAACGAGTAACAGATTTGCTCGAAAGCTTGTGCGTGATCCTCGGCCAAGGCGACGAACAGGTCGACGCCGCCTCCTTCCTTCGCCGTGCGCGACGGCACGAGGATCATCAGCCCCTCGACGGGCAGGTCCGGCGCCAGCACCGCGGCCGGCGGCCCGGTGCTGACGTCCATCTCGTGGAACCTGAACCCGAGCCAGCTGTCCACCTCTAGGTCCGGGCACAGCGTCTCCCCAGGCTCCGCCACCGTCGCGGCGAGCTCCTCGCCGCTCGCATCCGCCGCCTCGCCGAAGTCGACGAACGACTGAATGTACTCGTGGTCGACGCGCGCCACGGCGGCGCGGATGGCGCCGACCACGCCGCCGTAGCTCGAGCTGAGGAGGTGCCGGACCTGGAGCCTCGGGAACGCCCATAGCACCATGTTGCCGAAGAAGTCCATCGGCGCCGGTGGGTTGGCCCTGCCCCTGCAGTTGACGGCCACCCTCACCCGCGTGAACTCCTCTGGCTTCAGGCCACGCGCCGCCGTGATCTTCTTCCACGCGTGCGCGAGCAGGCACTCGAACGTGCTGCACCGGCCGCCGACGCGGGCTTTGAGCTCGCCGACGAACTTGGCCGTGAAGTGCACGGCGAGGTTTCTGATCTTATCCATGTCGACAGCGCCGGCACCGGACGGCTTGCTGCTACCTTGATGTCCTACCTTGAACTCGATGGACCGGTGGTCGAACACCGGCGTTGCCGGGCGGCGTGGTACGCCGGTGATAGTCCGGTCGAGGGACGGAGACGGGACGTTGAATGCCTCGCCCTCGCGCACCGCTCTCGCCCACGTGGTGCAGAAGGCGTTCATGGAGTGGCCGTCGCCGACGTGGTGGTGGACGATGAGGCCGACGGCGAGGCCGCCGCACCTGAAGCGGCTGAGCTTTACCTGCAGAAGCGCCGCCCCAAAGTAGTCCTCCGGTGGTGAAGGGTACAGTTCGGTGGCGACGTTGGTGGCGAGCACGTCGGTAAGGTCGGCCTCGACGGTGGCCTCGAGGACCAGCACGCCCTCGTTGTTGACGTGGAGATGACGCCGCCGGCGCCCCTGGCGGTCGATGGCGAGGGCGAGGCGACCCGCCATGCGAGGGTACGCGGCGACGGCCATCAGGAGGCCCTCCTTGACCGCCTCGTTGGACGGCGCCGGCTCGCGGTAGGCGAACACCATGGGGACGAAGACGTCAAAGGCCGCGCGGTCGAAGGTGGTCAGCGGGACCTTTTCGCCGGCGAGCGGGTGCGGCGCCGTGGTGCACGCCGGCTTCAGTATCGCGCAGCTCGTAATCTCCATGATTGACCTATCTCGCGCTAGCTCTGCAACTAACTGTCCTCTCGATCTTTGCTTCTTGTGAGTTGCGGTAGCTTGGTTTGGTGCACGACGAGAGACACCAATGGCAACACATATATATAGAGAGGAAGTGGTTTTTATCCCCCGTGGGGATATCTCCTTATTTTGTGCATAAAAAGTTATTAAAACATTTAAAAAATTGATAAGATAGATCAATATGTCATAAATATACAAGTTTAGATTCAACTCGTGCAAGTAGAAACAAAAATAACAAATTTAACTATGAATAATATATAATATTTACAGTTAAATTTGTTATTTTTGTGTTTACTTATACAAGCCAAATTTAATCTTGCGTGTTTATGGAGTAACATATCACATATTAGTGTATCTTGTCAGATTTTTTAAAAATTTTTTGATGACTTTTTAAATGACATATAAAAATGAGTGGATATGCTCTCAAAGATAAATAAACTTTCCCATATAGCGAGCGAGGTAGTTAGCTTTGAGAATCGAGATAGGGTTTACAAATGCATTGGGGGCTCCAAATCCACTCCCAGAGTAAGGTTGTTAACTGATCGGTTGTCGACGAAAACCGATAAAATTTAGATAGATTTTGCTGAAAACTTGAATTTATTTTTGAATTTTTTTTGAACTTGAAAAGTTGAATTGAAATGTTCAGAGAGAAATTTGACGAGGCAAAGTTCAAACTTATTGATCGACCGAACGCATTACAAAATATTATTTTTGTGATGAGAGTATCCTGTGTATATTTACAGAATATGGTAAAGTCAAGTACGTAACCCTGTAGTCTCCTGTAGTCTGTGCATTGACCTGTGTGGGTCAACGTACGTACGCATACAGACGCATCCGTTGGAAGTCTTCTTCACATGTACACAAACTCAATTAAACTATGTCTAATACTATTCAATATTCTTTGCGAGGAATAATACTATTCAAAATTCAGTTGTTAAAACTGTAGAAATTTCTGAATTCGAAGGCGCAGTAATTCATGCTAATAATTAGCACGTGGCATTTTAATTATTGTGTCACGCCATCTTTACCCTATATATATGCATGTGCTAATGTGAAACTATATACATATACATATATATATACATATATATATACATGTATACATATATGTATATATATATGTATATATATATATGTATATGTATATGTATATATATATATATATATATGTATGTATATATATGTATGTATATATATGTATGTATATATATGTATGTATATATATGTATGTATATATATATATATATATATATATATATATATATATATATATGACACACACACATGGCAGGATTTTTACAAACCTAGTACATGTGTGCACCCCTGCTTCTTATTACGTGTCTCACATTAATATCAAACAAATAGTTTTATATAATTGTTCAAAAAATTCAAGTGGAATTTTGCATATTAGCTATGCTTTAATGCGGTGCGTGCCTCTTACTGTAACCTGTGGTTAAACAAAATAAAGAAATTAACATGCGTGCACAATTGTGCGTCATGTACGGGCATCGAAATGGCCGGAATCTGTAGACATGCATGTAGCCTAGACAGTGACGGACATAACTCTAAAATGAAGATGTAAGGAAGATGCTTAATGAATAACCGAACATAATATATATATTACCATGTTTATAATGTAATTGCATAAAAAATAAAGTACACTCATTAAGGCACAAAAGAATATCTAAAATGGTATTTCTTATTAAAAAATAAAATAATAATCTTTGCGTCATGTATACTTTATGACACATCAAAAGATAATGGTAAACCCATCAATTTATGAAACATGTGTAAGGGTGAAAAAAACTCAATCAGATTTTTATCAAGCTTTCTTTGAAATTTTTTATGAATTATTTTATTTTTCTCTATCATTTGAGACTATTTTCATTAACGAGCTATACGAGCCGATCTGAGCTAGCGTGAAGACAACTTTCACTCAAAATTAAATAATCAACATGGCCAATATATAAGAAATAAAAAACAAAAAACTAGATCAATTAAAGCAATTTTATTATGCATTTTTTCCAACTAAATGAGCTAATCGAGCTCTTTTCCCACTCCTAACCATGAGTAATAGTTAACTAAATTGGTTATTATATGGGAAGACGGACTATTAATAAAAATTATGTTTAAATACTCTAGAAAGCTTAGGTAAATATATTCTCTAATCATCTATGATTTGTTTGGAACCTCTCTTTAACTTTATCAAAATCAAGTTATCTATAAATCGTATTCTTAATATAGCACAATATCATATCTTTATTTTATTATATATATTAATGGGCTACTGGCTAATATGGATGGTTAAATACTACGAGAGGGTTATAGGTGTGGAACGGCACAGACCGTAGCTTGGACCGACGGATCCACTCTACCCAAATGTGTAGCTAGGTCCGCCCTGAGCGTACGCCAGCAGCATGTTATAGTTTGACACGTACATTGAGGTAAGTTGATGAATTGTTTCTGGTGATTTCGTAAAGTTCATAGTACTAACTTATTAATTGTTTCTGGTGATCATTAGTTAGGGCACTCCCAATGCAGAAATCATGGTAGTTTCTATAGATATTAATTGCACTGCCACGTTGGCAATTTGCTGATGTGGCAAGTGATTTAACGAGGAGAGAGAGGCAAAATCTAAGAAACCAAGTCTAACTAAGAAACTAGGTCTTCACGGTTATCGATGGACAAGAAACTACTATAACCGCGTTGGGAGAGCAAATATGGTTTCTATCACTACTAAAGTCCCATGCAATAGAAAATCTTATACTGGAAAGAATAGTTTCTTGGTACATTGTCCTATGCTATAGAAACTGCTAATAGTTTCTTGCATTGTGAGTGCCCTTAGAAACAAACGTTGATTGCGTTTTGTTTTTCTGTTACTTACTGACAGGACGTCAAGGGGAAACAAAGCGGCAGCATGAATAAGTCTTAATTATGGAGTAATTAACAGAGAATTTATGTTCGTAGGACAATCACGAAAATTTCTAAAATTTATTTGCTAGTCCAAACGGACGGTTAAACAATCGGTCAAACTCTCTTCCGCCTGGCCACACAGGCACACTTACCTGGTCCACACTCAATATGGGCCACACACACCTGATCGAACGGCAGTCAGAACATAACCCAAATGGCCTTCTTGTTTGTATAGTGACCATTAGTAATGTATAGTTGAAGAACATAAACCGGAAATTTTGCTTAACTGAAATCAAAATGCAGAAAGGTTGAAGCAATTAATGTTTAGCATTGTGAAATTGTACTAGCTAGCTTCTTTTCTTGCTTTCTGGTTTTTGTTATTATTAAGTTCTTTTGAATTTGGATGCACGGTCATCCGTTTGTTCTCTGCTCGCGTGCACAGCTGAGGATCGTCACTGCCCTTTATTTAGTGTGCATTTGTTCAGGATTGGAAGAAGATGCTGAAAAGAGGCGAACACACTACTTCAAAACTGATTTTTCATGGCGTTAATGATCTTAAAATACAGACAAGCCAAAAGAGCGGCCGCTTACGGTAACTAGGCCGAGGGGGGTGGGCTGTGACCGTCACCGAAAATGTATTATCGATGGAGGTCGCTACTGTGGACTGTGGACCGCCAGTGAAAATGGAGGAGGTTTTCGCTAGCGGTCCACTTAAGCGGCCACTAACCCTTACGGGCGTACAGGCGGCCGCTTAAGTGGACCGCCAGTGAAACCCCCCCCCCCCCTTATATGGCATCTTCTTCCTTGGTCCTGTTCACCGGAGTCTGAGATTTCTCTCTTCTATAGAAGCAAAAAATATAGGGGGGAGGTTTTGAACTCAAAATCTTTGGTGGATTTCAGTTTCTAAGGTTAGATCCTTATTCTCCTATCTTTTTTATATAGTTTACTTTTAAATTTATGTTTTTAATTTAGTGAATTTTATAATCATGCATAGTAGGGTGTGCTCTTATGTGACCTAGATCTACAATTTTTAATTGGCACCTTATAGCTCAATTTGGCTCAAATATTTTATGCAATCTATAAGTAGTGGTGTTAACTTATTCATCGATGATGATTGTTTAGCTAGACATGATAGTTTTTATGTATATTAAGTTAGTTAGATTGGATCTAGTTTGGAAGAGAGAGAAACCTAGCTAGTATGTGTCTTAATATTTGTTTGTAGATCTAGATTTAATTACTTGGATCTGGATATTTTTTATCCTACTTTGTATGGAATTTTCGGTGAATCTGGATTTTTTTTATTTGTGATAAATTAATTGAACTTGATTACTTTGTATGGAATTTTTTGATAATTGTATAGAAATATAGTTAATGTTTGGATATTTCTTTATTTGGACGTATTTCAATGCAAATACGATAATTTGTACCGTATCTGAACTAAATTTTACGGAGGCATATTTGTAAACTTCCGACTGAATTTACAGATGGCAAGGTCATGGATGTACGATACATCAAGATTTTATACGTCATATATTACGGGAGTTTCTAAATTCATTGATGATGCCAAGGCGCATGCTGTAGGTAGGAAGATCAAGAAAATCCATTATCCATGTGTTGACTGCAAAAACTAGAAAGTATGGGGTTGCTTAGATGTAATTAAATCGCACTTGGTGACGCGTGGATTTGTTAAGAACTACACAACCTGGTCTTTTCATGGCAAAGAAAATATATCTGAGAGAACTGGCATTGAAGACGCCGAACACCAAGAGGATCGCCGTGAAGTTTTCATAGATGGTAGTCGTTGTATTATAGTAGATAAATCCGATCGCCGTGATTTTGATTTAGAGTATGATCATGTTGTGATGGATGGTATTGATGGCTCTGGTGATAATAATTTCGATTTAGAGGAGATGCTGAGACACAAGGAACCAAAAGTGCTATCAGGATCTGCGAAAGGTTTAGATAATTTTAAGAAGTTACAGAAAGTAGTTAAAGAACCTTTGTATGATGAGTCAAATGGTTATGACAAGGAGTTCACAGTATTGCGTTCAGTGCTTGAACTTCTGAGATTGAAGGCCAAGAATGGTTGGTCCGACAACAGTTTCAACGATCTGTTGGGTGTCTTGAAGAGGTTGTTGCCAAACCCTAACTCCCTGCCAACCAACACGTACCATGCGAAGAGCCCTATCTGCTCGTTGTCGCTGGGTGTGGAAATGATACACACTTGTGTCAACCACTGCATCCTGTACCGTAAAGAGCACGCAATGTTGGATAGGTGTCCAACGTGCAAAGCTAGTTTGTACAAAACTGGTAACCAGTCTCCGGAGGTTGATGCTATTGGTCAAGAGGATAACTTTGCTTCAATGGAGCAAAGCAAGAAGAAGATTCCTCAGCTATTGATGTGTTACTTGCCACCCAAAGATCGCCTCAAGCGTTTGTTCTCGAACCCTAGGGACACTGAACTGATGTGTTGGCATCATGAAAAGCGTAAGAGGGATGGGAAGCTTCGTCACCCAGCCGATGCTCGACAGTGGAAAAATTTCGATCCAATGCACCCACAATTTGCAGAGGATCCAAGAAATGTAAGGTTCGCACTGAGTACAGACGGTATGAACCCTTTCGGTGATTTGAGTAGTTCACATAGCACTTGGCCAGTTCTTCTAACAATGTACAACCTTCCAATATGGCTATGTCAGAAATGAAAATACGTTTTATTGTGCATCCTTATACAAGGCCCAAAACAACCTGGTATCGAAATAGATGTGTTTCTTGAACCATTGATGGAAGATATGGAGATCTATGGAACAAGGGGTTTCGAGTGTGGGATGAATTATTACGGCACACCCTTAGATCCATTATTTTTGTAATGATCAACGACTATCCAATGATGTTTTCTCTATCTGGGTAAATCAAAGGGAAGACGGAGTGTATTATATGCTGTGATGGAACAGTATATAGGTACCTTCATGAATCTAAGAAGCTAGCGCATATGCGGCACTGACGGTTCTTAAGGATTTTTTCCCATCGGATGATGTGCCGCAAAATTATGAATATGACAAGCCATTCCAACCACTGTGGAAATTAGCCCAAGGACCTTGACAGTTAAAAGTGTGGCATTAATGGTACATGCTTATATGCATGTTTGGTATCAGAGAGATAAGCGTCGACGTGCCAGCATATGTGTTCATGAGCGGGCCACGCCAATTTTACATGGATTTCAGGGATATGCATGCCCTCTTCCGCCAGGATAAGCTAGACGCAAATTTGATCGCCGTATGGTGCTTGTAAGTATACAACCGCTGCATTGTACTTGTCTAGACTACCTATAGGTTACCCGCAACCTGATCTAATCATTCTTTTTTGCAAGATGAATTATGACATAGCGAAAAAAAGGCATATACCTATCGGCTTCCTAAACCCATATCGAATAAGCAAGTCAAACCGCACCTTCAAACTAGATAAGAAATACATGTCATCAGAGCTACAGGCCATGACTCCCGCAGAGAGAGATGCCTACGTAGCGGAAAGGCATAATACTAAAAATCTGAAGATGGCCGCTTACATAGGTCGGACAATGCACTCAATACAAGACAAAAGATGCATATACGCTCCATACAACTTTAGGTAAATTTAATATCCTATCCATACTTCCCCTCTACTTAATCACGACTCGACTAACAAAATATTTTACGGTATTTTGTGTAGCGACCATTAGATTTGCTTTCTTCTATATTCAAAGTATGGAGAAGCTATGGTATTGAACCCTCTTGTCAAGAAGCAAAGTACCTATGGCGAATTTCTCGGAATTTTAGATTAGTAAGTGATATATACAAATTTTAACTATGGACTTCTCGTTCACGAGCTATTCTTATATGTATGACTAACTCTCTCTATTTGCTCGGACAACGCCTACAAGCTTTACTACCAAGAGGGCGGAGAGCGGTTGGAGAAAAGAGCTGCTTTGCTCGTCCGCAATAAGTGGCTGGTAATTAATGATGGATACACTTCTTATAAGTCTGCATGCTAATCCATATAACTAATTAATATTGTTTTTTATATCTTACAAATTAAAGTGCCACAAGCAATCCAAGGGAAGCATCCTATGTGGATATTATATCTGTGAGTACCTTAGGGTTAATGGGAGATATTCCATGAACCTTGCAGCTGTATGTAGTAAATCATCAATATATATATATGTTTATTATAGTTGCTAGGTTTTTAACGTGTAACGATTTATTTTCTTTGAATGTACTTGCTGCAACTTTCTAGACTCTAAAAGTCCGAAAGGACACTCGATGACCAATCCATTGAGAACATACAGCGAGACATATGCCACTTCATCCACCACGAGTGCTGCCACAAGTTAGGGCAATTTTTCTATAAAGAAGGGCATCTAAACTCAAATAAGAAATTCGAGTGCCTTGTTGACTGGCTCAAAAAATCATATAAATTGTACATGTAGGTCAAGCTATAAGATATTTCACAAACATCATCCAGTGCTACGTGTGTTTATATAAGTAATATGTAAATATATTAATTAATTAATAGCTTGTGTAAATGAATTGATATTGTATATATATTATCAAATATAGCTTTGATCGATAAAGATAATCTTTTCTATTGATTGTCCAAACAAATCATCGTCGATTATATATATACAGATAATACGCGAACCCAAAAATAAATTGAAAATTGGCAGAAAATATACAATTCAAAATTTGGTGGCAAATCTTCACAGGATAGGCCACATTGCAAAATACCTACTGTGGAACTGTCTTCACTGATGGGCCAGGTTAAGACCCTTCTCCTGTGACCCTATTATCACTAGTGGCCGGTGTTAATTGGCCGCCAGTGAAAAAGGTTTTTCTCTGGTGGGTGGCCCACTAGAGAAAATGATAGCTTTCTGGCGGTGTTATGCCGTCAGAGAAAAGTTTTCATTTTCTTTGACCTACAGTGGCTGGCGGCTAGCCGGACCGTCACGAAAAATATGTTTTGGCCGCCACAGATATGCTTTTTCATAGTAGTGACTGCAATCCATGGACCATGTAAACTAAAATTAAGGTGAATAGGATTTGTGAGCTGGGTGTTATTTGCACTGGCATTGACATCAATTATGGCACTGGAGTTGATACTGAAAATCAGTAATATCATGTTTACAATTATGCAACATAAACTAGGTACGATACTCCCTCCGTTTCCTATTATAAAAAGTTTTGGGTTTATAGTAAGTTAAATTTTTTCAAATTTGATTAAATTTAGAGAAAAACGTAGCAACATCTAAAACACTAAATTAGTTTCATTAAATCCACTATTGAACATATTTTATAGTATATTTATTTTGGGTTAGAAATACTACTATATATCTCTATAAAGTTGGTCGAATTTATATATGTTTGACTTTGGACAAACCTAAAATATCTTATATTATAATATGGAACGGAGGGAGTAGACACTACGAGTGCCTAACTGAAAATTCAGAAAGGCTGCAATTTGCAAAAGGTTGAAGAAGCGCCATAAAAATGGATTGAACCAACTGACTAATTCAGCTCAAAATATCTGTGCCTCTTGGAGACAAAAGATTACTCCTTCCGACTTAAAATAAAAATAGTCTAATACTGGATATAGCGCTACGATTCAGTACTATATTTTTTATATTTTGAGACGTAGAGAGTATTATCCAACTGGCTAAGAAAATTGAGAGGCTACCAAGAAGCTGGGTGTGTTTCTACGAGATGCATAAGTTGATCCAAAAAACCTGCTTGGTGTAATGAATGAATTGAGCAACAGTTTTCACCCTTTTGTCAATCCGGATTGAACAACAAAGAACTTTTGAGATGCACCAAAGAACTTGCTTTTGTTCAGCCTTGGGGTCTCTGACTGTAGGTGCTTTCGGCCGAGATTGAGTGGACCAGCAGACTGCTTGGGCCCTGCAATTCGGACCCAGCACTAATCCTAAAATAATATACCTATTATTCATTCTCCCTAAACTAAACCATTATTATTCGATCTGATCACAAACTAAACTCTTTACGGTACACTCTACTACCCTCTCTATACTAATAGATTATACTAGTGATTTAATGATTTAGTTCCACTCTATACTAATAGATAGTATACGTAAGTAGTATGTAATAGTACAAAGGTATTGTAGGTAAAAAAATAATCATAGCATATATGTATTAAATATACTTTAAAATTTGTGTAAATATTAACCCTAGTCTGGCATTTATCTCTAATTCAGTCTATCGATATGTAATTTGTTAGATAGTATACTCTAAGATGCATCCATGGCATTTCTTCTTCGTTCGAGCTTGCCTCCATCGATCATAATATCCAGCAGCCGCTCCAGCGACATGCCTGTGAGTCGGGCGAGCAGATCTCATCGGACGGTGCAGCCGGTGCTCCGGTCATCGCCGCCGTGCTCGCTGTCACTGCTTTCATTTTCCTCCTCATAATATCAACGCCTGCAGTGTCGGCGGCGATCGATCGGTACCATGCCTCTGCAGTGAGCTGCCTGAATGCTCCCCTCCCCTTCATTGCCAACGGCATGGCTCTGCACGGCGAGGTGTTATGCAGACCGGACAACCAGTCGATGCCGCTCATCGGCAGCAACCTCTGTCGGATCAGGCAGATACCGCTGGAAAGCTACGCCACCATCTTCATCAAGTCCGTCCGCCAGGTCTGCTACGCCACTGCCGCCAGCGTCAACTGCATCGAAGCCAACGGAACCGGGCATGGAGCTTGTCGGGACGCCGTTCACCTTCTCCGGCCGGAACACGCTGACGGCCGTCCACTGCAACTCGAAGGGATGGGTGTCGGCGGAGCGATGGTAGCAACGGGAGTCGCCAGGTGCGTACGGACGGCTCGGCGTCGTCGCAAACAGTTCGACGGGACGACTGGATAAGAAAAGAAACTATTGCATGTGGACTAAATTATCGTTGGTGGTGTGGTGGGTAATTTCTAAAATTATCACCTTATTTACAAAAATGCCTATAAGAATAAACTATTCGATTTCATTCATACCACTGTCCTTAACCATTAATACGGTGTACTATAAACTCACTTAATCGACTCTGAATTTGACTTGAGTGAATAAACTGAATTATATATTTAGATGATCGGCAATGATGTCCGTATAAAAGAAGGACAAGTCATCGGTTGAATTCGGAATAATTTGATAAGGAAATATAAGCAATTCTATATTGTTTAAAAAATTAAGAATATTATGCTGCTCGTTTAATAAGAGATGGTTAGAATGGGAGAATATGATTTGGGATAAGACGAAAAAAATTTAAATAAAAAAGATTGATGTGATAACAGTACTTAGAAATCTTCGTATTCATGAGTAGATTTTAAATACTTAGAATAATTGTATTTGTGAACTGAGGAGTGGGAAAGATTGAACAAGAATAGACGCCATCCATGCATCCGATCCATCACCACATCTTCTGCCCAGAAATTAAACCAACGGCGGCTATATGCTAGAATACAACCCCAAGCCGTCACTTATTACATGCGTATAAATACAACGCTCTAAAATAAAGTCGCGACCTACGCGTAGAAACTAAGCTTTGGAAAGTGACAAAAGCTGACAATTAATATATGAGCGAGCCCTCCATATATCGCTATCATGCAAAGGCCAAAAATGCCGATGGATATAGCAAGACTCGATGCTTATATAAGTTGGCTTCGCGTGTGTTGATTTGACAGTGAGATATGAGAATTCAGATGGTGCTGGCGATTTCGAATTATATTGAACCCTCTCATAGTCTCATGAGAGATTGAGAGGTTCTCTGACTCGCTATTATACATAAACTTTTTCACCTTTATATGAAATATGAAACATTAATTTGAGGACTTAAGTTTTCTTCCATTTTTGCTGTAGTCTATTACACTACAAACTTCTAACCCTTGCGCAACGACGAGAAAACGTTCCAATAGGCCCAATTTGGTTGCAAAAGGTAGTTCTTGCCACCAAATCGCGTTCGTTACCAATGGTTGCAAAAAGTCACGTTGCAATAAGAACTTGCAACCGTTGCTAGTTTGGCGTTGCAAGAGTTAGCTTTTCTTGCAACCATAGCTGTCCGTTGCCAAGCATGGCATGTAACGACCCGTTTTCCTTTTTCCCTGTTGAAACTTGTTTTCTGGATCTTAATCCTTTCTTATCCTGTCAGCTGTGCCTCCGTTTTCCCTCTTCCCCGGTCAGCCGACTACCTTCTCCCTTGCTGCCGAGTAAGCCAGTGAAGTGGCCGACTACCATGTTATTTTTACCTGTTGTTTCATCGTCTCACCGAGTTGCGCCCGCCCGTTGGACGCCGACTACCGAAGTAGAGAAGAATCAGTCTTCACCTGCCCGCAGCACCGCTTGGACCGATGGACAATAATCTTCTGCATCGCTAGGACCAGTGGTCAGTCTGAAGTCCTGTCAGTGAGATTTCTCCAACCTATCCTAGCCACGACCTTAACGTCTCATCGCCGCTACAGCGCCTACCAACTCCACTGACCACGTCGGACTCCCAAGTCAATCCCTGCGTGGACATCAAATCCTTTATCAGTTCATCTTGACTTTTTCTCCCTATCCGTTGCCCAGCCCCACCGTGCCTCAGCCTTGCACGTCGGCTATTTAAGGCCATCCGTGCCTCCTCAATCTCCTGTTTTGCAACCCGGCCAGCTCTGCTAAGTTCTCTTTCTCCTCTCAAGCTTCGGAGCTCTATTGCCCGGTTCGCAAGCCTGGTTTAGCCGACTGCTACCTTTTCTGCAGCCGACTACTTCGTTGATCCTTTTTCTTGGTGTTTTATCTCTCCTGCTTATCAGTGTTTCCTTTCTGCTTGTTCAGAGCCTGAACCGGTGGACGATCCCGAAGCCGTCTTTGCCGAGGAGGATCCTTCTTTGGAACAAGGCAAGCCTCTTTGATCATATTGTTTCCCATATATGCAAAACTATGTTGTTTGTAAAATATGCATGCTTAGTTTACACCTTAAACTGATCGGCCTCGGTTTGCAAGCGCAACCGATGGACCTACTCAGTAGTAGCACTTTTTTGGTAGGATATTGATGTATTTCTCCTTTGAGAGCCCCACAAATGGCACGTTAGCATCTTATCTACTGATTCGAATGCTGAGTAGAATGCTTAGCCCGCAACGTTGTTTGTCGTTTGGGAAAAACAATGGGTTTTACTAAACTGTTTGGAAAACCCGATACTTGGCGTATCGGCAGGTTTTGTGAAATAAATAAAGGTTTGTGAAAATCTTGATGTACAGAGACAGTGCCTGTGTGGCTTGGCTATGTATTATCATTAAGGGCCGTTTCCTTTGGGAATTCCATCCGAACATCTTACAGTACGACCATACGGGCATTATGGGATGCCCCTGGCCGAGTAAATTGTAGGTTTAGGGAAGTTCAGTGCCGACTGGAATGGACTCATCTGAGTTGTGGCTCGTGGGCCCTAGTGCTGATGGTGGTTGTAGCCATCCTGAAGCACTAATCCTGTGTGGATCCTTTAGCTGGCATTGGATAACCCTGGACTGGCTTTGGAAATGGCCTTGTCACGAACTTCCGGTTAAGGCCAGTACTCGGTGTAAGTTTCGTGTCGGATGGGTAAAGCGTACACCCTCTGCAGAGTTTAGCAGAACTGTTCGAACAGCCGTGCGCACGGTTAAGGGCGATGTAAGGTGATTCCCATAGCGTAGATTTGTTTGCCTGTGGTTTGTGAAAGTGTTTGATGGGAAGGGAACCGTGTCCAGAGTTTGCCGAGTAAGCAAACGGAAGGCCTATGTGGCCAGAAACGGGTCTGTGTGATCCGGGGTGTTAAGCACCATAAGCAAGTGTGTGAAAAGTAAACAGGATGAAGATCATGCTCCCGGGTTGTAGCCAGGGCAGCAAATTTAAGCCCCTGGGTTGTAGCCAGGGCGGCAGTTGAGCAGTTGAGTCTTTAGGTTGTAGCCAGAAAACGAGAAAGTTTATGTTCCCGGGTTGTAGCCAGGGCAGCAAGTTGAGCAAGTTTGAGCCCCCTGGTTGTAACCAGGGCGGCGGCTGAGATTTGGTTGTAGCCGAGTCTCAGGGTCAACGAGTGGTTGTAGCTACTCGAGACACACCGGACCGACAAATGCGAATTAAAAGATGATATGGATATACTTGATTCATTAAGTGGCGAGTTGTTGAAAAGCAACTTGCGGAATGGATCGAGGCGTGAGCCTTTTTTCGACAACTAAAAATTGGACTCACTAGTGTTGCAAGGAAAAGAGTTTCTGAAGGGAGTTTTTCGCAAATAAAACCCTTAGCCTTTCTGTCTGACCGACATGGCATCTTTTCCTGGCTTGCTGAGTACGAAAGTACTCACCCTTGTTCATATATATGTATAGTAGGTTTTGGAGAAGAAGACGAAGACCTGACTGCCGCCGAGTACCTCCAAGACCAGGCCGACTACGAAGATTTCTGAGGTTTCGAGCCTAGTTCCCAACCGAGCCTGTGGAGTAGTTTTTGTCCAGCTTCCGCTCTGTCTATGCTGTTTTCGTTAGTTTACCTGTTGATGCTTTTGCCTATCCGGGGTCTGTCCTGGATGGAACACCTTTGTTATATATGTATGTACTATGTTATGTAATTATTGTAACTCTGAGTTGTAACACTGATGACTGTTGTGCGTACCCGACTACTGATCCTGGGATCGGGTGCTGTATGCACATGGTAGGCTTCCACCGAGTTGGGAGCGCCGCGACATGGCAATAGGACGTTATCACAACATTCACTGGCATGGCAATACGAGCACTTGCCACACTCGTCTTCGTAGCAACAGGTGGTAAATGCAACGAGCGATAGCGTAGCAATAGAATTTTGTTGCCACGCTAGAATTTTGTTGCCTAAGGTGTTGTTGCCATGACCGTTATGCCGTGGCAAGTAAACCATTTGCCACGCAATTTTATTCGTTGCGAGAGAGTATACATTATTGCCACGATCGCTGTGGCGTGGCAAAAGTATCATTTGCCACACTTTTTTATTCGTTGCAAGAGATGGTATGGTATTGCCACGGTTGTCGTGGCGTGGCAATAGTATCATTTGCCACGTAAATTTAGCCATTGCGAGATACCGTTCATTATTGCCACGACTGCGGTGCCGTTGCAATAGTATCATTTGCCACGTAATTTTATTCATTGCGGGAGATTAATTGTTATTGCAACAATAGTAATGTCGTGGCAATACTATTATTTGCAACGTAAATAAGTCTGTTGCCATAGAGCATATTGCCACGCATCGCGGCTCGTAGGCATAGCTTTTATTGCAACGCTAGTAACATTTAATTTTGGTTTAATAAATCATCATTGGAAATCAATAAACCATAACAAAAGCAATTGCACTCATATATATTAATTATAATAAATCATTCAATATATTGCCAAACCATGGAAATAGTAGCTAAAATCATAAATGAGTGTACAGTTCACTCATTATTTGACAACTTTTTAAAAACTTCCTAACATCTATGCAGCAGTCGAGAGTTTCCTAGCAGCCCAACATGTCATCGCCTCGGCTATGTTCTCGCTTGATTATGAGCCTCCCACTGAAACCTTGTCTACCTATTGCCAAAAGCATAAGATTGGGATATTAGAACAATATTAAGTTTACTAATTCTTGCACAAAATGTAAAGAGATTCAGATATAACATGTTTCTAATTAATCAAAACTATGGAAACAGTGATGTACATATAATCAGTTTGCTATCAAATTCTCTGAATTTTTAAGGCAGCAGCAGTACAGTTGATTAGAAAAATCATAACTAGAGTTCTAGACAACAAAAAATTATATTCTTTAACAATACGGAAAGCTCATGAAATTCTCTACATCTTTCTAGTTATTTGTTAAATAAGATTCTGCAGTTATCATGGTCGAAAAACATAAACGCCCACTGCTCTTCAGAGCAAGGTCAAAACCTGACCGGCTATTTATAAAATTCATAACTCCCAATTCTCCAGGGCTAAAATCATGACCTTTCACGACGACAAACATCTCTAAACCCTCTACATCTTTGGTATTATCAAGTATCACAAAAAAGGTAAATTACTACTCGGAACAATTCACTCAATCAAAACTGCAAAAGCTGCAGTTTTCAGCACGTATGTTAAATGTATTTCCTACATTTCCTAGTTCTACAAGGAAGGTCACGATATTAGAACAATATTAAGTTTACTAATTCTTGCACAAAATGTAAAGAGATTCAGATATAACATAACTCTAATTAATCAAAACTATGGAAACAGTTATGTACATATAATCAGTTTGCTATCAAATTCTCTGAATTTTTAAGGCAGCAGCAGTACAGTTGATTGAAAAATCATAACTAGAGTTATAGAAAACAAAAATTTATATTCTTTTACAATATGGAAAGCCCATGAAATTCTCTACATCTTTCTAGTTATTTGTTAAATAAGATTCTGCAGTTATTATGGTCAAAAAACACAAACGCCCACTGCTGTTCAGAGCAAGGTCAAAACCTGACCGGCTACTTACAAAATTCATAACTCCCAATTCTCCAGGGCTAAAATCATGATCTTTCATGATGACAAACATCTCTAAACCCTCTACAACTTTGGTATTATCAAGTATCACAGAAAAGGTAAATTACTACTCGGAACAATTCACCCAATCAAAACTGCACAAGCTGCAGTTTTCAGCACGTATGTTAAATGTATTTTCTACATTTCCTAGTTCTACAAGGAAGGTCACATTTGATAAAATTTCAGCAAATGATGCAAGAATTTAGATTCCAATTAGCTGATAACATATTGCAGTAGTTACCTTCCTCCTTTTGGGATTATTTCTTGTTCTATTCATCAGCTGCTGTGAAGTGATATATGTCTTCGGTGCAGCCACATTTGCAGTGTTTTCATTGAAAAGACTTTTACTGAGAGCTGCAGTACTTTTACTGGAGCGAGTAGGTGCTGGTGCATCTTTTTGTACGGTGACAACGCTTCCAGGCTGAGTCTATAAACATTAAATTGTTTGATCTATTTTAGCTATAGTTCAAGATACATAGCTCAAGATACATAGAACATAGTGCAATAGTGTCATTACCTCCTGTAACCCATCTTCATTTTCAGTTTCATGTTCACCAGTCCCATCTTCCTCTTGTATGCTTGGCGCAACTTGTATACTGGCATTGTTTTGCGGGGTACTCTACACATACAAATATTGTGGTAAAAGATTAGGCATCATAATCATAAGCTTATTAAGAGGACAAAGGATGAAAAACTATTCTAATACCATATTCATAGTTCCTTCTTTGTGCTGCGCTAGCATATTAAGAAATTCTTGCTTCATTTCTTCTCTTATGTTTATCTTAGCATTTTCCAGCTCCTCTTGCATCCTCCTCCTATTTTCTTCTTTCTCCCTTTCCCTTTCTGCAGCTTCTTGCGCAATCTGTTCTTTGAGCTTCTCAACCTCCGCTTCAAAAGCAATGCTCTTCTCCCTAGCTGCAGCTTGAGCACGTGCATGTACTTCAAGGTTCTCTTTCATAAGTTCTCTGCGAGTTCGATACGTAGCCAAATACCCATGTCCATGTAATTTGGATGATTTGATTTGTGTTGTTTCTTTGTAGCATGACTGAAAAATCATGTTCTCCTCAACAGTTGTAAGTCTTTGTCTATCAGGTTCTAAGCCAATCTCACCAATTTTCATGGCTGCATTTTCCTAAATTAAATAACAGAACCTGTTAAGAGTTGCTTGACACAACCAGCAGCTATAAAAAAGGCTTGACGAAACATTTACTCACATATACTGAAGCTGATACAGAATTTGACCATCTGCCATGTTTTGTGTGAGTGGTCCTCCAAAGAAGAAGATCACTTGACTCTTCACCAGTTTCTTGGTCCTCTAGGATGCCACAATACAATTCAACACACAAGTATTGCATCATATAAGGGAAGGACTAGATTAGTGTATCCAATGATTACCTGCTCAAAGCTACACTGTGAGAAGTTTTTTGAACCCATCAGATGCCTGGTTCTTTGCTGCTGACGGTTGGAGGAGTTCTGGCTGCTAACTTTTTATAGAATGAGAACAAGTGGTATGTAACAATGCAACTAAGGTTGATCAAGTTTGTTTGACAAAGTAGATTTTACTAGAACTGACCTTGAATTTATCAGATCCAAAATACAACTGCAAGTAGTGCCACTCAAGAAGGTGTATTTCTTCGGGTTTATTTCGTATCCTCTCACCATAACTATTATAAGCCCTGTATGTGGCACTCAGAGCTGATCGCCATCCTTTGTACCGCTCCTTGGCAATGTTCCATATTTTCTCTTTTCTTTTATCCTCATCGTCAATGTTGATGAAGTTCCACCTAAGCTGTTTACCATTAAAAAGCAATCAAATATTTCATCACAATTACTTATACGCATCGCACGAGTAGGAATAAAAAATAGTACACATCATACCAGTATCTCATCTGCAATTTCTTTTTTGACTTGTTCTTTTATATCCTTCCAACTGTTTACTCCAATTAGTGGGGCCCATTTCCTTGTAAATAATACGACCTCATTGACAAATGCACGGGTATTCGGTCCAATGGGACCTCCATGCCTTTCTGAAAATTCGATTGGGAGTTTTTGAGTGCGTTCCTTAACTCTCTTGTTGCCTACTGTAAATCCTTTAACAGTGCCACGACCTCTTTTCTTGCGTTGATTGGAGCCATGTCCTTGCAAAAAAGACAGTAACTGTCGGAGGATGAAACCTCGACGGCGGGAAGTCTGAAGACCCCCCTTTTGAGATTCGGCCAGGGGAGTAGTTCTCAGGCGTCTGCGGCGTCCGGTGGATCGATGGATGGATCGGCGCTCGGGAACCGGGGGCCCGAGCTAGGAGATAGGGGGTTCGGACCGTCCGTTTCGGGACCGGACCGTCCGAACCGTGACAATCGCGCGGGAGAGAGACAGGAGGCGTTTAGACAGGTTCGGGCCACACGGAGGCGTAATACCCTACTTCTGTGTGTTTGCTATCTGTGGTGGATGAAGGAGCTTGCTGTTACAAGGAGACTCGGGGAGCTCGGGAGCTAGCCGGGAGCGAACGGGAGCAGCTCTCGGAATTCTATCCGGGACTGGGCTTCTCGTCGGAGAAGAAGAAGGCCCGGAAGCTCTCTACCGGAAGCTCTCTACCGGAAGCTCTCTAACCAGAAGCTCTCTAACCAGAAGCTCTACCGAAACTCCGCCCAGAGTCTCTACCCAAAACTCCCTGCTGAACTCAGTGGCATGGATCCTCTTTTTATCGCCAAGGGGAGTCCACAGTGCCAAATAAACACGAGAGAGCTTCACTGGAGACTTCTCCTGTTGCACACGTCCACCTGCTGTCGCCACACCGGAGTTGGTGCTGCTACAGGCGGCTAAAGTCGTGAGGATGTGACGGGATATCACGGAGTACGTCGTCACTGCCGAAGTCAAAAGTCTTCTGACTGCTTGGTCGTGTTGTCCACGGGGGGCCATCAGGAGACGCCTACGCGTGGCAGAGCAGGCGACAGGGGCGACAGGCCCTGTCGCCTCATCATTAATACGGGTGGTTGGAGAGTTGGTCCGACCGGGAGAAGCCGATCACCAGAAGGAGTCAATGCCGACCGGGGAGGCTGATCACCGGGAGACGCCGATGCCAGGAGATGCCGATCGCCGGGAGAAGCCGATGCCGACCGGGGGAAGCCGATCTTATCGAGGCCGATCTTATCGAGGCCGGGAGCGGGCCCACAGGGGGCCGTCACCAGCCGTCATGTGTAGCCGAGTCAGTCGGTACCCGGGACCCGGGACCTAGGCAGTCGGCACCCGAGACCGGGACCTAGGCAGTCGGCACCCGAGACCGGGACCGAGGCAGTCGGCACCCGGGACTCGGGTGGCGTACTCGGGGATGGGGCACTCGGGACAGGACGGTGCCGGGCTCCAGGTATTCAGAGGGGAAGGCCATAGTCGGCCGTCACCGGTGCAGAAGGTGGCCCCCGGGGAACTGACGTGGCCGAAGACCCACGCGTCCCCGGCGACTGTGGGGACCCCCAGCCCCGTTTCGCCGACAGTAACAAACTTGAGCTGTTCTAGTTCTCAATTAAGATATGCGAACCCAATATTAAAAGTACATGCATGATCACAAACCATTTCCCTCATCCCTTGCCTTCCTTGCATGGCTTGGCCTATTTGAGGGTGGTGTAGCATTGCTTCCATTACTTTCATCGTCTTCGACTATGATACCATCGGTGTCACGTTGCTCAACAAATGCCACTGCACACAAGGTTAAAGGTTCAGTTTTAAAAAAAATTAGTAGTAAAATACACTGGTTGAAGAAGGAAAATAAATTACTAATTTCTGAAATGTCCCCTTTCATCCTTAAAAATTCCTTGTACGTGTTGACTGTTTGATCCCTAGTGTCATCCTTCAAATCTATTAGTCACCAAAAATATGTAAGATAAGGTGTAGTTTATATAAAGGTGCTAAGATTATGAACAATATGAAAACATATGCGGAAACATAGATGATATACTTTTGGATTGGTCCTGTGGTAGCTTCTTTAGCCAGTCCTTGTATGCATCAAAAGGATCATCCATAAACGGATGCTTATCTTCTTCCAGCTGCTGCCTTGGTCGCTTGAGGGGTGTTATGCTGACTTGCTGTGCTGTCTCTTGCTCCTTTGAGAGTACTAATCTGATTTCCTTCTCACTCTCATTGTCTTGTAGCATAATCTCTGCATGTCTGACATAATCGAGGGGCTGAAGAGTAGCTACATCTCTTCCACAACGCTTCTTTTAGTATAAGAAGTCCCGGACAGCATACCCAAGCTGGTCCTTAAGAGATGTCAAGGTTGAGAATTTTATATCAGGTCTTTCCACTTTGAACATTACATACTCCTGATCTGGAAGTCCATTCTTGCAATGAACATAAAGAGTCCACATTTCACCCGTGCCACTGCATACATACGACAATGGTTGATAAATAAACAAGAATTAAAAAAGGTCAAGTATTACCCATTGGCAGAATCTTAACTTAAGCAAAAAGATTCAAAGCCCACACTCTCAACATCAGTATAAACCAACATATGGAAATAATATGTGACATGTTATGGATGGATATTTCTGTGGAAGGGACAAAGACTACAGATGAATTCCTATTATAAAATACAAAAGAGTGTAAACAATTTAACCATGTCATGCTCTACGCCTGTACGTTTGCATAGCCTTACCAAATGATTGGCGAAATCTTTCAGTTTGCAAGAAAGATCTATCCAAATATAAAAATCCAATGAGGTTCACTGCATGAATGTACAAATCCGAAGTACTAAGATTCATACTACTCCCTTGTCCAATAGTTCAATTTTATAACAGAAACAAAGTAGATACAGAGAGTAAAAATTCGTCTGTGGCAACGTCAGGTCACCAGGGCAATGACTTGCCTGCAATCTCGCAAAGACAAAGTAGTACTAGCACATATCCTATTCCACGGCTCATACAAATACTCATTGTAACTTTCAGGTTTCATTTAGTTAACTTTTGCTCATTTGACCTGACACGAAAGGTTCATAGCATTGAACCATTACTACAGCAATATTCACAGGGCAAATCCACACCCCTCTGCTGCTATTCAATCGACAAGGAAACTGCTGTGGTGGGAATAAACATGAATCTAATAAACTAGATTAAACAAACAATGTACCTGGGGTTATATTGACAAGGAAACCCATGTTCGTCTTCGGTTTCAAGGGTGGCTTCAGTATATCGATGTCGATGGGCGTCCAAGGCGGTGGCGTCGTTGCTGGCGCTGATTCCCTGTGGAGGAAGCGTCGTCCTGCCTGTTAGCGTTGCCGGTGGCGTCCTCGATGGAGGCGGCGTCGGGGGTGTCCTGGAACGAGGTGGCGTCGGCGGCGGCGCCATGGCCCTCACGGAGTTGGAGGAGGTTATTAGCCCGACATATGTGGCGATCTTTTTTTTTCCTACAAAGTAGAAAGTACAATGACAGCAAGTTAGTATATCTTTATATAATGGTTCCATTCTCTAAGACACATATTTATATAGCAGGCAAGAAGCATTTTAGACAACACGCGTGACAGATTTTATTGAAAGCTAATATAAGGGTCCCACAGAATGAAAGAATTAAAATACAAGAAAAAAACATAGACTGTAGACACAACAAATACCTGATTGATTTCATAGAACAATCAAAATAAAATCTCATGGCTGAGGAAACACAAAACAACATATATATATATATATATATATATAAAACCATGATATCAGTAGCAGGGCAGGAGCCACTAGCCAGGCGCAGGCGGCGGCCTCTCGGCCGGGCGTCAGGGGGCGGGCGGGACCGGGCGTCACGAGGCGGGACGGCCGGGCATCAGGAGGCGGGGCTGCAGCGCGTCGGCGGGGGGAGGAGGGCAAGCGGGCGGAGGCGGCGGAGCGCCGGAGGCGGAGGTGGGCAGGCGGCCGGAGGGCGGGTGGAGGCCGGCAGGCGGCGGCGTGGCGCCTCAGCAGGCGGCGTGTCGGGGCGGCGGCGGCGTCGGGAGGGGAAGGAGGCAGTGCGTCGTGGGCAGCCGCCGAGCCACTCCCCTGTGTGTGTCCTAGCCCTTTTCTTGTTTCTTCTTGGGCCTGATTGCCATTTTGTTAGGCCAAAATTTTGGGGTGAAAGGTGGCTCTGTTGTATCAATATCGATGACCCCATATTTATCCTTATTGTACCCTCTAGATCTGCTCCTACTCGCTGCAAGGACATCAAACCATACGCATTGGATTAATTCTGCTCTAACATGCATGATTTTTGTAAATTTTGGTGAGCAGGTGACTGATGGATTAATTCTGGCAAAAATGCCAAGTAAGCTGTCTGCAGGTGACAATTTCCCAGATTTTGCTGAGTTTAAAGTATTTATCTGTGACTCTTATTGAATTGATAAAATTCAGTGAAAATTACAGTGGTTGATTGATACAGTCTAGTTTCTCGGGGAATTTTCTCAGATTTTTGTTTCTACAGGAAGTTCCCTTAGAAATTTTGAATTAACAAAGCGATTCCTAGTTTTTCTTCAAAAGAGAGCAAAACATGGGTCTCCATATATATATATATATATATATGTACACATATTCTGGGTATGTTACAAAATCAAAGTACCAAATATAACAAAAATAATCTATCCATTGCTCCTTTCTGAGATTGAGTTAACTCCTCAATTCTTTGTTTCTTCTTATGCTTTTGGGAACAGGATTCATATTTTCTAAATCGATTTGTAGAAGACATGGCTTCAAAAGATGACAAGAATAAAATTAAAATTATACAAGCAGTTCTAGACCTTCATACCAATTAGTACAATACATATGGATTTTAAAAAAAACAATACCTGCACTCCGGACGAACGGACGAGATAGATCCTTTTCCCTGTCCCTGTCGTTGGTGCTTGCTTGCTAGATGAACGTTGAACGGACGAGCGCCGGCCGGAGACGAGATGAACACGGAGCGTCGCCCATGGGCACGGCCCTGCTCGTCGATGAGCAGGAAGGAACTAGGGATTTAGATTAGATCACGATCTAATTGGGGCAGGGGAGGGGACGTTGGTCATGGGAGGTTATTAGCCCGACATATGTGGCAATATTTTTTTTCCGCAGGAATTTGCCGCGGTATGTCGGACGGTTTGGCGCGGTGCGAAACTTTGGCACGGTGGGAAAGTTGGGAATTTTGGCGCACAAATTTGGGGGAGGTTCCTAATGAAAAACATTTATTAGCTTTTAATTAATTTCTAAAATATCCAAACATCTTAACTTTGAAAATACTAGTAAATTGTTTGCTTTGTATGTCACGGGCCAAGCTGGCATAGTCACGGGCCCAACTGGAGTAAATAATAATAAATCACTATAATAATAAGTATTAATTGGACAAATAATTTCTAGCAAATTAATTAATTTCTCTAAATTAGCTCAACATGATATTGTTGATCAACATCATGAGTCACACAAGTCACAAGTATTAAGAAAAGTTCGCCAGACATAGGAAATGACAGTGCCACTTAGTTGAACTTGACAAATTGTGTTCAGATTTAGAGCTAAGCGCTATGACAGGGTAACTCAAAACAGCGGAGTTGTCTAGGCCTGGTCCAGACAGCGCAGGAGTCGCAATTGATCATCACAGGATCTGCATCCCATGTCCTGTTTCTTTCAGTTTGCCAACTGTCATTTTGTCACATCTTTCAGGAGTTTGTGATATGGTTTAAACGTGTGTTTAGAGATCTAAAACGTGTCACAATATTTAAGCATCTGAATCACAAAGATTATCAGATGATTTGTCAGACTTGTAGAATAGGATTTTATTATGATACAAAGGAAAACTGAACTCAGAATTATTGTTTGAAGATTTCAATGCAAATCAGTCATCCTGGATGGATTTGTTGATGATGAGATGGTGTTTGATCAGTTGATACAAGTTGGTTGTTTTGTTAGATGAATTAAGCAATGCATGAATAATACTTTTTATAATTATAAATGAAACTATGCTAATTAATACAAATGTTATTATTCATCCTAGGTGATGAATGAGGAATCCTATTTATCACCCAACTCAGCCACGTATTACTAGGGATGAAAACAGATCGGGTACGAACGGATATCGCTGATATCATATTTGTTTTCATATTTGTGTTCGGATTTGGATTCGAACACGGATAGCGTCCGGATACATATACGAATACGGATTGTCTCGGTTATGGATACGAATAATGAGTATCGAATACGGTATGAATCGGATGGTCCGGACTATATAACGTGAAATGGCAACAATTTGTACAGTCTAGACCGTCCGAACAGGGATCGAACGGTCCGGACTATATAACGTGAAATGGCAACAATTTGTACAGTCCGGACCGTCCGAACAGGGATCGGACGGTCCGGACTATATAACGTGAAAAGGCAACAATTTGTACAGTCCGGACCGTCCGAAAATGGTTCGGACGGTCCGGACTATATACCGTGAAATGGCAACAATTTGTACAGTCCAGACCGTCCGAACAGGGATCGGACGGTCCGGACTATATAACGTGAAAAGGCAACAATTTGTACAGTCCGGACCGTCCAAAAATGGTTCGGACGGTCCGGACTATATACCGTGAAATGGCAACAATTTGTACAGTCCGGACCGTTCGAACAGGGTTCGGACGGTCCGGACTATATAATGTGAAATGGCAACAATTTGTACTGTCCGGACCGGACTATATATGGTGAAATGGCAACAATTTGTATAGTCCGGACCATCCGAACCGGGTTCGGACGGTCCGGACTATATAATGTGAAATGGCAACAATTTGTACTATCCTTAATTTTCTGCTACAATTGTGACGTGTCTTGTTATCTTTTGCTATGTGCTGGTGACGCATACAGGTTATTCTCTCTAAGAGACCTCCATAGAAGAAGTATAGCCACTTGTTGATAGTTGTAGAAATCTAGAGTCATCACTTATTACAAGTTGATTGTTTCAAAACAATGGTACAGGAAATTTTCCTCATTTATTACTTGAGCAAATTTTACACAAAAAAATCATCATCATCATCTTCTCCCAGAGTACTGAATGGAGGGAGGACTCCATCAGCAATGTATGTGTCATCTGGATCTTCATCTTCATCGAACATGTCATCGTGTTCAGGTTCAGGCACCGCTGTTGCAATAGCATGCTCAATAACAGAAGCATCAACAGTAGCCCCGTCAAGGCCAGACCTACTCCAAGCTGTCACATTTTCATTTTGATGTCCAACATTCATATCTTCCACTCCTACAACAACTGAGTCTAGATCGAGCTCACCCATATTGTTAGTAACTTCTCCTTCACGCATGGCAAACAGGTTTCTAGGCTGCACTCTAAGGACTGTGCACCAAACCCAAGTACTGTAGCAGTCTCTCTCCTATTTTCTTTTCTCTGAATTTCTCCGTGATTTTTCCAGCGCTTGCACACATGACTTGTGAAGCCTGTTACGAATACCTCCCACAAGGTGTCCAGCCACCGTGTGTCACCTTGTGTCCAACCTCGTCACCCGGTATCCTTGACCGTTCTAGACCTCGACTCCTCCCTGAGTTTTGTCCCGATCCCACCGTTGACCAAGATTGACTACAAGACAAACTGACTTTAGTCCAATCTTGTCACATGGCATCCCGACCGTGCTAGACCTCCGCTCCTCCCTGAGCGTAGTCTCGGTTCTCACCATTGACCAAGGTTAGACCTCAAGTCACCTGCATACAAATAGACAAAACAACTGTTTCTGGGCACAGATATCGTAACCTGACCCACATTAGTCACACATACTCACACCAACATCCATATATATATTTTTAAATCAAATTTTATTGTAAAACCATTTGCAAAGCCAATTGTTCATCACAAAATATTAATCATGGCAATGATTCTACATCTTTCTCATGTACAAAGCTCTAAGTGAGGCTTGAATCAAAGTACCAAATATAGCAAAAATAATCTATCCATTGCTCCTTTCTGAGATTGAGCTAACTCCTCAATTCTTTGTTTCTTCTTATGCTTTTGGGAACAGGATTCATATTTTCTAAATCGATTTGTAGAAGACATGGCTTCAAAAGATAACAAGAATAAAATTAAAATTATACAAGCAGTTCTAGACCTTCATACCAATTAGTACAATACATATGGATTTTAAAAAAAACAATACCTGCACTTCGGACGAACAGACGAGCCTGCTTGTTGGTGCTTGCTTGCTAGATGGATAGATCCTTTTCCATGTCCCTGTCGTTGGTGGCTGCTTGCTAGATGAACGTTGAACGGACGAGCGCCGGCCGGAGACGAGATGAACACGGAGCGTCGCCCACGGGCACGGCCCTGCTCGTCGACGAGCAGGAAGGAACTAGGGCACCAAGATGCCGTCGCTGCAGGGAATTCAAGGGCCGTGACGACTCCGGTTGCAGGGAGGGGGCGCCACGACGACTCCGGCTGCAGGGAGGCCACGACCACGCTGCTGGCTGTAGGGAACGAGGGCCTTGACCACGCTGCTCGCAGGGACGGCGCGCGGGGGAAGAGAGGCCGCGACGGGGGGATCAGAAGCCACGACGCACGTGGGAAACAAAGCAGCGACGGGGAAGAGAGAGACCGCGACGTACGTGATAGTAATTAGATTAGATCCTTTTCCAATACATAAACGAGTCTACATTAATTTGTATAGGATACGCTAGCTATTAGAAATACAAACACATACATGGTCTAATGGTAGGCGCCTATCTTCTTAACTCTAAGGTCTCAGGTTCGAAACTTGCTGGTGGTGTTTTTTTTTAATTTTTTATGTAACCATTAAAGTGGAGAACCTTAGGTATTGCAACGATGTAATTTTTCGTTGCTATATGTACAACCTTTTTGCAACGAACGAAACTATTACATACAACGAAACCATAATCGTTGCAACCTTAGTGATTGCAAGAATTTATTTTTTTTCGTTGCGATATGTACCACTTTTTTGCAACGCAAGCGACTATTATATACAACGAAACATATTCATTGCGACATAGACGGACTATTGCAACCATCATATAAAGAGTTGCAATATCACCTTAGTATTGCAACGACAATAAACTTGCCCGCAACGCAAATCAAATCGTGGCAACATGAATCACTTATTGCAACCATTCAATAATTTGTTGCGATAACACTTACTTTTCGCAACAATCTCCATACTTAGGGCCACGAAACAATCTTCGTGGCAAAAATCCAATCTATCGCAACCAAAAGTGAAAATCGTTGCGATAACAACCCTTGTTGCAACCAAATCTCGCCGTTGCGACAAAAAAACGTGGCATAAGGGTCAGAAGTTAGTAGTGTTATCAGAATTTTCATTTTCCATCATGGATTTTTTACGATGAATGGGTCTTCAATTTTTAGTTAAGAGCAAAGTCAACACTATACTCAACTACTAGTTAATCCCTCCGATTTTTAATAAATGACGCTATTAACTTTTAACACAACGTTTGATCATTCGTTTAATTTAAAAAATTTAAGTAAGTATGATTTATTTTGTTGTGACCTAGTTTATCATTAAAGAAAATTTAAGCATGATTCATATTTTTATATTTACATCAATTTTTTGAATAAGAAGAATGGTCAAACGTCACGATAAAAATCAACGGCGTCATTTATTAACAACCGAAGATAGTATAAAAATTGACACATCATCTATAGCCAATCTAATAGCCCATCCGTATAATAACTGGCTATAGATATATACTACACTATTAATACATGGCCCACCCCTCTTTCTCACACACCCTGTTAGAGTCCTGCTACAGCTGGCTATAAATTTGTAGCCCTTTTTCATCTCTCTTCTCCACCTAAGCACAAATCTGATGTGTTAGTTCTTATAGCCCGCTTATATCATCTTATTATACTCGCTCTAAGTCTGGCTTGAAGAGACATGTGCGCCAAGTATTTTTCTTATAATTTATAGCTTCCTTTGTTTTTTATATATGATATTGTTGACTTTTAGACATGATATTTGATCATTCATTTTATTCAAAATTTTTGTGCAATTATGTAAAAAATATAAGTTATGCTTAAAGTGCCTTTAATGATAAAACAAATTGCAACAAAATAAGTGGTATTTTTGTGCAATTTCTTATAAGTGCATATTCTTGCTAATCAATTTATAGAAATTCATAAAGTTTAATAACATGTGAATTATATTATGAAAATATTTTTTATGGTGAATCTAAAAACATAAATCTTATGACATTAAACTATATGGTTTTCTAGAAAATTGATGGTCAAAGATACAAATGTTTGACTTTGATAAAACTAGAATTAACTAATAATTTTGATATAGAGAGAATAGTTTTTTTAATAAGACAAATAGTCAAATGTTACGTATTCAAAATTAACATCGTTATATATTTAAAAATATAAACGTTAGCATAATGGAGACCAGAGATCGTATTCATTACCGATCTAGATGTATACACACGTACGTATTGAAAAGGTTGGCATGTATGGTGCCACCAAACAATATGGTTGCCATCTTGTTGAATTTTGACCATGACCGTCTAAATCAGCTGTCAGAAATGAGATATAGATCGAAGAGGTTGCAACATGCATATATCTCTATTATGAGGCCATGCTTGACAGTTGGTTTTTTTTTTCTGTAAGTTGGCTAGATCTTAATTATATAACTGAATTGGAGCAACACACATCACTACCAGAAAACCAAGATTTCGTGAGGGTTAAAATACCGTCACAAAAATCGGAATACCGCCATGAAAAATTTTTCGTGACGGTCCACCCTCACGGAAAATCCCCCATGAATCAGAAGCCAGGAAAATGTTATTTTTGAGGTGGTTAACCGTCACGAATTATTTTCGTGGCGGTCCTCACCTCCATGAAAATTACGACGCAAAGAAAATTAGAGGACTTCCCAGTTTTGATTGGATCCGGTGCTTTGATGCTGGTGTAATCGCATCTGAAATGCTTACGCCGTCGGTGGGTCTAGTTTTTTCTTGTCCAAGTAGAGGGACGATGGTACTGTATATTATTTCGTGAGGGGGGGAATCATTTTCATGGCGGTCTAAAAAATACCTTCACGAAAACAACTACTTTTGTGGCGATGTGTCAAGCACAGTCACGAAAATATGTTTTCGTGGCGGGCTTTGTTACAACTTCATGAAAATTGTGATTTTCGTGAGAGTGAATCTAATCCTCTCATGAAAATTCAACACCGTCACGAAATCTCGGTTTTCTAGTAGTGCATGTGCAATGTGATCTTTTGTCTATACCATAAATGATGGTTAATTGGTAGACCTATTATACTACCTTATTATTTTTTTAATAATGACGTTGTTAATTTTTATCGTGATGTTGGATCATTCGTCTTACTAAAAAATATTATAAATATAAAGAAAGTGTCACACTTAAAATTTCTTTAATTTATAAATTAAGTCACAACAAAATAAATTATACTTGTTTAAATTTTCTAAATAAGACAAATAGTTCAATATCATGTTAAAAGTCAATAAAGTCATCTATTAAAAGAAGAAAGTACATATGAACTACCGAGATTTATTTGTTTCTTTGTGCTATATATACAGATAGGAGGTTCGTTGTGCCTTACGTAATGAAAATGGCATGTATGTGCGGCTCTTTTTCTATGTCATTCGTCAGTTTGAGCTTGCACTTTTTTTGTCATTATCACAAATAGTAGGTTGGAGCTCTTCTACGTCATTTATAATATATAACATTGCACTATAAGAACCTCCCCTACCACTTTTGTAAAAAAATATATTATATTATTTTAGATAATGGATGATTCAGTTTTGCTTTAACCAAAGCTACAGCCAATTATTCCAAGGTTTTTGTCTACAACATAGGCAAATACAAATAACAAAAGATAGCGAGAAAACAAATACTAAACATACCAAACCGGAAAGAAGAGACACAACTTATTCAAAAAAACAATTCTATTGGTAAATGTCTATGCAAAGTCAACAAAAATTTACATAACCGTTGTCTCTAGATTTCGTCATGCAAGCTACATAAGCTCCTTGTCCTTATCCTTGTCACACCTTTGTAACTAAGAAAAACCGGAGCCAATAAGTTACTATGAAAAATACCTACATATAAATTTTAGATGAAGTTTTATCAAAACCTATATCATTTCTACCTAACCATAGAGCCTAACATAAAGTAGATGCTTCTACTAAAATTAGTTTTTTAGTTTTTGAATCACAGCTAATCAACCAACCCCCTCTAATATGAGAAAAATTATTTGGTGTTTTCAAGCCAAAAGATACATAGACTATCCTCTAAAGAAATTTGGTAAAACTGACAATCGAAGATTCCTCTAAAGAAATTGGGTAAACTAACAATCGAAGAATAGATGTTGGATAGATTCATTATGTGTAAAAAAACATTTTTTTACTACCACTCCAATTCCTTTTTGCCCCTTTGAACAAATACAACATAAATATCTTAATTTTAAGGTGTAACTTTAATTTCCACAATATTTTATTCCTTGCTATGTATCCATTATTAATTAGAGCTAAGTACATGAAACAGACTATAAACTGATCATTCTGATGAAAATTTCACCTAAAAATATCTTTATCATTATTCAATTGAATATGTACAATATTAGAAACTAGATTATGCCAATTAATTAAATTATGACCCACTAAAGCCCTTTAAAAAGAAACATTAAGTGGAACGGAACTCATAACAGTTGCCACCGATGAATTCTTCCTTCTAGCAATATTATACAAAGATGAATAATGTTGCTTAAAAGAAGCGTTTCCAATCCATTTATCTTCCCAGAACCTAATTTGCCTCCCATCATTGATTATAACTGATCCCAAACTCAAAAACATGTCTTTAACTTTCATCGGCCTAGACCAGAAGTGGGAGTCATCCGGTTTCCTTATAACTTCGGTAATTGTTTGATTCCTTTCATATTTCCTTCTAAGTAAGTCTTGCAAAACACTTTCTTCATTGATTAACTTAAGAAGTCATTTACTTAATAGATATTAATTCTGAACCAATATGTTGCGAATACCCAGACCACGTTCCTTAGGCTGGCATAATATCCCACCTTAACTGTCTATATTTCTTCTTATGGCCATCACTTAGCCATATATATATATATATATATATATATATATATATATATATATATATATATATATATATATATATAGTGAGAGCCATCCTTAGAAAATCGTTGTCCTATGGATAGCAAATATAAATGCATTATCTTGTATATGCATGTCTAGCAGGGCTAGACCGTTAATTTGGAGCTTCTTAGTGCCTCTAAAGATGTGTCAGTTTCAAAACCGGCACTGTTGCCTCTTTAGAACCGGCAATGAAGCCTATTTTCTAAGTAGTGACATGGAGTAATTTATCATCTCATAGCAACACACCATAATAGTATTCTCTTCTATATAGTAAAAAAAACAGAAGAAAAGGAACACATTAAGCAACACTCAACAAGTGCAGGTTTTTCCATCTAGAAAACACCCATTGTTGGTCCTAGAGCGGTAAAAGTTTAGCTATGTCATGTCGATTAAACGATTTATTTGTTGTAACAAAACAGCACGATATTTATAACCTGTTATTTTGTTAAAACATAATAGACATCCAACTGATAACCACATTTTAGTTGTGTTGTTGTATATATATATAACCTCTCCAACAGACAAGCTCATCATCAGTCATGTATAGACATCCAACGGCTACCCACGTCGCAATATAATAGCTACCTTACTTCTACTTTCTTAGAGCATCTCCAACAGTAGCCCCAAAAAGAGAGTCCCTACTTTCTGAGTAGGGACTCATTCTATTTTTTGGGGCTCTGTTTTTGACACCCAACTCCAACAAGGGCCTCTAAATCTGAGTCCCTATTTCTTTTTCTCTCATATTTCAATATAATCTATATGCATATTCTTCATATTACATCTCTCATATTATATAATTGTATATTCTTCATATTCTTCGGAAGCGTCGGCGAGGCGGAGCAGGACGACGTCGGAGGCGTCGCGTGCTCGGCGCGAGGCGGAGCAGGACGGCGGCCGCGCTCGACGTCAGAGACGTCGGCGAGGCGGAGCAGGACGCCGCGCTCGGCGCTCGGAGGCGTCGGCGAGGCGGAGCAGCTCGGCGTCGGCGAGGCGGAGCAGGACGGCGGCCGCGCTCGGCGCGAGGCGGAGCAGGACGGTGGCCGCGCTCGGCATCGGCGAGGCGGAGCAGGACGCCGCGCTCGGCATCGGCGAGGCGGAGCAGGACGCCGCGCTCGGCACTCGGAGGCATCGGCGAGGCGGAGCAGCTCGGCGTCGGCGAGGCGGAGCAGGACGGCGGCCGCGCTCGGCGCGAGGCGGAGCAGGACGGCGGCCGCGCTCGGCATCGGCGAGGCGGAGCAGGACGCCGCGCTCGGCGCTCGGAGGCGTCGGCGAGGCGGAGCAGCTCGGCGTCGGCGAGGCGGAGCAGGACGGCGGCCGCGCTCGGCGCGAGGTGGAGCAGGACGGCGGCCGCGCTCGGCATCGGCGAGGCGGAGCAGGATGCCGCGCTCGGCGCTCGGAGGCGTCGGCGAGGCGGAGCAGCTCGGCGTCGGCAAGGCGGAGCAGGACGGCGGCGGCGCTCGGCGTCGGAGGCGTCGGCGGAGAGGTGGAGCACGGCCGCGGAGGAGGTCGATCCGGCGACGCCGGCGGCTCGGATTGAGGCCGAGATGGAGGGCAGAAGGCAGCGGCGCGAGGACGGGTGAGAAAAATTGTTTCGCGCGAGTGAAAAAAACTTCCAACCGTAGAGTAGGGAGCTCCCTACGTACCCGTGGGAGATGGGGCTGAGGAGGAAGATTTCGGGGCCTCCATAAACTAGGGACTTGAGTTGGGGCCCTGTTGGACTTCAGTTTTTTTGTCTGACTTCAAAAAATAGAATAGGGACCCTATTTAGGGTCCCTGTTGGAGATGCTCTTAGAAAGCAAACCATAACCATCAAGTAAAAGACAGCCGCTAATTGATGCATGCGCAACGGTACAAGTAAACGCTAATCCTTATCACCAGATAAACACAAGGCTTGAGATTTGGCTTAAACTACCTTCCTATCCATAAATTAATCTCTCCCGGAAATTTTGCACACATTACGCAGGTACACAATAAATTGAAGAAATGTTCCTCAAGGGCACAAAATTACATCGAATTTCACCAACAAAACTACCTCGATCTATCAACTCTACCAATTGGTCTCCCATCATTGATTATAGATGATCCCAAACTTAAAAACTTGTCTTTAACTTTCATCGGCCTAGACCAGAAGTGGGAGTCATCCAGTTTCCTTATAACTTCGGTAATTGTTTGATTCCTTTGATATTTCCTTCTAAGTAAGTCTTGCAAAACACCTTCTTCATTGATTAACTTAAGAAGTCATTTACTTAACAGATATTAATTCTAAACCTCTATGTTGCGAATACCTAGACCACGTTCCTTAGGCTGGCATAATATCCCACTTTATCTGTCTATATTTCTTCTTATGACCATCACTTTGCCATATATATATATAGAGAGAGAGAGAGCCATCCTTAGAAAATTGTTGTCCTACGCATAGCAAATATAAATGCATTATCTTGTATATGCATGTCTAGCAGGGCTAGACCATTAATTTGGAGCTTCTTAGTGCCTCTAAAGATGTGCCAGTTTCAAAACCGGCAGTGTTGCCTCTTTAGAACCGGCAATGAGGCCTATTTTTTAAGTAGTGACATGGAGTAATTTATCATCTCATAGCAACACACCATAATAGTATTCTCTTCTATATAGTAAAAAAACAGAAGAAAAGAAACACATTAAGCAACACTCAACAAGTGTAGGTTTTTCCATCTAGAAAACACCTATTGTTGGACGTAAAGTGGTAAAAGTTTAGCTATGTCATGTCGATTAAACGATTTATTTGTTGTAACAAAACAACATGATATTTATAACCTGTTATTTTGTTAAAACTTAATAGACATCTAACTGATAACCATATTTTAGTTGTGCCATTATATATATATAACCTCTCTAACAGATAAGCTCATCATCAGTCATGTATAGACATCCAACGGCTACCCACGTCGCAATATAATAGCTACCTTACTTCTACTTTCTTAGCAAACCATAACCATCAAGTAAAAGACAGCCGCTAATTGATGCATGCACAACGGTACAAGTAAACGCTAATCCTTATCACCAGATAAACGCAAGGCTTGAGATTTGGCTTAAACTACCTTCCTATCCATAAATTGATCTCTCCCGGAAATTTTGCACGCATTACACAGATACACAATAAATTAAAGAAATGTTCCTCAAGGGCACCAAATTACATCGAATTTCACCAACAAAAGTCTCGATCTGTCAACTCTACCGATTGATCTCTCTCAAATCAAATAAATTAAGAGAAAATTATAATGTGAGAGAGAGAAAAAAAAATAATGCAGCTAATGATTAAGCTAGCAGCAGGAGGCATCGATCCAGTGACAGCAGCCTCATATCCCCATCACGGCACCAATCTCGAGGCGCCTCCCTGCGCCGGCTGCCACCTGGCAAAACCCGCCGTCGTTGCAGCAGCCGCTGACCACGACCCCGCTGCCGCCGCTCGTCGCGACGCTCTCCGTCTCCGCCGCCGCAGGCTCGGAGACGGTGTCCTCGTCGCCGTCGTCGGGCGCATCTTTGTCTTCGGCGAAGCGCAGCTGCAGGCGGCCGTCGGCGCGGGAGGCGCGGAACACCTCCCGCCGCCGCTCGGCCCGCACCACCTCGGTCAGTATCAGCCGCCCGCCGCGGCGCTCGGCGCGCATGAATGCCTCCGCCGCCCGCGGCATCGCGGGTGGGAGGCGCCTCTCCGTGCGCCTCCTCTTCTCCGGCGACGTCGCCTGCTCCCCCACCCTCCCCGCACATCCCTTCTCCTCCTCCTCCTCCTCCTCCGCCGCCGCCGCGGCGGCTGGGGACTGGTGGTCGACGATCTCGGAGTCGCAGGCACCGACGTCGCCGCTCTCGGAGCCGAGGCTCTCGGTGCACGACCACACCGCCTCCCGCCTCCTATACCCGGAGTCCATCGACGCCGCTCGCCGGAGCATGGCGACACCTCGCCGGAGTGGATGCAACAGAGACGGTAAGGCTCGGCTCGGGAGAGGGAGCCTTATATACGGCGGGGGAGCGAGTGGCACAAGCGTAATTCCGCGTCACTTCCGTTGCTTCTACACTATTACGAGGACGATCCTCAACTGACTGACGTGTGGGCCCCAATCACCCCCGGACCACCTGTCAGTAACAGAAGCCGTGTCTGCTTGTTGCTACAGCTGTGAGAGCTGCTGCCATTTCGGGGGGAGGGGGAGGACCAGTCTCCGGCGGTGTGGCCCCACGCCGCGAGCTGGCCGTACTTATCCTATCACACTGACACGCGGGTTCCGGCTCCACATGTCATTGGCAGCGAGAGCTTGCGTGGGTGCACCATGGGTAGGGTATGGGGGTTCCAAGTTGGCGGGAGGAGGAGGAGGATGTGGATGTGGATGTCACGCACTGGTCTATCCATACAGTCACCGACGTGTGGGCTCCGCGACGGGTGGGTCCCTGTGTTCGGTGACGCGCTGGGTGGGAAGCGCGTGAGCGAGGTGACGCGGGTGAGCTGGAGTGCAACAAGAGCGGCACGGTTTCCAAGGCGGGCCTTTTGGATGCTGGTGGCTCCGCCATGCAGATCGAGAAGGAGAAGCGCGTGGGCGCAAAAAAAAAGGCTGCTGGCTTCTTGCGTCCAAGTGGCAAGTAGGGCAGCATGATCTAGTTTAATTCGAAGGTAATCTCAATCCACACATTAGTAGTTAGTTTTCATAGCTGTTACGTTATTTTAGATACTACGTATAGAAACTACCTTCTTAATGGATGGTTTCTTTGAAAATAATTCTCATCTAATCCCTTCTCTTCTCTCTTATTTCCTCTCCCAATGCAATCTTTTTTTTCTTGGTTCTCGTGTAGAAGTGGTTTTTTACATAAGAAATGGTTTCTTCATCTTTACCTCTCTCCTTATTAACTCTCTTGTCACCTCAGCTTTTTGCTTACAAGGCATCATATTTAATACTATGGAAACCAGTTGAGGTGGTGGGTTGGAACTACCCTAAGCTCACTTGTTAGAGCAGATACAATAGATTGGTTCATCAGGCTCTAAAAATATGTCATGTCATCATGTTCTTACGTGGAGGGGAGAGAACAGAAGAGAGAGAAAGAAGCGAACGGCTAGCGCCGGGCGATAGCCCTTTTTTCAACACGCTAGCGTCCGCTCGTAGCCAGTCCTATCGATTAAATACACGTTTTGTGGGGGCCCACACAACACAGCCAATCCGATATTCCCATGAGGCCGAAACGATCCCCTCCTCCTGCCGATCCCAGTTGATCCCCTCCCTCTCATCTCTCTCTATCTTCCTTGTAGAGCGGAGCTACGCGCGACGCTACCAGCAGTGCCAGCCAGGGCGTCGCCAGGGCGCTCCTCGCCAAGGGCACCGACCAGGGCATCATCTCCAGGTTCCTCTTCTACTACCTCAAGTGTCGTGTTGCCGGCACAAGCGCTGACGACAAGAAGGCGATGCTTGAGGCGACGATCGCCGTCATGGCTAGCCTCGACCGGAGCTTGGTCTCCTGCAAGGGCCTCTTCGGCGTCCTGCATATCTCCTCCCCGCTGAAGCTCGCCACCTCCTGGCACGATAGCCTCGTCGCCATGATCGGCGGCAAGCTGGACCACGCGACGCTGGACAACTTGCTCGTCCCGGCGCTGGCCGGGATGACGAGTAGCCTGTACAACGTGACCCTTGTCCTCAGGTTCTTGGACGCCTTCCGCCACGCTGGCTGTGCACCAAAATGGCCACAAAGATAAGGTTACAATTGATCTCAGTAGTTACTATGTCCATGCAAGTATTAAATATTTTAATGTTTTCACCATGTATAATGTTTTCACCATGTACAACTTGTAGCCAGCTTGTAGCCGGCATGCTATATGTGTTGGCTCTAGGTTAGTTCTTGATGATATGTCAAAATTTTGGAGATAGCAGCTAACTTTACTATTGGCCTTGCTCTTACTACATGATGCCATGATGGAAAAGAAACCATGGTTGTTAAGCTTGCTAGGATGATGGTTTTTGTCTCACATTAAACTTGATGAAATGTTTTCTGCTTTGAACAAAGGTATACTAACTGGTGGAGTAATTATTTTCCATGAAAATTTGGTACTTTTGGAGGTCAGTGTTCGAATTTTACTGGATATGTATATATGCAAAAGCACGTGTGAATTTAGCAACCCATCGAATTCATCGTAATCCACAACTTTACCCAACAACAATAAACCCAATATATAGTTTTACCATGCATGTCATATGACTACTATGGAATTTTCTAACAACTATATAGAATTAGAGCTACATTTTTACTAAGATATTTACAATTAAAGCTAGTGTTTACAAGTGTTTGTTACTAACAGAGATCAGTGACCCTATGGTACAATATATATGGATGACCTTTGTGGATATTTTCATGCTTCATTCTACCCCTGTTACTATCCACTGCCACGAAACTATACATATCTTTGTTAAGTTGTAACAACAACAGATAAGCCTCACGCCACCCAGACGTGCTAGACACGATAGCATGTGTTACAACTCCAAAAAGGTACAGATATCTGCCACACGACCGCATCACACCATAGCCGGTCGTCCTTTGGCCGTGCATGCATGCACTGGTTGCAACAAGTTCTTGCAAGAGAGAGAGAGAGAGAGAGCTTGTACTTGTTGCACCTAACGTGATCGATGATACGTTCTTCTCTTATCTTCTGGGCGAGTGGTGTGACCACATCCCAATGTGCTACTACTGTGTAGATGCTGCCATGGCTAGCTAGCTAACTTAGCATCTTTGCGTAGATCGTCCATGGCTGCATGTACAGGAGATAAGATATTTAGATCTGTACCCAGTTTTGGAATTTCAGCAGCACGAGCTTATCGTGTGGTACCGCACCAGCCTATATATGTAGAGAGAGCTTTAATTTAACTCTCTTTTCTCCTATATATGTTCAATTGTGTCAGCTAGCTTTAGCTGATAGGTATACCAGGTCAGCTATTGGGTTGCATCCACTAGACAGTTCATTTGAAAACTTAAGCTAACGAAAAGGACGATATTAATTCTATACATCACGCACATGATTTTAAGGGAGAAATCACTGAATTTCTGACCTTTAGATCCGCTTCAAGATTCATGCTCCACAATCGTCTTAGCGAACTCTAGCAAGCTCCCAAGTGGTTAGGGTTTAGGTTTGGTTTAGGGGGATGGCCGGTGTGGTGGCAGCCCAATAGTGGGCCGTTGGCCATGGCGGGGCGGCGAGGTGGCAATGGTGAGGGGGTGGGCTATGGGCCGGCAGCTAGGAAGCTCGTCATTGAAGTTGTTAGGAGGCAGTAGGACGTGACAGCGGACCCGGTGGCGGAAGAGATGGAGGAGAATGGCAATGTGGGGGCAGTTGAGCTAGAGAAGATGGATGGTTGGAGTGGTTAGAAGATGGGGAGGTGACGGCTAATCTGGTGGCAGATGCTGCCGGTGACTGAGGAGGACGACAAAACAGAGCACCGGAGCCAGATGAAAAAGGATGCTGGCATGGGGGTTATCGGGGAGGAGGGGGGGAAGGGGGAGGCGACGGGGAGGGGTGACTCCGGAGAGATAGAGGGTGGGGGGAAAATTGCATGATTGGGGGAGAGAATCACACATGTGATGTATATGCAGTTCCTTTGCTCATGTATATTCATGGGATCACTCCATCGTATTGGTTTGGTTGAGATTATCATTTGATATCGACGTTGATAACCCTGTTATTTTGTTGGCCATCTACATAATGTTAATTAGCAATTTTCGTTACCAGATGGGCGATCGAGCTTGATGGCAATTCTCACTGTATGTTAACAAATCAAAACAGATGTCCAAATAGAAATGACATGTTTCGAAGGAATTGGATTGTCGTGCTACTTTAGGTATAGTCTAATTAATTTTGTGATATTTTGTACACAATTACTGATTTGATACCGATTCTTCTCAGTAAGAAATGAGGTTAATTAATTGCTGACAATCGACCAAAACTAGCCGGTACATCATTTCTCATTTGTGTCTTTTGCAGCGATTTTCATTGACAAGCAAGATAATTCCATCCATATTTCAATATATGGGACTAATGGGATGATGGCACATCCTTAGTCCATTCACAATGCAAATCACTCAAATTAAGTGGTCTTAGGTGCCGCATAGGCTAGGACCACTTGTAATAGCCCTAAAATTTGATAATTTTTTTAAACTGGATTATTTACTTTTAATTTCCTAAAATTATAATCGTCGAGTTCGTCGATTAATTAAAATATTATTTTTGGTGTTTATTTCCTTCTTTCTTTCTTTTTGCATAGATTTCCCTCTTTCTTTTTATTGGAAAGTGCATTCCATCCCTTTAGAAATCCCACCAATCCAATTTAAATTCCTCCGAGATCTCAAATTACTAAATTTTGCACCAACTCAAATTTCACTTATTTTATTTTTCCTCCTTTTCCTTTCCCCTCTTTTCTTCTCCTTTCTTTTCCCTATTTATCTTCCTTTCTTTTTCTTTATTCTTTTCCCTAGTCAAGCCGACCTAGCTAGCCCGGGCCGCCAACCCTTTCTCCTCTTCCTCTTTTCCCTCCAGCCCAACCTGAATCTGCCTCCTCTCTCTGGCCCAAGTTGAGTCGTCGACCTTCTTCCTCCTCCTCAGCCCAAGCCAGCTCAAGCGCGCTGAGCCACTAGCCCAGCCCAATGAGGCCGAGCCAGCTTTGCCCACCAGCGCCATGCATGAAGCACGTGGGTGCACGAGCTTCCTCGCACCCACGACCGCTCACGCCGCCTCGCCACAAGCTCGCCCTATGCTGGCCCGCGCGAGGACAATACATGATAGCCGCTCGACGAAACCCCCAGTGACACCTCCTACTTCCTTGATCTCTCTCTACCTCGTCCTTGCATTACAAGAGCCCAAACTAGAGGAAAAATGACTGCAACAACCTCTACCTCCCCCTTCAATCCGCCCTGACCTCCGCCAGCTCAATCATCATTGCCGGTGAAGAATTCTGAAGAACCCTAACTCTGGCCACCACCACAAATCCCCAAAATTTGCCGTCGTTTCTACTCCTTCCAAATTGAAGGTATAACGGAATTCTCCACATCATGTACTTCAAAACCCCTCTCCTTTCTGATCCACTTTGTCACTAGAACTCGCCGGTGCAAGCCTGCGCCACCGCCGCTCTAGTCAGCCGCACGGCATGCCGCCGCTCCCAACTATATCCACCCAAACCAAGCACACCATCCACTCCGCTTCACCTCACTCAGCTTCCCTGACTCCCTCCTGCCACTAGAAAACCACCGGAGCCGCCGCCGCCGTCTCGAGCTCCTGTCCGCCGCCGCTGACCTCGTTGCTGGCCTCCTTGTGTCTCGGCAACCCAAGGAATGGAATCGCCAATTCGCCCTAAGCTTGGAATCGGCCTCCTTTGGCCAAGCTACCGCCTCCCTCGTTGCCGGCGATGCCAAACCATCGGCAAAATCCTATGAAGGCCAGTTAACCCAAATAAAACCGGTCCAACCCATTTTTCTATTAAAAATAAATCAAATTCTTCTGGTAATTCTGGTCACCTACTATTTGACGGAAATTGATCAAACTTTGAATAGTTCAAAAATTCTAAACATTATTCTGAACCTAGCCATACCATTTTCATAGCTGTACCATCTCCTAGTGATATCGCTCCTATTCAATCCTTACTTAACCGACGTCTGAGGAAATTCTAAAAATCCTAAATCAATTTTCTTAATTCCTTTTATTCTATCCTGGCACTTTCCGATACTTTATTTGTTTGTATACTTATTCTTTATCATTTATTTTATCTGATGATTATCGCGTAAATAGAGACGTTGACGCTAAACCTGTAACTGGAGCGAACGATCTCTCCGCACCAAGAGGAGACATTTGTACGACTACATCGAGCCTGAAGGTTGCAAGACATGCACCCTCCTTTGAACACTTTAATCCTAGTAGTTAAAATTATTTTATTAGCGTACTCATCCTTTGGAGTACGATGAGTCCTTTTAAATTACTTATATTGTTATATTATTGCATGGTAGTATGGACATCATAATGAGCCATAGAGTCTAAATAAACCTAGGCTAAAATTTGAATAATGCATATACAACCTACTTAACATGCTCAATTAGTACTAAATAAATATAGGTTTCATTATTTTATGTGAACGGATGATGGTTTGTGGCTGTATGCCGAGATGGATAGTTGTGATACCTCATGTGAGAGGGTGATGCATATGATGAATGTCATATGGTTGGACTTGTGGACCTGTTTATGGTTAACTGTGGTTTTAAAATTGATAATAATTACCAACCCCCTTGTGCCACTATAAATGACATAGTTTCGCTCATCCGCACGATAGAGTCATTGGCCCTAGTTGTATGCTGTTCCTATGGATCAAGTTTCCACAGGCGTTTCTGTGTATTGGCGATTTAGCTACTGTGTGTCTAGCCACCTTGTGAGTATGTGCTTGTGAATGTGGATATGGTTTATTTGGGTGATGAGTCACCCCACCTGTGAGATCAGGAGGTTGCATCCTGCTTGAGTCTTGCAATGGTAAGTGGATGTTGAGGTACGTTGGGACACACCCAGCGCCAGGATCAACCTGGGCCGAGTACCAGCACTATGTCCTTTAACTTACCATGTGGAAATAAAGGAGAGAAACATGGAGCAGTATTACACCTTGTTATTCTCAACATGGCTAACTGAGGGTATCGTGCGGGTAAAGCTAGTTAGACGCTGCAGAGTCGTTTGGTATTTGAATACGCCGTGCCCCCTGTTAATGGAGACGTGTCTATGGGTGATTCAAGATTATGGGCACAAGCTCTATTTCTGTTTATTAAATGCTTATGTGCACAATTTTACTTTAATGTTTAAATAATAAGTTTTAAATTAAGTTAATTTCACTGTTGTTTAATTCCTTTATTTATCATAGTAGATTTTTAGAAATAACCGATAAGATTAGGGTTAAAGGCCCTCAACCTTTATATCGCACATATTATTATTGGTTATTATCTGCATGTCTTGCTGGGTATCTTCTGTACTTATAAATGGGTTCAAATCACGAGGAAGAAGCTGCCTATGAAGATAATGGGGACCCTATTGATCCGTTAGAGTGGGACGACTATGTTTTCTAGATCGCTCTACTCAGGCCGTTCTTATAGTGGAGTTTAGCAATTTCTCTATTTGTAAGAATAAGGTTTTATAGGCCCTATGTATAATAGTTTGTGTTTCCGCTGTGTTGTAACCCTTTAGCTTGAATAATGTATATATGAAGTTTGTGTTTTTATATCATTTCATGTGTAATTGAACTTCCTGGGTAATTACGTATATGTGGGATACATCGCCCATTTTGGGTGATCCCACACTACTCATAGAAAAATTCCATCCCCCACAATGCAAATGGCTTCAAGCGGTTCATCAATTTTGCATGTCAACACTTTATATTTTATATTTCAGTCATTATGTTTTTCTAATTTACACAGAGGTCCAAATTTTTGCACTAAGCACCCTAAAATCTAGAAAAAAATAAAATTCCACCATACCCCTCTCCTCTTTCTCCACCCCGAGCTCCCCTCTCCCCTTCCTCTATCTGATGGCGGCAGTTGTTCCCCATTGTTCCCCCGATAGCGGCTCCTCTCCCTCCCTCCCTCCCTCTCCGGCCGTCCCCTTCCTCTCCCTCCCTCTTCGACGCAAAAGGGCCTCCCTCCCTCTCTGGCCATCACCTCCCCTTCACCTGCCACCATCGAGACCCTCGTCAATCCACCATCGGATGAGCTCCTCGCTATAGATTGAAGCGACGCTGGCTGGCGAGCTCCCAACGAAGCAAATCGAGGTGGGGTGGACTGGCGAGCTCTCGGTGGAGTAGATCAAGGCGAGGTGCACCGCCGCAGATCGAGCTGTGGGGCTGGCCAGAGCTCGGTGGTGGCGCCGGATCAGGTCATGAGCTCTCTAGATCTGGCCGGACTTGGGGTAGCGGTGGAAACCACGGAGTTCAGCGGTGGGACTCTTGGAAGCGGCGACCGATCGAGCTCACTTGGTGGCGGAGGCGACGTCTTCTTCCTGCAGCGTCCTCGGCGGCAGCGGCAGAGGAAGCTCAACGGTGGTGTCCTCCTCCTGTCTTGGGGACATGGCCTCCCCAACGCGGCTTTGAGCCAGTGCCTCGTGTGCCGTGTGGCCTCACCCTGACAAAGCCTGACAAGACTCACATGCCCTTGCGAAGGGAAGAATGGCCTTGTGGGGGCACGACCGACGCCGGCATGGAATCTCCGCTACGGCTTGTAAGCAAAACGCATATGATCCAAGCAATGAAAAATTATTTAAGGGCAAGACTTTTATACTTCTACTTTTGTAAAGTCATAAAGCCAAGACCATTCGCGGAAAACCCTCTTAAATTAATTTTAAAACTATATTCTATAACTGAAACAAGTAGGGCTAACCGGCTAGGACGTAGAGTGATCGATGCAATGCATCCATCCTTTCACCGACATAAAAAGTACTTCCCATTCATGCCAATCAATCTCTCACCGTATGTATGTGTCAGCCAGTACTTTCTTGATCTCAAAATATACTTTCTTTTTATTCCAAAACATAATAACATTAGTATTAAATTTGACATAATCTAGTACTATAAATTTTAACAAAGATTCTATTCAGATTTATAGTATTAGGTTATGTTAAATCTAATACTATGTTGTTATGTTTTAAAATGGAGAGAGTGTTACTATTATATTTCATTAATTTCTTCCAAGATATGGATCACGTGTCTCACTTAAACATGCTAATCGCAAGTGTGCACTTAATGATTAATCAACGGGATGATCATTAGCACGACTACCATGACGTGGCTCACCATAAACACACGCCACGCCTCCCAGTCATCATACTATTATGGATGGGTCCGCTCGTGTTGTACACGATCATATAGGAGTATTTTCTTCGGAAAAAAAAGGTTAAAATACTTGCCCCTGACGAAAACGCACGTGGAAATTGTGCTTCTGTGAGGCCCAGCCCATCCTGGAAATGCGAATTATATGGGTCTATTGGGCCTAAAATATCCGAGTGCGATACCGTCGTGATGGGCCCATTTTAACTCCAGGCCCAGATTGGAAGGCCCACAGAAACAGAAGGTCCAGTTCTAAATTTGATGGAAAATTCGAGGAAAAATTCGGAAAATTCGAACGAACGAACCCGTCGAGCCAAAAAGAGGAGGGCGGCGGCGTTAGGGTTTGGGGTTTGGAGCTCTCGCGGCGGCGCGGTGGCCATTGAAGAGGGAGGGGGTCCAAAACCCTAGCTGGCACCGCCACCGTCCGCTAGGCCCGGCCATGGAGGTGGACCCACCGCCACCGATGCCGAGCTACTTCGACCCGGAGTCGTCTGGCCGCCGGGAGGAGTACCGCCGTTACAGGTGAGGCGCCCTCCCCCCTCTTCGTGCTATCCCTTTCGCCCGCCCGCCCGTCGGGATGGGTGGCGCCGGTGCTGCGAGTGAGCGTGGTGCCGTGGTGGTCTTTTAGTTGGGGAAATGGAATGAAATTGACTGAGGGGAAATCATTTGTTCGGTATGTAAGGATTAGATGTGCTGTGGTTGTGCTTGGTAAAATGATAATGAGATATTCAAGCTGTTGGTTCATCATAAAACAGTAGTTAATTCTCTCATGTCAGACTCGGATGCTAATTGCGGTTCGCCCCAGCTTGGTGGCAGTTCAGAATATCCATTTTGTTTCAACAAATGTGGCATTTTCTTTGTTTTGCGAACTTCTGTTTGATCTGATCACTTGATTGGATGAATCAGCAAGGCGTGCCTTAGATGAGTCTTGTCTTTTGGTGGCTGGGTAGTGAGAATTGACCAAATCAATAATCAAGTAATCAATCAAACCAGAGACTCATCTAGTGTTTTTTTTTTCCATGAGGCTATGATCTGTTGTGGAGCACATGAATCAGCTTCATTTTGCTTTACAGTGCTCAATGCCCGAGCAGTTGTAATTGCAAAGATCTGCAAAACTAGTTATGTTCTAAGGCAGAATCTGAACAGTACTCTAGCTTATATTTCTTCACTGAGTTCTCTTTGTGTATGGTTGAATAATTTCTGTAGCTAAAGTTGCAGAAAAGATAAAATGTAACTTAGTTGCATAAAATGGTGAGGACCTGTTATTTTTACTGGGGATGGCTACTATACTAGCTGATTATTTTGCTTTCCTTTATAATTTAAACAGAAAGAGGTTATCTTCTTCAAATGCCTCTCCGCTGTTGGGGACTGCGGTCTCCAAATTCTCAGAAGCAAGGTTGTTCTGTGATGGAAACAGCATACAGAGGCAGCCAAACGCTGGTCTACTCCTTGAAGAAATCAAGCAGGAGGCTGCTGATATTTCTGATTTTGATGGCCTGGATGGATCTAAGCTGTTTGGATCAGCAAAAAGAAGGACATCATTGGATGCCTCAGATGCATGTTTCAGTTCAGGTAGGCAGGCTGTGCGGTCAACACTGAAATCAGTCAAGCTGGAGGAGGATATGCCACATGAAGGAGAAACAACTTCTACAATTTTTGCATCCCTCCTTGATTCTGCGTTCCAAGGTTGGTATAGCAATTTAGTCTGGATAGCAAGTTTCTTACGAACTGGCCCCTATCTATTTTCGCATAAACTGTTGCCTTTACTAATGTATTTTTCTTGGATGCCTCTTTGGTGCTTGGTAGACCGTAGTTTCTAAGCTTTATTTACACCCTTTTGTCTCTCTGATTTTCACCCCACGCCATTGCTTTTACATGTCAATTTTAATTCGATCAACCAAAAAATGAGTTACAAAGGCTCTTCTATAAGCTAAATTGCACAAAACCCAGATAACACAGTTAGTACTTAGTAGTGGGTGCTTGCAAATCAGGCCCATGAATGGTTAAGAAATGTGTCTTTTTCACTTTACAATAGAAACACTTCCTGTACAATACTATAGCCAAATAAATTATTAAAATTAACAGCAGCGCCAGAACCTAGCATTTTTTATGTGGCCAGAAATCTACATTGAGAAATACATATTTGTTAGCTATATCCTTGCTTTTCACATTCCAAAGTATCTCTTTTACTTTCCTTCCAGTTAATGGTTGATTTTACTTTGAAGGGGTTAATTACTTCTGATAAGCGATTGTTCTTGCAGGATTGATGCCCTTCCCAGATGTGATTTTACAGTTTGAGAGGACATGTCGAAATGCTTCAGAGTCGATAAGGTTTTCTATTGCTTTGCACTAATAGCAACATGCCATACTGATAAATCTTATGCATGATTAGTCCAAATACTTCATGTCTAAATTCTGACAGTTTGAAAGATGAATACTTTTATCATAGCTCTGATGCCTATTCTTTGATATCTGGGCAATGCCATCCAATATTCAGGTCTGCTGGCACAGGAAAGCTCCGCATGGTGGAGGATAGACTTATGCAGCAAAAGGCACAATTGTTACTGGATGAAGCTGCTTCTTGGTCACTTCTTTGGTACCTCTACGGGAAAGGTAATAGTTTCAAATCATTTGAATATACTGTTCTCTAGACCCTTTTTTCCTTGCAGTAATGGAAACTGTAGATCAACATACTTTTAAGTAATCATTTCATTGTGCTCTCCATGAAATTTCATCTGCTACATGACAGGAAATGAGGAGCTTCCTGGAGAGCTGTTTGTGGTAAGAGACGTATATAGTTGCTAATGTATTTAGCTCATTTATCTGCACACTTTGTCCTCTGAAGTCAGAACTGTAAAATCACCTAAAGTTTGCATTATCTTTATTGATAGGCACCGACTACTTCCCATCAAGAGGCTTGCCGCTTTGTTGCAACAGACCTGACGGCACAATTATGTCTGCGGATTGTACTTTGGCTTGAGGGTCTTGCTTCTGAAGCTCTTGATTTGGAGAAAAAGGTAAAAGTGCTTTTTTTTTAAGGCTTCACTTTAGTGTTCTTCATTTGCTGCTGACAATTTGGTTGGAATTGTGTAGTGCCCCCTGATTGACATGGAATAGAATGTGCTGCCTTTATGCCATGTAGGTGAGAGGATCTCATGTTGGTTCATATCTACCAAGTTCTGGTGTTTGGCATCGTACACAGAGGTACTTAAAGAGAAAGAACAATGATACTACTGTAGTGAAGCATGTGGATTTTGATGCTCCAACTCGAGAAGGAGCCCAACTTCTTCCTGATGACAAGGTAGGCTACTGATGTATTGCAAGCTCAATTGTAGTTGGTATGTTTGACTTTACCAGAACTATTTCATTACATATTGTTTTCTTTGTTTGAATAGTAGTGCAACATAGCATGTGAGACCTCCCTAAGTTCATTGTAGCATAGCAGGTCTTGGATAACTCTAGCATGTCTAATGTTTGAAGTTTTATTTCTTAACTAGACTCAAGCAAAAACACTGGATTAGCAGCGCCGTGTGTCTATTTAGAAAATAAAGCCTCTTCAATAGTCATTTTCTAAATATCTCATTTTATCTAGCATCTCTAACGAAGTAATAGTTGTTAACCCTATTCTTTGTGTGGGAGCAGAAGCAAGATGAATTGCTTTTAGAGGATATCTGGACTCTCTTGAGAGCAGGAAGGTTAGAAGAAGCATCTGAACTGTGTCGGTCTGCTGGTCAGGTAGGCCAGCGAGTTGTAGCCCATGTGTTTCTTATGATGTATCTTTCTACATTTTTTTTGTCATGCATTGATCCTTGAGTATGTTTTCAGGCATGGAGAGCTGCGACTCTTTGCCCCTTTGGTGGCATAGACCTGTTTCCTTCTTTGGAGGCCATGCTGAAGAATGGAAAGTCTAGAACACTGCAAGCAATTGAATTGGAAAGTGGTGTTGGACGCCAGTGGTGTCTTTGGAAATGGGCTTCATATTGTGCTTCAGAGGTTAAACATACTCTTGTTTACCAACTATGCTTTGTTGTGCTCTCAGTTAATTTAGCTCTGCAGTTGTTTTTCTTTTCTTCATATTCATTTCGCGTTTGTGTAGCCAACACATAATGCTTTGCAATCTAACTCTGAAATTGATAATACTTGTATAGAAAATTGCTGAACAAGATGGTGGCCGATATGAGATGGCCGTATATGCTTTACAATGCAGTAACTTAAAGCGTATCTTGCCAATCTGTACTGACTGGGAGGTATGCTGTTTATTCAGCTCATACAACTGTTTTTGAGTTTGATTTCGTTTGAAGTCATAGTTTTTGAGATTTCATTTGAAGTCATTCTTTCCTTAACTTCTGATGTGTCACCTCCATATGATGTGTCATTTTCTCTCCCATTTCCTAGTCAGCCTGTTGGGCAATGACAAAATCCTGGTTAGGTGTTCAAGTGGATCTAGTATTGTCTCAGTACCAAACCAGTAGACCAGAAGAAAAACAGTTTGATGACGACATGAACGGAACCCAACCTATGTTGAGCTCAGCTGGCCCAGAAAGTTGGCCACACAGTGTTCTTGATCAGCAACCCCGTGATATAGCTGCGCTTCTGCAGAAACTTCACTCGAGGTATTAACATTGCATAGCACAATGCTTCTATCAATCCATCTTTTGCCTACTTATATGTTGTGTCATCTTGTGATGCAGCGACCTTGTCCATGAAACTGTTTCTCGAGCATGCCGGGAGCAGCATCGACAAATCGAGGTAAGATACACTTGCAAGAACGGAGAACTGCCTGTCATCTTATTTTTTTATGCATTCTCAGCTTGGTTTGTCTAATCTGGTATTCCAGAATGAAATTAGATAAATTATTCTTCATTAGAATGCTCTAAGCTAAAGTAGGATCAACTCATCCGCAATTACTTGCTAAAGCCAGTTTTAGACTAGTTCAGATTTTTTAAATATGTAAGTCGTGTAAGGTTCTTAAATTCCAAGCATTTGAATATTGTATTTGTCATCTATTTCTCCCCCTTTTCCAATTTTTTATGTTTCATTTTCCATGACTCAGTTTTCACAAAAAAAAATCAGTTTATTGTTGTATTAAACAGAATATATAGACAAATGCAAGAAAACTACACTCCTTGTATAGTCATCCATTATAATAGTGAATATAGCAAGTCATTTAACCACTCTCTAATGGCCAGTTCCCATTTTTCTATTTGGTAGATGAATCTCATGAGTGGAAATATAGCCCATCTTCTTGACCTTTTATGGTCATGGGTGTCACCATCTGAAGATGACCAAAACATATTGAGGTATGTCTTTTATGATTTCACAAGAGATGGTTTCCAATACTTTCCTAGTTTGTTCATTTTATTCACAAGTAACTTCTGTGGTCATTTAGGCCCCGTGATGATCCCGATATGATACGCTTTGGGGCACATATTGTTCTTGTTCTGAGATACCTTTTCAGCGATGAAATGGAAGATGAGTTTGAGGAAAAGCTAGTTGCTGTTGGTGATCTCATCATCAACATGTAAGTATTGTTGATGAAATGCACGTCAATTTATGCTGCCCGGAGTTACTCAAATTGTATTGTTATTACTTGATATATCCATTTGGTCAACCTTAGATATTAACTGTGTCTATTAGTAGTATACATCCATTGCTTCGAGCCTTCTACTGTCTTATCTAATGGTTAAACTAGGGGTTTTATCTTACTTCAGTTGACTCTTTTGTTCTCATATTTCTAAGTATTCTATTTTACCTTGTCTTTATTTACTTCATTCATTCATGATCAGAAGAAGTCATTCATTTATTGCAGGTACGTGAGGTACTTGTTTTCAGAGCAGCAAGAGGAATTGGTTGGAGTATATGCTTCTCAGCTTGAACGTGACCTTAGCATTGAGTTATTTGTTGAAATGATGGAACTAAGGTTAAATAGCAGGTATTATTATCACACATTTACCATATACTTGTCTGCAGTTTGGGGTTATTTACCTATATATTCAGTTTATTTGAGGCTATTAATAAAATCAACAACAGTATTTCAGTCCTCCATGCATACCTTGATAAAATTTTATGTGATATTGGCCTGATAGAATATGGTTTTCTTATATATTACATAATTACAAGCTTTATCAGCTTGATCTTCTATTTTTTTCAATCCTATACTGTTTTGAGTTTGTCTAAGCATTTTACTATAGAATGCATAATAGAATAGTGTCAAGATTCAAGTGGCAACTTTATATTACTCTTGGTATGTATCCGGTTTTGTGGAAGAAACCTCACAATACAATTGTGTCAAGAATCAAGTGGCAACGTTATATTACTCTTGGTATGTATCTGGTTTTGTGGAAGAAACCTCACAAAGGGAAACCGTCAGTATACTGTGATTTCCTTGTTTCGCGTTAAAATGTTCTCAATCTTGTTATATTTGATACTTTATTCACTGACTGCCATTTCAAGTTGCAAAACTTTGGTTAAGTAGCCTAATTTTTTTCATGGCAACAGCCTGCATACCATGTACAAGCTCTTCCTGTCTGCTGTGGAGTATTTGCCATTCTCATCTGTAGATGCAACCAAGGCTTCTCTTGAAGAGATCATTGAGAGGTTCGGTGATTCATGGGATACATATGGCAATGAAATGCACTTATTTTAAGGTATTTAGCTCATCTGTTTTCATGGATATGTTGTAACCAGAAATTCAATTTACTCCAGGGTTCTTTCAAGATCCCGCGAACCAAAACCCAATAAGTATGAAGAAGATCTTTCTGATGTCGCAGAAAGGCATCACTTGCAAGCACTCCAGAAAGCGATGGTCATTCAATGGCTTTGCTTCACACCGCCATCCTCGATTCCAGAATTTCAGATGATCAGTGGAAAGCTCCTGATACGGGCATTGATGCACAGGTAACTGATTGTTCAATTGTTATGCCAGATAAAATTTGGAACCCTCTTTTTTTCATTACATATTGTATATTTATTGTTGCACTGCATGTTTGTGAAATGGTACTCATTTTTCCTTTTCCTTTGTCCATGGAATTTATCTTTCACTACTTTCTCCATCAGCAACACACTATTCAGAGAGTTTTCCCTGATATCAATGAGGAGAGTTCCTGAGCTACCAGTAGGACCACACAAGTTGCTTGCCATCCTGGCCGAACCATTGAAACAAAAGGAAAATTTAATTTCACTCGAGGATTCAGAGGTATCTGATAACTTACGGGAGTTTGAAGATTGGGTAAGATGTTTCTTTTTCTCCTGATTTGCATATTCTATTGGTTATGTTAGAACTGATAATTTTATTGAATGAATCTTGTTGAATGAATCTTGTTAGTTTTCTTGACCAAGTAACTGCTACTGTATGTTCAAACAGCATGAATATTACTCCCTGGATGCTACTTACCGGAGTTGGCTTAAATTTGAGATGGAGAATGCGTCTGTTTCTCCTGAAATGCTTTCAGCAGAAGAAAAGAGTCAAGCTGTTGCTGCAGCGAAAGAAACGCTGGAGTTGGCATTCTTGTTATTATGCAGTAAGTTCCTGAACAATTGTGTTGACATTATATGTCAGTCTGCAAACATGCTTCTCAAAACTTTAACTTCTGATAGCATATGGAACTATCTATTCAACTTTCTTACCACCTTTTATGCTCTTATCATTCATAACCAGGGGAAGATATTCCATGGTTAAATGCTGTTGAGAGTAGTCCAATCAAGCCCTCAGAACATGTTTTTCTTGAGTTACATGCAACTGCAATACTCTGCCTACCTTCTGGGGAGTGCATTCTGCCGGATGCAACATCGTGCACAGCTTTGACAAGTGCACTCTATTCTACTGTTAGTGAAGCAGAAGTGTTGCATCGCCAATTGAAGGTTGGTTCCACCACTTTGCCTAAACTTCCACCTAGATTTATTCTTGAGCATAAAAAGATGAAGTGTTAGTCCATGCTCATTGTTTTTTGTAACTTGTCTTTAATAAGGATTGCTGAATGTTCAAAACTTATTTGCATTTTAACTTGCACTTACTGTTTATCTAAGTCTGACTAATCCATGGAACAGGTGGATGTGAATGTTTCATCTAAAGATCCTTGCTGTATTCAAGTGTCTCTCCGCTGCCAAGCAGTAGAAGGTGATGGTGTTGGGCTTCATGAAGCCAATGATGGAGGTCTTCTTGCTGCAATTATGGCTGCGGGGTTCAAAGGTATCTTTTATCCACACTTCAACATGATACTCTGATTAAAAGTCTAATATTTATGCAAATAATTCTTTATGGCAGGTGAACTCAATCGATTTCAACCTGGAGTTTCAATGGAAATATCACGGCTTGATGCTTGGTATTCTGATGGTCATGGTTCAGTAGAAAGTACTGCTGCATACATCATTCGTGGGCTTTGTCGGAGATGCTGCCTGCCAGAAACTATTCTACGATCTATGCAGGTGATGTAGCAACATATCCAATCAATTGTATACATAAATACATTAAGTTGCAGATGAAATGACTGCTACCATGCTGCTTATAGCTGATATATTGATACTTGTTCCTTATATTTTTTTCAGGCATCGATTGCTCTATCTGAAGCAGGTGATTCTCTAGATCATTGTGATAAGCTCATCGAGTTGGTTGCTTCATCAGAGTCTGGAATAATGCACTTGTTCAGCCAACAGCAGTTGCAGGTTAGTGTTATATTCTTTTATTTGTTCAGTAAATTACTTGTGAACTTCCTTATGTCAACAAAAATGTTGTTTGATTATTTACTCAGGAATTCCTGCTTTTCGAGAGAGAACGTTACCTATGTAAAATGGAGCTTGAGGAAGAGCAGTCAGAGCAGTTACCTGCTGATGGCTAAAAGGTTGACGTTACAATTTTGTTGTAATGACCATTTGTGCGTTGTCTCCTGTACTCAAGAGGAACCAGTAGGACTAGTCCTGTTCATATTTTACATTTTGAAAACATGTAACATAAACTACTTAATTTATTTAGGAAATGTGTGGTTGTATGGCCCAATGCAGGGTGATGTTTCAGGGAATACGGAAATTGCACATCTCCATAATCTTTTTATTCAAATAAACTAAACTGCTGCTTCTGGGAGTCATGTTCAAAAGCATTATATCTCATCTCTGTTCGTCATTGATCTCAACATCTCAGCATTGTCGAGTTTGGTATTCCGGTATGCTGTGATATTTTGCTATGTTTTACTTGTGCATGCAGGATGTTTTTGATGGGTGTATCCACCAGCTGACCAAATCTGGTTTTGCAAACTGGGCTTATCCCACTTTCTGTGTGGTCAGGTATCATTTGTAATTCATTCACTATATAGAAAGTACCAGCTGTAATTGTGTTCATGCTCCCCAACAGAAAAGGGGAATAGCTATGTCATGTAAAAAGATATACAGTTGTCAAACTCAAAATCTATTGATCTTAGCCTTTTATTTGGCTATATTTCTGTTCCACTGTTTGAAAGAATGAGCTGGCTGATAACAGCAGCGAATGAACTGAATTCTATTACAGTTTACAGAGCAGAAAAGATCTCTTTTTTCTCAACCGATACATGCCTTCAACAAGCGCATGAACCGACAAAAAAAAAAGTGCCAGGGCTTCTGGTTTCCCCTTTGGCAGCTATGTGCTACTATTCATTGAGGCCTGAATCTCCTCCAAAGTCTTGCCTTTGGTCTCTGGCACAACCTTGACAATGAACAGAATGGCCATGGCGCAAACTAATGTGAAAACGAAGAATGTTCCTGCAGGAATCACAAGTTAGGATGTGATTTGTCTCCAAATTCTGACGTGACAAATTTAACAGGCAGCTTGGAAACGTTTTGAGCATTTTAACTTTTTTACTGTTCTTTGCAAGTTTCTAGGGAAAGGCTGCGCCTAAACTTAGCAACTAAACATGACTATAGATGTTGCTCACCTGAAGAACTCCAGCTCATGAAGAAGTTGAAGGCAAAAGAAACTGCCCATGAACCAGACCAGTTCACCAGAGTCACAAAGCTTCCACCAATTCCTTTTATATTTATGGGAAATATCTGCATCCAATACAACAAACATGCCAATGTTACACTGAATTCATTTACTATTTGATGAAATCTTCAAACTAGAAAAATTGAATTTTGGTGATTGGCATGTTGGCACTCTACCTCTGACATTATGACCCAAGGGACTGCCCCCATTCCTATTGAAAAGCTAGCAATGTAGACCTGTTAGGAAAAGAGATTTTAGTATGAACTGAACTCCGTATAATTTTCGATTTGATCGAATAGAATGAAGAATTTTTTTTTGTTACCAATATGCCAGTGAGTGCGATGATAGGTACTTGATCCAAGAAAATCCCATGAATCTAAACCAAAGAAGAATGTTCTTCAATTTAGATTACTTAATATAGCTAAAATGGGTGCAATTCTCTCGGAAGAAAATGAGAAATGGGTGTAAAAGATTGAGAGATACATCAGATTAGAACTCGAAATATACTACCTTTAGGTAGAAGGATATGGCTGACATGAGAGAGCCAATTAGGAGTCCTGATGTTGAAATCTGAAGAGAATAAAAGGAAATGGTCAAGTATTTTTTTCAGTAGTTTCTGCAGTAACATTCCAAATTACTGAAAATTGCAGTGAACTTACCAACAACAGTGGTCTTCTCCCACTTCTGTCCATCAGTAACGCTCCAACAGCTGTGATTGGCGCCTGTTATGAGAAGTACACAGTCGAATCATTTGCTGGTATCTGGTAAATTTTGATCAAAGTCTGCACATGCCTATTATTTTCACCTGGATACACCCCATCAAGATTGTTCCTAGGTCTCCTGAAGCAAACCCTGCATAATGAACTAACAATTTAGCCTCATGTCTCTGAAACTGACAAATCATGCTTGTGAAAATGTGAAAATGTGAAAATTGCGACTTTACCAGCTGATACAAAAGTTTCACTCGCATAGAATAGGATTCCATTAATCCCTACAAATTGCTGGAACACCATTAGGCCAACACCAACAACGACAGGACGGATGTAGGCTCTGTTGAAAAGATCCTGAACTCCAGCCTTTGGAAAATTTTCAATGGTCTCAATGAATTCCTGCATATATATATATATATATATATATAGAGTAATTATATACAAAAAAATCACAATTTCTGCACCATATTTGTATCTTAACAATATACTGTTAGCGATGTCGAACCTTGATTTCTGCAGCTTCAATGGACACATCCGCGTCTTTCCCACGGAGGCGTTGGAGTGCTATTTCAAACTCCTTTTGCCGTCCAACCTTTGCCTGTGATTTTGATTTGGTTCTGAATTATTACAAAGGTAAATCAGACTCGAATCTAAAGATGTTATCCAGCACCTTACCAGCCACCGAGGGGATTCAGGAATGAAGAACAGACCAACTATGAGAATAACGGAGGGAGCAAATCCTGTATACATGTCAAGAACAAAAATTGTCACTACATTGTTGTAAGTTCTACATGACCAGATGATAGTATGAGATTTTTCGTATGAATATACCTGCTATAACCAACATGCGCCATGTCACCATTGTACCGACAATATAAGTAACAGATAAACCAGTGCATACCAGCAACTGCAGTTCAAACACCAATTTGATTTCAAACTCTAATTTGATAAATCTTTCTAAAAATGTTGCAGCATTTCAGGTTGTATAGTATTTGCCAAGAGAAAATTACTTGGTTCAGTGTTGTAAGCCCCCCGCGAAGAGCTTTCGGAGCAATTTCTGCTATGAAAACCGGTACCTGTACAGTTACAAGAGCCCGTCAGTGAAGCTAAACAATCTGTTCAGTGTTTGAAAGATTAATCTTTCTGATGTTTAACTGAACAATATCAGCCAGTAGGTGATGTCCTTGACTGATAATTCATACCACATATGAAAATACTCCTACTCCAAATCCCGTGCAGAATCTCCCAAAATCAAGTGAAACAGCACCCTGAAGAGTGTGCATTCAGTTCAGCAGTTGCATGACAGTCCTACTTATGTACAACATAAGATGAAAAAACGTACTTGTGCAAAGAAGATTGCAAGCCATCCGACAATGCAAACAAGAGCAGAAGTCCTCATTGCCTGCTCCCATCACAAACTTTTTTGGTTAATGAATTATAACTCTCGATGCATTTCCACAATGATTTTAATAAAGAAAAGATTATTCAGGCTTGTAGATACCCCTTTTCGTCCAGCAATGTCAGCAAGGTGCCCACTTACAACTGCTCCTATCATTGCCCCAATTGTTATTATTGATCCGAAAACCGAGTACTGCACAGCATGATCAGGAACTGAGAATGACATTGTCGTCCTCTTTTTTGGAAACTTGTACAGAAGTAGAATTTCAGAAATACTATTTGAGTAAACCAGTGAATTATTCGGTACCTCGGAGAGAGAGAGCTGAAGATCCTCTCTGATCTTGGACTGAGTTGGTGCTGAGTAGCCAATCTGCAAGAGCATCATACATGTCATCTATTTTCCAATTCAGAAGTATTTTCTGAATGAAATCTCCATTATCAAAAAAGAGAGAGAAAGAGAGAGAGAAAGAAATGAAGATAGCTCTTCACTCCTATTCTGATCTTTGCTTTTGTGGATAGGAAATGTTAGCAATGAACTCACCGAGACGCCGAAGACGAAGGAGCCGAGCACGGCGACGCCGGTGCTGGCAATGACCATCGCCAGCGAGTCGCCGCCGGCCCGGGGAAGGAGGGGCTCGCTTGCACCACTGGACACTCCCATGGCGACGGCCTTAACTGCTAACTGATGCTGAACTACAAAGTTCAGTTCTTGCTTGAACTGAAGCTACAACCTTCAGCTCTCCTGCCAAGCTGCATATATACTAAGCGACTGTGCATGCAATTTAGAATTTTCTACCAGCTGCCAGATCTGGACTTTTGTGGCTTATATCCAACCGTGGCTTAAAAAAAGCAGAATCAGTGAAGGCAAAAAAAAAAAATACTCTATGGTGTAAAAAGAGAAGGATTGGGGCTGAATATTTGCAAAATCTCCGGTTGTCTCGATGACATATGAGTTCTGGGGCCACATGACATTGAGAAAAGGAGTAGCATAGTAGCATACAAGGAAATGTTCCTTGTGAAACATGTTGTAGAATGACAATATTTGGGGATATTTGCCTAAACGTGCACATATTGTCGATTTTCGATAAGTCGGTCTGATATAAGGTTACAAACAAATATCACCTCATTTATCATATTGTGCATCATATTCTCATGACAAATAAATAAAAGTGACAATAATAAGTAGAGTCTCCAAAGGGTACTCTTGTTAAGGCTTACGATTGCAGCAGCCAATGATCTTGACATCTTGACAACTTTAATTTACAAACTGCAAGTTCTTTAATTTAAATTTGGAATAAGGACGTACATGCCTGATTTGATGGAAATATAGTAATACACAACTTGATGCAAAGTTCAAATTTTCAATTAGGGTTGGTTTTTCTCTTTAGTGGGAGAACATGGCTAATTTTTGTCATCAAGGCATAACACAAAGTAAACACTTGATTACCCACATGGATCTGTAGCTGTCTGATGAGTAATTTACCAATGGCCAGCTCATGCAAACAAAGAGATCAACAGGAGACAAACATGGCAAGAACAATGGAGATGGTATATACTATATACCAAGTAGTACATCCCCCAAGCTATTTGGGGATGCATCTTGGTGTATCGATCATTGTTGAAATGTGACCACGTTGATGCACATGTAGAACACTTTTGTCATCTGCTGCTAATGGTAGGTGTTGATGAGTTTTTTACTGTATAATTAAGCTCAAGTTTGAAAGAATCTGGTCGAGTCTGAGTCAGATATGAGTGGGGAATTTGTTTGTTTGAGCATTGTTCGTACTTTGTTTTTTAATGACGATTTGACAGGCCAGATCAGCCCATTAACCAAACCAAATACGTATGATTATTGGCCCAAGTATTTCTACCTCTTTTTTTTTGTTTTGCAAGGAAATATTTCTACTTCAGAAGCAACATGCAGTTACTAACAAGCATCGAAAATTACTGAAATTAGTCAAAAATATTTCTCTGTAACCACCAAGTTACCAAAATGGAGGCAGATGACAGCTCACCTTAAAGGCTTAAACCACAAGGTTATCTAACCCAAATGTTTTTTAGTTTGTCTAAATTTTTGTTAACTGCCAACCTGTCAGGCCCCGTTTGAAACGTGTGGAAATTTTCGTGTTCATATGAAAGTTGAATTGAATCGTTTCCTGTAAAATTTCTAAGTTCCGAATTGGGCTAAAACTCCAGCTGCTCTATCCAAGTTGAAGAAGAGGCCTGGCGTAGATATCGCGCCAAAATTTAAAGGCCCAAAACAACTCGATCCCCTGCTCTGCCATGCACGAGCTCTCCAAAGCAAGATTATCATTGTCAGTAACCAAAACGATTAACCAACAAGAAGAAAAAAAATTCGATATTGCATGCAGGCGACGAACAAGGAGAAGCAATCCCACGTATCAATGATTTATCGCTGAATTACAATCCACGATGGTTCGATCGGCGAGTGTGCCTCTGCAGATTAATTAGCTGGAACTTCTGACGAAGATGGAGTTGCAGAGAGGCGTCTCTGCTCGTGTCAATTGGTAAAGATTTTTGTTTCTGTTTCTGTTAATCTCATTTGGTTTTTGTCATCTCTGCTTATGATCGATCAAAGAATCTATGGAAATATGCACAGCGATATCTTGAACAAGAAAGGTCTCTCCGGCAAGTCGTCGCAGCGGAGCAGCGACGAGGCGGTATCACCGAGAAGCGTCCTCGACGGCGGCAGCATCACAACGGCGGCGACGACGACGACGACGGAAGACAGCAGCTACAGTGCCGGGACGACGGCGACGACGACGTCCACCTACAGCTCGTACGACGACGAGCCGTACACGCCGCCGGCGCGGCACGAGAGGCAGCCTTGGAGGGGCGTGGCGGAGACATGGAGGTCGAGGACCATGCGCCGGCTCCCGTCGCTGGCGCCGACGATGTCGTCGACTTTCCGGCGCCTCAGCATCCGGAGCGGCGCATGGCAGTGGCAGAGCGCGGCAGCGGCGCCGGCCGACGGCAACCAGGCCTGCGCCCTCAGGCCGCCCATCCGCACCTTCTCCCTCTCCGAGCTCAAGAAGGCGACGCGCAACTTCAGTAAAGGTCGCCGCGCCACCGCCGTCTCCATTGACGTAGCGAGATCGATGCTTCGAGCTCGATCAAGAACTGATCACGCTTGCATGCACACATGCAGAGAACGTTGTCGGAAGGGGAGGCCACGCGAAGGTGTATCGTGGGTGCCTTCCCGGCGGCGAGCTGGTGGCGGTGAAGCGGCTATCGACGGCGGCGGCGCCGGACAGGGGCGGGCGGGTGGAGAGCTTCCTGTCGGAGCTGGGCCACGTGGTGAGCCTGAGCCACCCCAACATCGCAAGGCTCGTCGGCGTCGGCGTGGACGGCGGCGAGCACCTGGTGTTCCCATTCTCCCGCCTCGGCTGCCTCTCCGGGAGGCTCCACGGCTCCGGCGCCGGCGCCGTCGAGGAGGCGATGACGTGGGAGGCGAGGTTCAGGGTGGCCGTCGGCGCCGCGCGCGGGCTGGAGTACCTCCACGAGAGGTGCGCGCGGCGGATCGTCCACCGCGACGTCAAGCCGGCGAACATCCTGCTCAAAGACGACTACGAGCCAATGGTGCCAAAAAGATTAAAAAAAAAAAACTCTGCTTGCTCTGCATGATGCATCCAAATTTTTAAATTTTAGTACACAGTTGGTCAAACTTAATTTTAAAGATAACCACCAGTTTGCAAGGATTATGTGTTCATTTCTTTGGCTTGATTTTCAGATCTGTGATTTTGGGCTTGCAAAGTGGCTGCCGGCCAACATGACGCATTACCAAGTGACCACCTTCGAAGGCACATTTGGGTCGGTCTGAAATATCACCATGCACATTTCATCTCGGATGCAAAATTTTGCATTTTGATGCTTTTGCTTACCCGCATTTAGTTGCATTATACTCACTTCATTTTTTAATAAACGATGGTGTTGACTTTTGATATGATATTTGATTATTTGTCTTATTCAAAAAACTAAAGTAAGGATAATTTATTTTGTTATGACTTAGTTTATTATTAAAGAAAGTTTAAGCATGACTTATATTTTTACATATATATTTATACTATTTTTTTAAATAAGACAAATAGTCAAACGTCACGATAAACATGGGTGGAGCTACAATGAAATAGGGGGTGGTGCCACTCGCTTGCTTTACAGTGCTTTGAACAAGTTTAGGCTGATACGGGTGCTGGAGTTTGGAGTGAGAGGGTGCACATATGATGAAAATAGACAAATTATAGTTAAAAAAAATTTCTGAACCGGGTGCCTGGGAAACTCCTCTCCTCTTGTAGCTCCACCTCTGACAAAGAGTTAATGGCATCATTTATTAAAAAACAGAGAAAATAATAGTTTGTCTATGTGCATCTTGAGTAGATGCATAGGCTAGATGTATTTCATTGTTCCATTATTAAAAAATACTTTCAAAGGAATTAATTAACTAACTAAAGATTGATCAATTTCTGTGAAGTGATTTTTTTAGAAAATAAATACTGTTTACAGATCCGGTCTCTACCGTCATACTCGCAGCTAATTCTGATCAGTAATTAACCATCATCTTAATGATTGATTAAATCTGCAGGTACTTGCCGCCGGAGTACACGTCGCACGGCATCTTCAACGAGAAGACCGACGTGTTCGCCTACGGCGTCGTGCTGCTGGAGCTCCTCACCGGCCGCCGCGCCATTGACGCCAAGAAGCTCAGCCTCCTCACATGGGTACGTCCCCTAGCGACCCCAAATCCCCAATTACTACTACACCTTAGCTAAGCAACCAACCACCCTACCAGCTGCTTCTACGTCGTACGATTGCATCTTGATTTCTTGCATGTGCACGCATGCATGGCACCAATTGCAATCATCAACTGATCATTCATGGCGGCGTGCGTGTCTGCGTGAGCTCAGGCGAGGCCGTTCCTGTACGGCGGCGACGGCGTCGGCGACGACGGTGACCAGGCGGTGAGGATGATGGTTGACCCTGCGCTGGGCGGCCGCTACGACGGCGAGCAGCTGGCCAGAGTCGCCCGCGCCGCCAAGCTCTGCATCCACACCTCGCCGGAGCTCAGGCCCAAGATGAGCCAGGCACACTACTATCTCAGTTTACAAATTCTTGTCACTTGAGTAAAACTCATCCGTAAACTTTGACCGATTGTCTTTCTTTTTTCAAAATATTTTAGATACTTAAAAGGGTGTCATCTTATCAAAGTATGTTACGTCCTAATCATAAGTACAAAAATTTTTCATTCCTAAATATTTGAAAATTATTACTCTCTCTATTCTAAAATATAACAATTTTTAGAGTTAGACACGGGTATTAAGGATATGAGTAAAAAGACTACAATAACCTGTTAGTATGTCTTAGGCTCGATGTTTTGAGCTTGACAAAAAAACGAGCCATAGATGGATGTAGCCATATTTTGAGTACTACACAATAAAAAATATATTTTAGAAGCTATAAAGTATAAGTTGCTATATTTTAAAATAAATTTTAAGCTTTAAAATTTGCTATATTTTAAATGGAGGGAGCAGTAGTTAAAGTTAAAATAGTAATTTCTTAGTTCATTTTAATTAGTTTTCGATGATATTCTATAGAATTAATCTTGATTTTTAAGTAAGAATTGATTTTGATCGCGTTTAAGTGTAGAATTAATATCTTTGTGTAGGTTACACGGATACTACAGGGAGACGGAGAGCATCGACGGAGCGAGGGGCCAGGGAGAACGGCGATGGATCACACCGTTGAGCTCCACGAAACGAACGGCCAAGATTCCGCGACGAGACGCCAGCTGGACGATCTGACGCGCCACAAGGCTCTCGCCTTCGACTTCGAATGGGAGCACACGTCATCAGCAGAAATAGAACATCTTTCTGTTCATAGTAATTATAGTTAATTTCTGGGCATGCGGTATGAAATTATCTTGGCAATTTTGATCGAAGTGTACGTGACATATTGTTCTGGTTTGCACAATTTTTTTTCATATTTGAAAAGCTAAACTCCCTCACGTTTAATTTTCCCTATCGAACATTGCAGCAACGAAATTAACCGTACAATTTAGCGAAGCAGATAAGTGATTAAACCATGCCCGGAACGTGCGTAATCCACAGAAATTAATCTTACGACCGGAGAACAGTAATAATTGATCTACTTGCGAAATTGATGAGCTTAATTGCAAGCAGACATTCCGTGACTAATCGCTGTGCATTTAATTAACCACCGTATTTTGTCCAAGCAAATTAATTAAACCAATGCAATCTCTGCAACATAGGAACACACATTGCTGTCTGTCTGTCTCATCAGAGTATCAGACACGGTGAGAAATTAAGCACCATAATGATGCATGCTTGCATTCGACTGTTATCATCGTACACGCAGCTGAAATTTCTGAAATTTTGGATCTACAGGCAGGTGTATCATCGTACGTTGTGCCTCCGCGAAAAATTTCTGAATCTGTTCAAACTCACTGAAAATGTATCCAAATTTCAAATTTTTTTCGTTCCAAGTCGCAGAATTCCGGTCCCCCCGATCGCTGCATTCCATGGCTCATTAAACCCAGCCCTGAACCTGAAATCTTGAATACCTCTCTTACTATTACTGCCTGCCAAGAACAAGCAGGCAGCAGCAGCAGCATCAGTAACAGCAGCAACAGCCAGTAGACCAGTGCCAACGAGAGTAAATCAGTAACCAGCACTGATTAATTCAATGCGCCGTTCGATTTGGTTTTGGTGTGTTTGGTTCGCCCTACCGGTGCATTAACTGAAAGTCACACACACACATGCAGAGATTGATCACTCCAGTTCCAGCAAATAGCAAGAGCTATAGCCTGACGAAGCTTCAGGTTCAGACTTCAGACATCGCCTCTCTTCTCTCTCGGTGAAACTGAAAATGAGCATGCAGTAGCGTAGTGTAGCATAGTACCTGCATTGCATATCTGCATGCAAATCTGCAATACAAAACTGTCCTCAGGGGGGTTGCTAGCTCACACTCTCTTTAATATGGTCTTGTCGATTTGTAACCTACCTCCCAGGACAGCAAATTTATAGTTTTCATACGGTTGTGTGCTGTTCACATGCCTGGCCATATAGAGCAGAACAGCAAATACATGTACTACGAGATGCAGCTGCAGATAGTAGGATAGATCGATCTGGCTTGGGGTTGGATGAGCAGCTGACAAAAGGAGAAATTACAGAGATGATTACAGTAGTACAATAGTAGTAGCAGTACATTTACAGAACCAATATAATTGCAAGCATTCTGACAGAAGATACATTTACTCTGGAACCAGCGGTTACTAATTAGGGTAAGTTTGAAGACGACGAGAGAAGAAGATAATGATCACGTAAAACGAAGTATTTTATTAGTGAATGATTAATTAAGTATTAATTATTGCAAACTTAAAAATGAATTAATATGATTTTTAAAATAACTTTTAGATAGAAATTTTTTATAAAAAACACACCGTTTACTAGTGTAGAAAGCATGCTCAAGAAAAACTCAAAGAGTTTTCACCTATCCATCATTCAAACGCAGCCTTAGTAGTACAGTGAAAGCCAAGGTGTAATAGGTTTACATAGCAGTAATACAGTCTAATCACATTATTGAAAAACGACAAAATAACCTAATATACTGGTGCTACATTTACAAAACTGTCTGAAAGCATTCTGATAAAATTAAGAGACATCTATTCAGGGATCAATGTTTAGCGGTTGCAATGGAGCCATGGAGGCCAAGGCAGTGAGCACAACGTTTACACAGCCGCCTAATCACATTACTGAAAAACCAAGCAACCGGTCAGAAATCATGCATTCATCACTTTCCCTGTTTAGATGTAAACGAATGATTAGTTCTACAAGGAATAACAAAAAAAAAAAAGAAGACAGAAATGAAGTTTCAGTTGCTGTGCGGCACACCTGAGCTAGCCTTTGTGATTTGTCACAGCATCCATGGATGTACCAGTCAAACTTGGAGTTCATTGGAGCCTAGCTTAACAGTAGCCAGCATGCATGATGCATGCATGCAGACAGCAGGCCATGTAATGTAAGAAAAGGTTAATTAGATAGGTAGATACTCTGACCTGATAGGGACATTAGGGTAAAGCAAAACAAGTGCTCATGCTTTTTAATCCACTTTTTGTCTCTCTTGTTCTACCCATCATTAGTGCAAAACCAAACAGCAGCTGCAGCTGAAACCCCTCCAAATTGTGACAAATCCTCTTCACTTGTTACCTTCTGCATGTCTCTTCTCTACTACTACTGTCATAGGGTCATCAGTCCTAATGATCACTTCTCCCCATGAAAAGCTAAAACAAAAATCGTCAGGGCCCCAGGCGTGGCGCGTGGAGATTCGTGCTGGGACGGTGGGTCCCACCTGCCAGTCGCACACACGAGTGCCACGCCTCACTGTTTTGACCTGTATGCCGCTCCTCTGTTTCTGCACCGGTGCAACTGCCAAAGCGGCGCCCTTTTTCTCTCCCTAGGTGACGGTGACATGTGGGGACCGGGTTTTGTGCGGGGACCACATGTCAGAGTGCGGGGGGGGGCGCAACAGCAACTATCCGCATGTGCCGACGTGTACCTGCTGCCAACGCGGCGATACGGAACGGAGAGCAAAGGGTGGCCACAGTGGCACGGTCCAATACAGCTAGCTTGTCTGCGCCAGTAGGATGCCACGTGGGGATCTGTGGATGTGGTCCCACCTGTCATTGACTGAGTGCCGATGGGTACGGTAGTAATTTCCGTGGCACATTCTTCCGCAGCAGTAGTTAAAGGATGGTCCAGGCTTCCACCGTAGTACTCACTACGCGGCCTGCGCGAATGAGACACGGGAATCCGACATGTGGGCCTCCACAACACCGGCCCCATTTTGTCAGTGACCCGAGTAGCGGCTTTGGCTTGCACGATGGGTTTAAAGCAAGCAGCAACCAGCAAGCAGAGCTTCGTTTCTAATGTTTGGGCAATAAGTTGTTTGGTTTTTTAAGGAGATACTTAATTAATGTATAATTAAGCATTAGCTATTAAAAATTTGAAAAATAAATTTATTTAGATTTTTAAAAGCTTTTTTAGAAACTTTTTTTAAAAATCATATCGTTTAGCGGTTTAAAAAGCGTGTCCATAATAAGCTACTCCCTTTATCTTAGGGGTGTTTGATTCAGCTTCTCGCGGTGTTTTATAGGCTGCACGTAAATCAAAAAATATCATCAACGCATGATTAATTAAGTATTAACTATTATAAATTTAAAAAATAAATCTATTTGATTTTTTAGAGATACTTTCATATAAAAAGTTTTTATAAAAAACATACCGTTTTATGTTTAAGAAGCGTGCTAACGAAAACCAAGGTAGGGGCCATAAGTAATAAACTGAATCAAACGTCCTGTCAAAACATAACAACCTAGTACTAGATGATCTAAAATTACGAATCTAGACAGATCTAAATTTATAGTATAAGATGAGATCTAATTAGTTTTTTATATTTTAGGATGGAGGGAGTAGCAGCCAAAAGTCTGAAAAAACTGCCTTACTCCACAAGCTCCATTGAGCTGCCGCGACCGGGCCCACGCGTCAGGCGCAACACGCGTACGCATTGACCTCGCCGCCTCCACCATCCACCTACGCCAGCACGGTTATCCAAGCACTGCTCACTCCGAAGGCCACCCCACTGCCATGTGGCCCCATGAAGTGGTTGACCCCACGTTTCAGTGAGATGGCCAGCACAGTGTGGGACCCACCACCCGGCTAGCTCGCACGCCTATCAAAGCAGAGCTCTTCCATCCCCATAGCTCAGGCCTCAGAGCTCACCACCCCCACACTGCGCAGTGAGCTCGCCTCGCCTCCTCCTCGTCTTGATTCGTTCAGTTCCAGGCGGAGTGCTGCACGCATGGTGGCTACGCGAGCTACGCGGTGCCCGCCGGTGGGGCTTATGCTCATGCCGCTCGTTGCTGCTGTCGTCCTCCTCGCGGTGGCGGTGCCCGTGGCGGCGGCTACGCTGCACCCGGTGGACTACCTGGCGCTGCAGGCCGTCCGGCGCGCGCTCTCCGACATGCCGGGGTCGCGGTTCTTCGCGTCGTGGGACTTCACCGGCGACCCCTGCGCGTTCGCCGGCGTTTCTTGCTCGGGTGACGGCCGCGTCGTCACGCTCGCGCTCGGCGACCCGCGCGCCGGTGCGCCGGGGCTCTCCGGCGTGTTCCCCTCCACCGCGCTGGCTCGGCTCTCGGAGCTCACCTCGCTGTCGCTTGTCCCCGGCCGCGTGTCCGGGGACCTCCCCCCAGCCGTCGCCGTGCTCCCCTCGCTCCGGTTCCTCGCACTCTCCGGGAACCTCCTCTCCGGCGACCTCCCCGCCACGTTCTCCCCCATGCTTCGCACCGTGGACCTCAGCAAGAACTCCTTCTCCGGCAGGATACCCCCAGCGCTCCTCCTAATCAGGAGCCTGCGGACGCTCGTCCTCTCCCACAACTCCCTCTCCGGAGAGATTCCCAAGTTGGTGAGCTCCCCATTGGTCCATCTCGACCTCAGGAACAACCGCCTCACCGGCGGCGTCCCGCCGCTCCCGGAGACGCTCGTTTACCTGTCCCTCGCCGGGAATAGGCTCTCCGGCCGCGTGGGCGCCGTGCTACGGAAGCTGCCGAGGCTGTCGTTTCTTGACCTCGGGGGCAACTGGTTCTCCGGCGAGGTGCCCGGGGAGGTGTTCTCCTTCCGTATTAGCTACCTGCAGCTGCGCAAGAACGCGTTCTCCGGAGAGCTCCGGCCAGCAGGGCATGTTTTTGCGGGCGCCACGGTGGACCTCAGCCACAACGCGCTCTCCGGGCGCGTTCCAGCCGAGCTGGCGCCGGCTTCGGCGGTGTACCTCAACGGGAACAAGTTCGCCGGCGAGGTGCCGCGAGAGATCGCCGCGGCGGCCGAGGGCGGCCGGATGCGGGTGCTCTTCTTACAGGACAACTTCTTGACCGGCATCGGCGTCGGCGGCGTGCCGGCGAGCGCGGCCGTGTGCGCGCACTGGAACTGCGTGGCCCCGCCGCCGCCGGTGGTGGCGGCCTGCCCGGCCAAGGGCGGCAGGGGGCGCCGCCGGCCGCCGGCGCAGTGTGGCGGCCGGAGGCGGTGAGGTGAGGTGAGAAGGACAAGCCTTGGGTTTTAAGGAGGGGTTAAGGTTTGGGTTTTGGGGGTTTAGTGGTTGATTGTGGTCTGAACTCATGAGATGGGTGAATAATAGTTTTGGTGTAAATTTTTTTGGGTTAATCTTTTAGATACACGGCTGTGATTTTGTTGCAATTAAACATGAACGGTGGATGATGTATTTCAGTGCCAATGATGCAAATTTACGTAGGAAAGCTTGGTGTAAAGAAATGTTCATCTTCCTCTATATTAGTCTTTTGTGAATCAATCTAAAAATGTATTTTGTGAATCTCAAATCAAATGACGACAACTTGCTATGTGGAGCTACAAGTAATTTGGATTGTTGTGAGTTGTTGATACATACAACTGAAATTGTTATGATGAGTTGCATCTTGAATAACTTTGATCTTGATGTGCTATACCTCCTGGACTAAATTATACAATAACCTTACTATGGAATTGATTGTGAAATGGACCAGTACAATTGTATAATAACCTTATTATGGAATTGGTTGTGAAAAGGACCAGTACGCTATATAAATTCTGTTGAGATCTGAGACATAATTTATCTGATATGAATTCACATGAATTACTTCTGTACGAGCTATAGAATTGATCTCGGTATCTAAAATGGAAATACGCTGTCAGGGTTTAAACTACTAAAATATTGAGCATTGAAGAATACCTCAGCACAAACAAGGAAAATGGTTTTGCACTGTACGATTTAGTAAATATTTGCAGTATCTCTCACCACTCGAAATAATCTATTTTACCATGAAATACAGAATCTTATGTAATTCTGAAAAATTGACAGATTATGTAAGTGATACACACACAACATTCAGCATCTGTAGTTTGGAAAAGGAAAGGACCTCACCATTTGTAGCTGGAACTTGGAAGAAGAAAGGCACTGTAGGCTGTAGCTAGTTGGATGAAACCTGAAAGCACTTTTGTTCTAAAAAAAATAAAAACCACTGAAGGTACATCATATTCTTCGCTGAATTTTATCTGAAGATTCGAGCTGCTTTTCTTTCCCCTTCTCCTTTCTTCCTTTTGAAATTCACCAGAACGATCTGGTGTTACAGTCTTCCATATCGGATTCTACCTCCTGCAAAGCTGTGCAAACATGTCTAACCTGCTTTGTTGGAGAGTCTGTTGTTTTTTGTTAACCTTTAAACAAAGCTACAAACAAAGTTACAGTCTCAATCTCTGGGAATCCGAGACCTTCATACCATGCCATATAACATGCTGGAAATTGGTTGTCACACACTATGGCTGTATATTTGAGAACCTGTTCTTCTGTCCAAGCATCTGAACTGAACATGCATGATCCATCTCTATACAAACAAACCTTTTTACCCTCTTTTTCTTTACCATCATGGCCTCAAATCTTTTTTGCTTCCTTGTCTTGCTCACATAGCACTAGATGGGCAGAATGATGCTTGGGTATACATAGTGGTCACATGTGAAGTATCATGAGGTATCATTGCCTCTGTTCCATTGCATCTTCCATGGAACTGTGCTGTATAATGCTGCACACTGTCATGAATCATGATTCATGACCACATCTAATACTAACATGGCATGCAATTAGATGATGGAAAAATGGTTAATGACTGATGTGATTGGTGAATTATACTCATCTCACAACCTGACTTGCTCCATTCTGTCTGTACCATCATGTATTATTCAGCATACCATTCTGCTCTAAATACCACTGCTACTAATGCACAAACAGTGAGTACAATGGCAGGGTGAGTAGTAGTGCTGGGCCAGTGCCAATTGCTTTGCCATCTATGCAGTATGCACCAGACACACGGTGCTAGCTGCTTGTCTGAAAGCCTGAAGACTCTGCGTGTTTTTTTTGCTTTGCCGGTACGCAGAGCAGAGTGAGAAAGGAGTAAAGTGCAGGGCAGAAGAGGCAAAAGAAACTGAAACTCCAACACCATTACACCACCCTGCTTGTTGGATTTCTCTTGGGTTTTTTTGCTTTCTGGTGTAGTGATGGGTCCATCTAGGAATGAGAGTGACAGTGAGAGTGAAGAAGAGTTCAAGAAGCTGCAGTAGGAAGCAATGGGGGTTCAGATAGTCAGCTCACGGGTATGTGTAATTGTGCATGTTTAGCTCTTGCTCTGCAGTCTGCATTGCTGGAAGTAGATGAAAACATGGATGGTGGAAGTAGACTATTGCAGAGTGCAATGGAATGATGGATTTTGCTCATTTGCTGCATGCTGAAACACAACCCCAATGACAAACAAAAGGGGCTTTTTGCATCTTGTTGTGACTATTCTGCTTGGATTCATGAAGACTGTTGCTCGTAGGGTATTTGCGGATGATTTATATGATGACCATTTCTTATGTGGGTATTAATTTAGTTAATCTTATATTTAAACATATTTTTGGCAGAAGCTGTGTTGTGGGCCCACTGTTTGGTCTGGGCCCTACTAATTGTAGGTCGAACCTAGATCCTGATTTGGGCCTTGTGACATGGGCTGTAGTCCAGGAAATACTAACTCAGCCATTGGTCAGCAGACGTGCTTGTTGCATGTATATGATGGAATTGATTCGAAATCACCTGCCTAACCTGGTGTCTGTTCCAATGTCCTATGAATCTGCTCCCTCCGTCTAAAAAAAAAGACAACTTCTGGGTATAAATCTGGATCTCACACTAGAGAGCTACTCCCTCTGTCCAAAAAAGACAACTTCTGGGTATGAATCTGTAACGCCCCGGTTTTCGGACCGTTAAAAACTATTTTAGTAAAAACCCTAATTTTAAAAACTTTGGGATTTTTGTGTGTGCTTAAGGACTAAGTGCTGTAGATCTCATATCAAAGCCTCCTTTGAAACCCTAAGAATCTCGATCCCAAATTCCCTCCAAATTCCGAGACTAGAATTTTGCAATTCGATTGTCTCTCTCAAAACTTCTTCGGAAAAATTCAAATTCCTTTCGAATCCCTTCTGAAGCCTTTGATCAAAATACTCTTATTTCATACCTCCCAAAAAAATTTTCTATACTTAGGTTCGAATTTTGCAATTCAAAACCCTATAATAAAAACCCTTCGAAAATCACCTTTGAAGCCCTCTATTTAAATCCTCTGATTTTGTCCCTCTTAGAAAAACTCTGAATTCCATCGAAAACTCCCTTCCCGAAATTTCCAAAGTTATTCATTTTCTAAAATCCTCAAATCCCAAGAATTAAGTTCAAATCTTAAAATTCCCTCGAGGTGCTCCAATTCTATTCTATTACAAAATATCCCTGAGTATCAAGTCCCAGTTTTAAATCCAAGTCGCGTGTTGAATCTCCTCCTTCCTTTCCCAAATACCATCTAGAAATCGATCAATTGTGCTCAAATCCAAGCCACAGAAACTCCTCTCAAAATTCCCAAAAGTCCCAGAAGTCCAAATCCCAAATCCGGAACAAAATCTCCAATTTATCCTTTTTAAAACACTCTCTAGACCTCCCTTCAATTATATATATATATATATATATATATATATATATATATATATATATATATATATATATATATATATCAAAGTCCCTCTTCAAATTCCTTTGATTTAATCCCCGAGAAAAATCAAACACCAAATTCCAAATAAAATCCAACCCTTGGAGTTCCTTGTCTTTTTCCTAAAATCCCTACCCCAAAAATTCCTTCTATATATATATATCCATGCAAAATATCCTAAAAATTCCTCTCCATAAAATCTCCAGATTTTTGTGGTCCAAAATAGGAAATTTTGGTTCAAATTCCTAATCAAAATCCTCCATATATCCTCTAAAAACAATTCCCTAGAAAAAAGACAATCTCTACTGTTCACTCAGGCTATCTCTTCCTTACTCTCGGCCCACTCGGCCTTTGCCTCCCGCACCGGCCCATCCCTGCTTCCACTCCCTCCCGTCTGGCAATCGGGCCCCACCGGCCAGGTGCACGGCCACCCGCGCACGCGCGTGACGCACGCGCTTGGCCCTGGGCCCCACTGGTCAGTCTCCCCAAGAGAGCAGCACGGACGCCCGATCTTTTTCCTCTGCGGGCCCTGCCTGGCAGTCGTCGTCTTCCTTCGCGTCTTCTTCTTCTTCCTCGCTCTCTCTCTACTCTCTCTCCCCCTCTCTCGATTCTTCTCTGCCCCGACACAGGACGCCCGTGCCATACCTCCGTGTCTCGGCAAGCTTTAGGTCAGAGACGCACGTCCTCGTCCCATCCCATCATCATCCTCTCTGTCTCCCTCCTTCATCTCTCACAGTTGCCCGAGGAAGCTCAATGATGCCAGCCACAGTGCTCAGCCCGAGCTCAGGTCCTGTCGTCTCTGCCATAGCCTTATCCCGTGAGCTCCACCGCCTCTCTAGGTTGTCATCTAGTGCCGCGCCCGCGCCTATAAATCCCAACTCCAACTCCGCCGCGCTATCTTTTGTCCCAAAAACCGAGCTCAAGCTCTCTCTCTCCACTGCCGCCATTAAATCCTTCGGCCTTGATCCAATCCGCTGCTCCGGAAGCCTAAGCACTCAAATTAACCTCATCACCGAACTCCCCCTCTCCTCGCGAGCTCAACCGAGCCCCCAATTGCACCCGAGCGCCGCCTTAGGGAAAAGCCCCAATTTGGCCGCTGCCGCGCCACCATCACCACAGTTTCAGGACTCGCCATTGCACAAGGTGAGAGCTCGGTTTGTACCCTCCCTTCTCCTTTCCTCGGAATACCGCATCCAAACCCAAAGCCCCTGAACCCCTCCGTCGCTCCCTGGTCGCTGGTGACGACAACACCTCGCCGTCGCCCCCTGTCTGCCGTCGCCAACCGCCGTCGCGCATCCCCCTTCCAATCCAGACCGTCCATCTCTCTCGCCGCATCCCCCTTGTTCCATTCCCACCTTCCCCTTCCTCCAACAAGCTGCCGTCCGTTGAGTCCTCCCCAGCCGTCGCTAGCCGTCGATCCCTCTGCCGGCCGGCCTCCTGTACCTCGTCCGGCACTAATCTCTCCTCTCGGCATTGACCTGTGGGCCCACTCAGTTGAATATATGACATGCGGGCCCCGGATAATAAACAAAAAATTTGAATTAATAAGCCACTTACAAGTGGGCCCCGTCCCAATAATGCACAGTGATCACACCATCCTCTTCTATCAGTGACATGTGGGCCCCTGCACAATGACTCCCTCCTCTCTCTTCCTATCTCACTGCATATGGCCCCACCTCTTTCTCTCTCCTCTCTAGTATATGACATGTGGGCCCTTCCAATTCTCTCTCCTCTGTCCTTGACATGTGGGCCACACCTTAGTTTCTCTCTCTGACCTTGGGCCCCACATGTCAGAGCTGAGAATATTCCCAGAATATTCTTCTCCATATTTCAAATTAAATCCTTTATTTTCTTCCAGAAAAATCCCTGGAACTTCCAAAAATCATATCTTCCAAACCGTAACTCTGATTGAGCCCATTCAAGTCTCTAAATTTTTCTAAAAATGAGATCTACCTCATGACATTATTAGTTATTAATAATAGTATATTATTTTTAGGGTTTTGTGTGTTTTTCTCTTGTTTCGTGCATAGTCGACGCTTCGGAAATTCGTCGGACGTTGGATTTTCGTGAAGTTTGAAGATGAAGACCGAGGCAAGTCACTCCTTGACCATATTGCTCCTAAATTTAAAATGTTTTGTTTGTAAAATTGCATTGCTAGTGTGCACGATAAACTGATCGGCCTCGGTTTGCGTGTCGAACAGACGGACCTCCCCAGTAGTTGCATAAATCCAGTAGGACGTTGAAACCCTATTCCTTGTCACTCCACCTCGTGGTACCTCGGTGATCGTGCTCTCTAAGCACGGATTCCGATGGTTCCACCCACATCACAATTGTTTATCGATTTGGAAAAATATGGTTTCCAAAGATTTAAAAACCCGACATGCGATGTCGGCGAAGTTTGCAAAACAAAATTTATTTGCGAAAATCCGCGGTGCAAAGTGATCGCCTGTGTGGTGGCACTTCGTATTCGCATATAAGGATCGATTCCTTGGGGAATTTCATCCGAGCATCTCACAAGTGCGACCACACGGGTGGAATGGGACACCCCTGGCTAAGTAATTAGTATTCCTAAGATGGTTTTCGGTTGCTAATAAATATGGGACTGGCTGGGTGCCAAGATGGCGATATACTCCCATCCCTGAGTACAGGAAGTGAATTCCTGGTACTTGGTTGAGAGTGAGCACCCTTTTATAGGGCAACGTGCTATCCTGGGAAAGCTTTGGAAAGACCCTGTCGCGAACCTCCCCACCTGATCAGTGTGGGAGTAAGCTCGCGTCGTGTGGGTAAAGCGTGCACCCTTTGTAAAGGAATACGAACTGTTCGAACAGCCGCGCCCACGGTTACGGGCAATGTGAGGTGATTCCTCTAGCGTATATTTGTTTGTTAATGTTTTATGAAAGTGATTTGTGGTATGGGAATCGTTACCAGAATCGGTCTTAGTAGCTGATGGATGACCTGAGTGGTTTGAAACGGGGCTGTGTGACCTGGGATGTCGAATGACATCATAGTTAGGCTTCCCGAGTGGAAGCAGTTGGTATATGAGTTGAGATGAGATTGTGAATGGCTCAAGGAGCCACTAAGATGAGTTATGAATGGCTCGAGGAGCCGCTGAGATGAGTATGAGATGATGTCCTGGATGGGACTAAGGTGAAAAATGAGAATACGTCCTGGTGTGGACGAAATTGAAAATGAAGTAATAGATGTTGATACAGTGGAAAGCTGCTTGTAGGCAGATCCACTGAGCCGCTGTCGTGATCCAACAGGCGGTATAAAAATATCTAAGAGTAATTAAAATTTAAGTAGTCCGCTCGAGTTGTTGAAAAGCAATTCGCGGACAGGATCGAGACGAGAGCCTCCTTCCAGTCACATTGAGACAACTCACACTTAGGTTTTCGAAAATGTTTTTCAAATGAAATGGTTTGCGAAATAAACTCCAGCCTATTCTTTGATAGCCTGTATAACTCACATTTTTCGTGACTTGTTGAGTACGTAAGTACTCAATCTATTCCTTTTCTCCACTCCTTCAAGAAGAGTGAAGCTGAAGTGAAGATTAGGATTTCTTTCCTAGTTCCAAGCCGTTGCTTGTGGTTTGGGTTCTCGCTGCGTTGTCGTTTCGCTGCTGCTATTCTGTTTGCTGGTTGCTGCCCAGGGCTTGCTCGAAGTCGCAACTTATAGAGGTATAATTTATACGTATTTATTTATTTAGCTATTTGCTGTGGTACATCTCCATTGACCGCGGGTACCAGCAAGGCTTCCTGGGACTGGTATCGGCATCGCGGTTCCGTGGGAGTTGGTTCACGCCAATCTCCTGCGATTTTTCCTCTCTGATATCACTGTAGGTGGTGCTAGGGCAGGAGGCTTTACAGAATCTAGACACCAAAAAAAGATAACTTCTGGGTATAAATCTGACAGAATCTGGACATTTGTTTCTATATCCCACGTAGTCCAAGCGTAAGCTATGCGAATACTCAAATTGGAGAAGAAACCGGTAAGAGTGCTTAACAATGATAGCCCTCTGTGTCATAGTCAAGCTTGCCAAAGCGAAGGGTGTGAGAGAGCTATGATTGAGGTAGTCGTGTATGGATTAGCCGTGATCAATATAGTTAAAGTTAAGTATCAATGAGGAGCGATCCGCCAAACCATGGGCTGAAAGGGGCGCCATGGAGTGTGACAACGCCATGAATCAAGGTGCGTGACACACTGAAGACGAAGATGAAGATGGTGACACATTTTATAAAATGACTTCCGATAATTTGTCTCTACAAAAGACATTCACTGGCCAGGAGCAATGCAACAGACGAGAACTGCAACGCTGCAAGCCTGCAACGCACTCCGTTTTTGCAAACAAAAAAAGCTGCTGGAGAAGAGATAACGATCTCTATGGACCACGTCAGCATGGTGGCGTTAACACCCACGCTGGCGACCTCGGGAAATAATCAAGAACGATGGTTCTACCAGCGATGTGCAGTCCGACTTCCTGGGAAGTTTTTTTCCATCGGAAATATGTTGCCAAGAGGACCCTTAAGAAGTTCCGATGTAGTCCAAGGGCAAGCAAAGCTCCAGATTGGGGCCTTCGTACATGAGTTGTATTCCAGGAAACACTGGCTTTGCCGGTTGCCGGGAGCAGTGCTAGCCAGTTGCATACCGTGGAACTGAATCAGAAGTCACCTCCCTAAAATGTTACTCCCTTTTAGTTTTAATGTTTGGCGCCATTAATTTTTTGGTATAAGTTTAACCATTTGTCTTATGTAAAAATTTTATATAAATATATAAAAATATAATTCATGCTTAATATATCTTTAATGATAAAACAAATCATAGAAAAATAAATGATAATTACATAATTTTTTAATAAGACGATGTCAGCGCCTAGGCCAAAGAGTTGCTCGTCCGGCCTGCTTGCTTAGAGCAGAAAGCAAGTTATTAATATTGCGCGGATCGTGGGCTGGCGCCTCCCAGCTTAGAGTGTATTCGAGGGGTCATGGGGAGGTTCACGTGTCTATCATCTGTCCAAAGAAACTCTCAAGGCTTGGATATCCGGGACTCGGAGGGGCATGTGGACTCAGGTTTAGAGTCCATCTCCACTGAGCTGCCTAGAGCATACCACGCCTCCTGAGTTGGAAAGGGAATTGCGCTAGCTAAACGTCCGGAAACTAGGTCGTGGCATGCTTCTGATCATGGCCCACCACTTCAAGTTGCCTAGGGACCGCCATGTGTACCCTGACTAGTCAGGTCAAGTGGAGCAGATAGGCCGGCACCTGAGGAGGAGGTTAAATCTTGCACTCCAGGTGTCTGATAGCGAGCACCCTAACCGCCTTAGGGTGGCTAGGTGGTGGGCTCGCACGTTAAAGACAGGTGGATAGGTGTCCAACCGGATACCATGTTGTCCTCGGGAGCGATGCGCAGGTTACAAAGCCCATCCATTGCATTTTACTCAAGATTCCTGTAGTTTTTCTCTCACCATTAATACTGAGAGACACAATATATCCTAGATGATCTCTCTCCCCAGCGGAGTATGCCAGACGTCCCTGAGAGAGAATAAAGACCAAAGGTGGACCCAGCGTGGAGTCCCACAAGACGTCTGCTTCAACAGTGTTTTAGTGTTGAGTTCAAGGAATTAGCTCAGGTTTATGATAATGTACAGGTCTCTTCTCGAGCGGTGAGAGGTGAGAGCCGTAGGGTATAAAAGCCAATCTTAGACCCTATAGTAGGGTTAGACTCTCCAAACCTGCAAGAACTCTAAACTTCTTAGGTTTGCCTATGAGCGCTCAAGAACTTATAAGAGTACATTTGACAGGAAGCATTGGGCCCGAACCTATATATTTGACTGTCTCTGTAGCTCCCGGGCACACCCGGATACGCCACGCACGCCCTAGCCCCTTCGATGAACTCCGGTCCGCGATTTCCATTGCACGTTGGTGCCTTACCGCCGACAGAAGAATGGTCAAATACATGCTTAAAAGTCAACGGCGTCAAATGTAAACCGGATGGAGTATCTGTTCAATGTCCCATAAACTTAACTACTTGGAGAGAAGCTCATGCCCTCGGCGTGAGATTTCCACATAAATAGCCCCAGGATTAGAAACATAGTTTTGCTATATTACATTCAACAGTTTTTCTCTCCCAAATCTTTTGAATTTGTGACCATAGGATCGCCTCAAGATTTGTGCAATCTCGAGGCAGAGAGGAAAAAAAATTTCACCAGGCACACATGAGGACAAGAGTTGGATACATGACCTATGTGTTGAATGATTATAAACAATTCCGCTAGCCAACTGGGCAAAGAGCTGGTTTTGACAAGTATAAACAAGTTGTTTATATAAGTTACATTGTAACTATAGTATAATTATAGTGTAATTACACTTCAATTGTACTATCATTATATTTGAAAGTTTTTCACCCAGAAAACTATCAAATGTTTTATAACTACTCCCTTAGAAAACTCACATCAGGAGCTACTACCTGTAAATTGTTGTTTGATTTTTTTCCAGTTGAATTATAGATAGGCATTGATAGTTATTGTGTAAGAAAGTGCAGTTTTGAGATTTTGGATAAAACCAAATACGGAGTGCACTTCTCTTGTTCATTATAATGAATAACTCACCATTAAAACATAAACCCTTCGGTAGGAATGACACCTACCATCCAAACCTGTTTTGTGAAGTACGGTGGATTGTTTTAGACCATCAACATCCTTTTGTTCTTCGCAATTGTGATCTGAACTGCTTTTTTCTTCCTCGCAAATGTGATCCTGACGGTTGGAAAAATTGTGATTGAACAGTCGCCCATGACCGACTGCTATCAACAGTTGCAGCCTGGAACTCGGTGGCTTATTAGACGATTCCATGTAAAGGAGGGCTTCCTTGTTAGGTTTTTTAATCGGTTTGAAAGCTTTTCATAACACTAAAGTCGTCTTTTCGGCTCCAGTTTAGATGGTTTGCGTCCTGTTTGGATTGTTTTGTGTAATGCTGGTTCTAGGCCTGTGTAACGCCCAGGGCCCGAAAACGGTTCTAGGCCCAACTCAATTTATTGATATTCCCTATGGAAATGATGCTTGTGACATGTGAATTATCATGAGGTTTCACTGCGTCTGTTCCATTGCATCTTCCATGGAACTGTGCTGCATAATGCTGCGCACACTGTCATGGTTCATGACCACATCTAATACTATGCAATTAGATGATGGAAAAAATGGCTAATGAGTGATGTGGTTGATGAATTATACTCATCTCACAACTTGACTTGCTGCATTCTGTTTGTACCCATCATGTATACAGTCATACAGATACACTTCTGCTCTAAATACTACTGCTACTAATGCACAAACAGTGGGTACATTGGCAGGGTGAGTAGTGCTGGGCCAGTGCCAATTACTTTGGCATCTATGCACACAGACACGGTGCTAGGTGCTTGTCTGAAAGCCAGAAGACTCTGCGTGTTTTTTTTTTTTGCGTTGCCGGTACACATGGCAGAGTGAGAAAGGAGTCAAGTGCAGGGCAGAAGAGGCAAAAGAAACCGAAACTCCAACACCATTGCACCACCCTGCTGGTTGGGTTTCTTTTGGTTTTTTGCTTTCTGAGTTCTGATGGGCCCGTTTGGAAATGAGAGTGAAAGTGAGTGAGGTAGTGAGAGTGAAGAAGAGTGCAGAAACAGCAGCAGCTGCTAGCCATTGCACATTCAGCTCACGGGTGTGTGCAATTGTGTAATTGGTGGAAGCAGAGGAAAACAGGTTGAGGTTTGGGACTGGTAGATGATTGCAAAGTGCAGTAAAATGATGGATTTTTGCTCATCTGCCTGCTGAAATACACACACACCATGACATAAACAAAAGGGAATTTCGCCCGTTGTTGTGACTAGAGGTTGGATTCATGAAGCCTGTTGCTTGTAGGGTATTGGAAGATGATTTGCATGATGACTATTTCCTATATGTGTTTTCTTTTGGTTAGTTTTTGGCAGAATAAAATAGACTGTGTCGTGGACCCACCGTTCGGTTTGGGCCCAACCAATGCTGGGCCGAAATCAGCTCCAGATGTGGGCCTTGAGCTGTACATGGGCTGTAGTCCAGGTAACCACCCATACCGTTGGGGTACGGTAAGTGTAATCAACGGTATGGTTTAAGTAAAATTTAATTAAATTTAAATTTTTTTAAAAAATAAAAAAATCCAAAAAATTTCTAGTAGGTAATACTTGAATTATAAATTACTATGGTAAAGAAAGTTTATGAAAATAAAAAAGTTTACTTTATATTTTGGAGCTCTATCGAAATTGAAAAAAAATAAAAGATGTGTTAGGATATATTTTCTATTTTATTTAAGTGTGAAAACGATAGCAAGGGTTATGCAAAAAAATATATATAATATTACATTTTTTTAGAGATATTCATAATTTTTCTGAATTTTCTACAATTTTTAAAAATTTTTACTACGTTTTATAATTTTTTCTTTTCAGCTTTAACATACCATGGTTACCGCGGCTTATCTGTGGTTACCACGTAATATCATCATGTGATAACCGTGAGCAAACCGCAACCTTATTGTGAGATTTGAAAATTTTTAAATTTAAATTTTTGGAGATAAAATTTGTACGGTTTTGAGTGGTTACCCCGGTAACCGCCATGCCGTGGGGGGAGGGGCAGTAACCTCCTCCCCCCCAAACGGTATGGCAACCCCTGATACAAACTTGGTCACTGGTCAGCTACAGCACCTGTTGCATGTATATCATGGAAATGATTGAGAAGTCATCTGCCTAATCTGTTATCCATGCCAATGTCCTATGAACCTAACTACTTGAAGAGAGAAAGCTAATGCCCTCTACGTGAGATTTCCACATAAATAGCTCGCTTCAGAGTCATGGAAGCACACCAGATCAAAAATTTTGTCACTTTTTTTTTTGTTACAAGAGACAACGATAACAGTACTAGTATTACTATAGTCCTGGTGGTGATGAGATTTTGGAGAAAACTAAATATAATTACCATCTTCATATATGGGAATATTTTTATACTCCAGAAATTAGTTGCTATAAACATGGCAACACCAATTCCAAAATTTTGGAAATCTAACAAAAAAACAAGTCTCCAACGGTAACCTTATATACTTTCCAAAAATTTGAAACCCTCTTCCTTCCTTCACCTCTCCGCTGCTCGGGAGATCTCTCACTCCCAATCTGCGCCGGAGGGTAGAGGGAGCAACATGTGGCAGCCGGAGGAAGCGATTGCATAGTGTATGGAGAGCGATTTCAGTTGGTAGTGGACCCACTTTTTTTTTATTGAAATTGAAATTCAATATTTATATATCTCTTATGGAAAAATCTATTCACACCTTAACATCTTATTAGGAATCCAAAACCAGAATTTTGGAAATGGATTTTTGGGCATGTGTTGGCCATGCTCAATAATTTAATTTTTTTTTTGACTTAAAAGCAAACTTGTTAACTGTTGATACTCTCTAAAATTTCATTTCTTTACTCTATTTTTGGGTATGTGTTGGCCATGCTCAATAATTTATTTTTTTGACTTAAAAGCAAACTAAAATTGCATTTCTTTACTCTGATATGATATTAAGATCTCTCTTCTCATTATCAATTAATACTAGCCACGTTAATTTGTTTTCGCTGGTCCCACTTTCTCAATTTTTTTCTCATTCTCTGCAAATAGGTTTATTTGTTTTTGACAGATACGCAAACAAATTGGAGTAAAGGTTCTCATTGTTGCGGATGTGTGATCATAAAATAGGGCGCATATATGTCTGTAGTCCATAGCTAACATTATTATCAAGTTTCTGAGAGTTGTTCGATCTATTTAATTAGATAGGAAAAATGTTATGGTCAAGTCTTTGAGATATGTTAAGAGGTGTTTGATCAGATCTCCATAGAAGATTTTTATTCTGTCAATATTGTAAAGGGAAGTCAACCATGTTGATCTAAGTTCGTGTGTCGTAATTAATTTTGCTTCTGGTTGCTAAATAATTCATAAGCAGTGTAGATGAAAGTTGATGAAGTATATGTGTGTGTAATGTGAAATGATTTTTTTTAGAAAATGAGTAAAACCCAGCCTCTACATCCAACACAACCAAATGTGAAATGATTATTGAGGTGCTTAATGATTAGCATGTTTCATTCGCCATATCATATTATGGCACTATTGGTGCCATTGGCAGAAGCTAGATCCACATCTCCATGAAGTTGCGTTAATAAATTTTTTTTTGAATTTTTTAGTTAAATTTCTCATCCTTCTAACCCACCTTGCCCAGAAATTATGGATCTTAACTATTAATGCAACTTCATGGAGATGTTGAAATTCTAATCCATGTATGGAGTTAAAAACGCCAATTTTCTACCCATTATGGAGTTAAATAATGTAACTATTTAAATACTAGTCCAGAATTATTTCCATGTGGATTAGTATATTCTACCCATTATGGAATTAAATAATGCACATAATTATTTTAGTATTTAACTCCATAATGCAATTATTTTAGTATATTCTAATCCTGAAAATTTAAATACTACTTCTGGGTAGTATTTCTAGGCAAGGTGGCGTATATTTTTTTGAATTCTGGACATGTTCAAATTATTTTAAAATGTACGGATCTTAAATTTTCAATTTTTTGAAAATTGAGAGATTCATGCTCATAGGTATGGAATCTCTACATATGTACACGTAGAAGCAGCCGCAGGTCGCTGGGTGATTCTTGAGAAAACTTGATGGCTTCAGTCATCGCGATTAATCTGTGACGGCGATTAACTCCACCTTCATGCTTAATTCAGACACAATTTATTCACTGCAACACGCTCTGTTTTTGCCGTTTGGGAAGTTTTTTTTTTTCGTTGGAAATATGAGTAAAGGTAAGGTTTGTTGCCAAAAAGATGAATTTTTACTGTTACTAATTTAATTTTTTTTTAAATTTACAAAACTAATTTTCGATTGGGATCAATTGCAAAACTACCCTCTTGCCGCCCTGGGCCACGGCGGGATTTAAAAACCGCCGTGGCCCAGGGCGGCGAATGGCATCCCCGTCGCCCGGCCTAACGGCGCCGGCCGCCGTTAGCCCCGGGGAGGCCACGTGGATTCGCCGCCCTGGGGGACGGCGGCGAATGCCCCCAGGGGGCCGAATGCAAAATTCCATTCGCCGCCGTCCCCCAGGGCGGGTTATAGCCATTCGCCGCCCTGGGGGAGGGCGGTTTTTTGCCGCCCCCTATAAAATCCCTTCCTGCAGTCGCCACGCCTCATTTCTCCCTTCCGCCTCCAGCGTTCGTCCAATAGAGCTGAGAGAAAGGAGGAGAAGTACAGCGGCGAAGCCCTCGCAGATTTTTTAGCCGAATCCAGGTATTTTTTTGATCTTCCTCTGTTATGTACTCAATTTTTTAAACAAATATTAATTAGTAGTAGACTTGTAGTGTAATATCCAATATAGTATGAAAATATTAGCGGTTTGGTATAACCATCGTTAGTGCTAAATTTATTTGACCGTACTAGAAAAACATAGCGGAGAAGTAGTAAATTGTAGATATTTTAAAAATAAATATGCTCCGCCATGGCCATCGTTGGTATACGTCATTTTGACACGTTAGATAAACCTAGCGTATAACTTTATTAGCGCCGCTGGGTCAGTTTATAAAATATAGAAACGGTAATGGTTTGACTCATACGTATAGCCTTTTTATGGAACGAATATTGATTAGTACAGATTAATAAAATCTTTTTTGTGAACAGAAATGGCAAATAGAGTTGTATTCGCGATATATCACGGTGAAGGAAATGTCAGACAAGGACAATATGGGGTAGATTTATCGGAGTTCAACGTAGCACAAAAGGGAATTATAGGTCCAGCTGAGAGAAGTTTTCCTGGAGTTTACAATTGGTTAATGAGGGGATTCGGAGTAGATCCTCAAGTAAATGCAATTACGGTGTACGCACTGGTTAGCTGGGCTGTGGAAGGTTTTTGGTGGGAATTGATGCCAATAGATTCAACGGACAGCTGGGTATTTTTTTGTGGAGAGTGCACTGCAGCGAGGATGGGCACCGAGCATCCTAGTGGTAGTGCATGACGTGGTCAGCATTGATCAGGCTGGTCCGAGTACAGCGGAAGGGCCCGATGAAACAGGGGAGCAAAATGAGGCAGAAGACGAGGGTGCCGGAGAGGAAGGAGGCCAAGAAGACATGGGACCGGGGGGTTTGCAGATGAAGGGGAGAGACACCCAGGTCTAGTACAGGAGATGGAAATTGAAGACTCAGAACCTGAGCATATGGAGGATGATGATTCTTCGGAGGACGATGTACACCCGGCAGAATGGGACAACGAGGACTTCTCCGGTCTCGTTGTCTCAGAGGGGCACACCGTGGCATGGGAGTATCGGCAGAATGAAGTGGTGCAAGGCGCTAGATACGCCGAAAAAGCACAGTTGACAGAGGCTGTGAAGATGTGGGCCGTGTCACTTGGGAGGGAGTTCTGGGTATCAAAGTCCACAAGATCGGTGTACGAAGTGAAATGTGCAAGTTCAAGCGATGGATGTCCATGGAGGATGTACGCATCCAGAAAGAAATATGACGACTGTTGGTCCGTGTCAATCGTGACAGAGCACAACTGCCATCTTCCGGGTGTTCAGAAGTACCACAAGAACATATCATCTGCATTCATCGCTTCAGAGCTGTATTATGCTGTTGTGGAGAACCTCCGGTTCGAGCCGAAGTCAATTATCAGCCGCATCGAGGAGAAGTACAAGTACACTATTACATATGCCAAGGCTTGGAGGGCCAAACAGAAGATAATTGAAATGAGATTCGGTAGTTTTGAAGCTTCGTACAATAATTTGCCTCGTCTACTGCAAACCATCTGTGCGAGGAATCCTGGTAGCTACTCCGAAATCAAAAGTTTCCCATCGTTATCAAGTCCTGGGCAGAGTGTCCTTCAGCGGGTCTTCCTCTCTCTGCAGGCGTGCATGTTTGCATTTGTTCATTGCAGGAGCGGCGGGTTCTGCAGGGGCCAGTACGTCGTGGGGAGCAGGTCCTTCTGGTACCGCCGGAGGATCGAGGTCGGCAGCCTCCACGATCGGGCGAGGATTGTCAGGTACGTCAGGATTGAACCTATTCTACATAACTAATTGCACTTTTTATGCGGCTAACGCGAGATTTTCTTTACCAGACCCACGCACCGGATCTCACCTCCACCTGGGGGACACTGGGCGGGGATCTGCCCCGAGCACCTCTGCTTGGATCTCTACCGAGGACGACCTCCTTCCGGAGCAGGACGTGATCGGGTCGTCACAGCTCGGAGGTGCACCGCACACACAGCCGCACGACGCCGGTGCTTCCCCTGCTGCTCAGGCGGTCCGAGCTACCCGTGGGGTACCGGCGGACCGCCTGACATACTCGCGCGGGCACGTGCGAGCGCAGCCTAGGAGGACGAGGAGGCGTATGACCTAGGGGCTATTGTTGTATTTATTTATTTATAGGTATCGCATTACTTGTTTAAATTTGTCATGTCCATATTCACCTCCTGTAGACTCGATCCCATCCTTCAGATACATTGTACTGCTAACAATGTAGTCTCGCTTGTTGTATTTCGTACTATGGGTGTCGCATTCATCATGCCGCAATACGAATGGCTCGCATCTACCTATTATCATGTCATTAAAACGGACCGGCCTATTACCATGTCATTAATTAAGTTTTACCAAAAATAAACTTGAAAAAATGATCAGCACGATTTTACAAACCAACGCCCACCATCGTCGGATTATAAAAAAAACTGTCAAAAACATACCCTAAACCACGATTAAAACTAAATTTTGTTAAGCGTGTAGGCGAAAGACGGGGAGGAGTGGATTGCGAGTGCCGATCCAGACATACGAGGAGTGGAATGCGAGTGGCGATCCGGGAATACCCTCAGTTTGACAAGTTCTTTTCACGACGTGAACAGTATATGATATTTGGTTTTTTTAAAACATCGACTCAATAAATGCAATGGCACAATAAATTGAATTTAAGAATTTAATTTTGACAAATAAATTTTCAAAAATTTTGGGGTGAAAAATTAGCAACAAAATTTTCAAATTTGGTAATTTACAAATGGCTCCAGGGGGCCGAGGCCTGGGCTGGGCAATGGTCCGATCGGGAGGGAACGGTTTGATCGGACGGTCCGATCCCTGTGCGAACGGACCGTCCGATTGCCGGGCGGACGGTCCAGTGGATTTACCGCCCTGGGGGACGGCGGCGAATGCCCCCAGGGGGCCGAATGCAAAATTGCATTCGCCGCCGTCCCCCAGGGCGGCGAATGTAATTTTGCATTCGGCCCCCCGGGGGCATTCGCCGCCGTTCCCCAGGGCGGCGAATCCACGTGGCGTCCCCGGGGCTAACGGCGGCCGCGCCGTTAGCCCCGGGTGACGGGGATGCCATTCGCCGCCCTGGGCCACGGCGGTTTTTAAATCCCGCCGTGGCCCAGGGCGGCAAGAGACTAGTTTTGCAATTGATTCAAACCGAAAATTAGTTTTGTAAATTTTAAAAAAAATTAAATTAGTAACAGTATAAATTCCCAAAAAGATCCTTTCCGATATACTCCATTGCTGGGCCGAAAGCTCCAGGGTTGGGGCTTGTGCTGTACATGGGCTGCAGTACAGAAAACACTAACTTTGCCGTTTGGCAGGAGCAGTGCTAGCTTGTTGCATGCATTAGGAGTTGATTCGTAAGTCACCTGTTTAACATGTTATCCATGCCAATGTCAGGTATGTTATAAAAGTTAACTGATATAGTGGAATAACGATTAATCTTTTAGATCTTTATAATCATTGATCAACTCAGACATGCCAGATGATGACACACGAACATACAATATTTGTTATGAGATTTAGCCGAAGTCTAATGCTCGAGGCTCTGATTATGGGCGTTCCTTCCCAGTTAACATAGAACACCTAGCCGCTACGAGTTCATGATCTCGCCACCATCCTCTCTTTGTGTGCCTATGCTATATTGTTGTCACTATGGTTATATTATGATCCCCTTTTTATTTAAAGGATTGTCGGGTTACAGAGTCCGACGCTAACTCTATTCCCTACCAACTAATACAACTCTAAGTCCAGTTGTAACCTACTAGTACTAATATATTCGACACCTATTCTAACAAACTCCACCTTGGCGAATATACGCTACCCAGGAGTAGTAGAATCTCTATGCCGATCCACCGGTCCTCCAGACTTGGATTGTCGTCTTTTTGCAGTTTCACCACGAGCCGCCCAACAAGTCTTCACCAAACTCACCGCCACCAAAAGCAATACCTATCCCAGTAATTGCTTCCTCCTGAACTCCATCTGCAACAGTACGGTCTCGTAACTTGTAAAGATGTGATTTCACCTTCTCCCCCGTCATCATAGTCATTTTGTGTCTTCCTATTCCGATTGGCCGGAATATTAGCCCTTCTTAATACAATATTCCAAGGGAATCATATTCCTCTTTAACCCTGATACATGCTTCACTCCCTGAAGAATATGTTCACCTCATCTTCCATCTTGATTTTGACTTCACCTACCTCCATAGCTGGATAACATGTGACATCACTTAAATAGGCAAAACCAAACTCACTAGACTGGTATGAAAATAACCACTCCTTCCTTGATGTCACATGAAACGAGCTAGCCGAATCCAATATCCATGCTTCCTTATTCTTAGACTGCACACTTAACATAGTGAGAAGATCATCATCACTATCTGAGTCACTTGAAGTAGTCACCGCATTAGCCTTAGCTTTTCACTTCAGTTCTAGACTAACTCCATATATCCCTACTCCTTGTCGAGTCTTGGACATATCTTGTTCCGCCAGATAATTCCATATGCAACCTGACTGACCTATCATTGCCAGTCTACTCGCCCTTCACACTTGCAAACTATCCGTCTAGAGCCTTCTTGCCCCTTCTTCCTAATCCGTTCACATGTTTTTGCAACGAACAATCATCTACTGCAACCCAGTCTGACCGTCCTAGCTCCGTCTATCCAACCGATCCAATCCCGGTCTAACTGCTAACCAGCCCGATCCAACTGCTATACACACATCTTAGTATATTCAACACCTATTCTAACAACGTGAACTTGACTACTTGGCTAGAAGCTCATGCTCTCAGTGTGACATTTCCACATAAATAGCTCTCTTCTGGATCAGAAAAATCAAATCAAGAGGTACTCCCTGTAAAGTATTGTTTGATATATTTTGATGTGTTACATTTGAGAATTATAGGTAGATCGTGATAGTTATTAAGTAAGAAGGTGTAGCGGGTGTTTGTGAGGTTTTGGAGAAAACCAAATACACTTCTTATACTCATTGGGATGAATCAACTTGCTATTGGAATAGAAACTCTTTACGAAGAATAGCGCGTGCCAAAAATAATCCTGTTACGCATTATGGGTTACCTTTACCTGCTTTAAGGTGGAGAAAAGATGGCGTAAAGTTTGGGTACATTGTAGGCAAGAATGATTTAACTTGTTTGTGTTATTTGCGATTTAGCTTTATTGTTGGCTTGTCACAACCGATTTAACTTCTTGCTCTCCCATTTTGCTTATAATTGTCCCATTCATCTTGGCAATCAAATATTTCTTCACTGATTTCGCCTTCCATCTTTTTGCCCTGTAGCTTATAAGCCGCTACCAAAATTTGAATTTAAAAACTTAATTTTAGTGTTGCTTTTGAAGTTTTCTTTATCGTAGTTTCTTTTTTAGCATTGTTTTTTAAATCGCTAAAGACACAAATATAAAAGTTTTATTCATAAATTATTATTTGGTAGCTATTAAGTTGTTTTATGACTTACGAGCTTTAGGCCAAACGATGTGAAAATTGACTTCAACTAATGTACTATTAACTAGAGCAATGGAGAGAAGACTCTAAGAGTCACCCAAATTATGTCGGATCAAGAGCAATGGATTCATTTATATTTGCACGACGACAGTTCCTATGTGGGCTTTAATTTAGCTAAGCTTGTATGTTTTGCATTTATTTTTTGGCAAAAGATACCAATGCTAGGCCGAACTCTGCTCCATTTTCTTTTGACAAAAACTCTGCTCTAACTTTGGGCCTCGATCTATATGCATGGGCTGTAATTCTATTGTATCTTTCTCAAGCCGGCAGTTTTGCCGGCTGTTAATTGGCCCACGTGGCGATGTTAAAAGTTGAGATAAATCTAGAAAATACGGATGGTAAAAAAAATACATCACCCGCGCCTTCTCATCTTCTCGCTACGGACAGCATCAACAAACACAGTACTAAGGTGCCCATTGTTTTGATTTGTCTCTCGATTTTTATTAGTATGTTTTTTAAAACATAAAATTGTATGTTTTTAAAAACTTTCTATATGAAAGTATCTTAAAAAATTAAATAGATCCATTTTTAAGTTTTTAATAGTTAATACTTAATAAATCATACGCTAATAACGTTTCTCGTTTTACATGCGGCTTATAAGCCACACAACTGATTCAAACAACCCTTAACTCCAGCCTCTACGAGGAGTTTTCTAGGAAAAAAACAGAAAAAAAACATTGAGCGCCATATTCCCACAACCGTCATCAACAAATAAAAAAAATCAAAATAGAAAAGAAGTTGTCGGTGGCGTGGCTCTAGGGTCGCCGAAGTTAGTGTATGCTCAATTCGAGAAGTTTGAATCGAGAGGAAGAGCACCAGTAGAAGAGATGATGAGAATCTCCTTGCGGTTTCGATTAACCTGAAGCTCGCTGGAGACGTGTGAAAAAACCCCGATTTGGCCAGAGCTCCTAACGGCGGTGAGGCTCCATCTAGGAGTGGTCGGCAAGGGTAGAAATGGCAATGAGGCCCATGACCCGAAACCCGATGTGTTTTTACTCTATTAGGAGGTAGATATGGTCCAAATTTCATATCCATGGGTTTGTTAATAGGTAAAATCTTTACCTATCGGGTATACCATGTGTGTGTATATTCCCTTGTCATCCGGACCCATTAACCCATGGGTTAAAAAAACTTATAAGCCTAGTCCAATACTATAATAGCCCAAGGCCCAACAACCATCAAACCCTAGGTATAAAATCATCCATCCCTCAACCTCTATCCCTAGCCATTCTCCACTGGCGGCGGAACGCAGCCAATAGGCGTAGAGACAGCCACGCGCGCGGCGGGTAGGGAGGCAGGGGCGCAGTGCCACAGCCGCGTAGGGACCAGGAAGTTGGGGAATCGGGAATCAGGATCGACCGATCGAGGAGTCATGCTTGCGCCGCATTTTTAGTCTCCCTTGCCATCTGTCGCCCCTCCCAAGTCCAATCCCATTCCCTGCTGCAACGGGTATGGGTATGGGGGAATTCTTCACCTGTAAGCGGGTGTGAGTGTTGGAGCGGGCACATTTAGTTTCAATGGGTGTGGGTATGGGGTAAGGAAACCCGATGGGTACACACCGGTTGCCATCTCTAGGCGGGGGTGCACGAGTGGACTAACCAGCGGTAGGCGGTAGCGACGCGTCCATCCATCGGCGAAGACGAGAAGACGATGACGATATTCCCAACATTGGATCAGCCGGCATTGGGCCTCCCACCCACGGATCAGGTGGCCTCGAGCACCGCCGCCGCCGGATTGAGCACTGCCACCACTAGATGTTGCTTCATCATCACTAGATCCATTAGCCCCGCGCCTCACATCATTTGACTTGATCGGGTGATCCAAGGTAAGGGTGTTCATTGGTGTGGATTGAGGTGATAATGGGAATGAGAGAGTTAGCGACAACGGAAGGGATTGAGAGAATAGACGCAGTGGCGGAATGACTGAGCAGAACTATCGAGAGGAGAGACATAGCTTTCGAGAGGAGAGACTGGCTGCCTTAGGTGCCGTTCGTTTTGGCTTCTGACTTTTGGCTACTCTCTCGGTTTCCGTTAGCACGCCTTCTAAAATGCAAAACGGTGGTTTTTAAAAACTTTCTATATGAAAGTATCTCTAAAAAATCAAATAGATGTATTTTTCAAGTTTCTAATAGTTAATACTTAATTAATCATATGCTAATGATGTTTCTCATTTTTCGTGCGGCTTACAAGCCGGTCTTTTAAGCCAATTCAAACAACCCTTAGTGTTGTTTTTGGCTTGTGGTTTATGGCTTGTGCCCCGGTTTCCGTTAGCACGTTTTTCTAAATATGAAATGATGCGTTTGTTGTAAAAGCTTTCTATATGGAAGTATAAAAAAAATAAATAGATTCATTTTTTAAATTTTAATAGTTAATACTTAATAAACGTAATTCCGACTAGGGGTGAAAACAGATCGAAAACGGTCGGAAACTAGCTATACCATATTTGTTTTCATATTTTTTTCGAAATCGGAAACCTCGGATACAAAACGGAATCGAATATTACCGGATACAGATACGGAGGAATATGAATCGGAACGAATACAGATACAAATATTTATTCGGATATCAAGTCAATGCAACAACCATTTAATACCACATAGATAATAGCAACGCAACCATTCTATACATCCATAATGCAAGTATATTAGAGGCTTAGGGCATAACGGCATAGTACTTATAAAATCACATAACCATTTCTCTCTCTCCAAATCCTAACGGCTAGTTTTCTCTCTAAATTTCAACCTAAATTAACCATCCATCTAAACATATTTCAACCAAGCAGATAATGAATACTACATCATATATTTCAACCTCTCAGTCAGATAATGAATACTGCAATGTCTCCCATCCAATCACAGAACATAGGAATTAGGACCAAAAATCAATCCCATACAGCATCACAGCAACAAGATACTTCAACTCCCATAGCCATCACCACCAGATAAGATAACACAGCAGTTGGATAAATATGGCACCTAATATGACACAGAACATGAAGCATCCATGGCCATGTATCCAGGACATGCAAGAACATTAGTAGCTCCAAGAACCTGATCAAGCTAGTAGCGAAGAAGCCAAATCAATTAATCTGCCAAAGGAGGGGATTTACCTGGGATTGGACGGATGGATTTGGCGCCAAAGAAGACCTAAAGCCGCGAAGCCGAACTGCACTGAGTTTGGGGGAAGTTGAGCCGTGGGGGGCGATGGGGGAGGCAGCCACAGTGGCTCGGGGCTCGGCGGCGGCAGCGGGAGCGGGAGCGGGCGCAGGTCTGGTGCCGGTGGCCGCGGGGGGTGTGAGGCCAGGCGGCGGCGGAGGCCGATGGGGGTGCGGGGCCCGACGGGGGAGGCGACCACGGTGCCTCGGGGCCCGGCGTCGGTGGCCGCGGGGGGCGCGAGGCCGGGCGGCGGCAGAGGCCGATGGGGGCGCGGGGCCCAATGGGGGAGGCGGCCGCGGGGGCTCGGGGCCCGGTGGCGGCGGCGGCCGCGGGCGCGAGGGATGGCTCTGGCGAGCGCGGGGGCGCAGGCTTCGGTGACGGCGGGCACGGGGGAGCAGGGTCCGGCGGCGGCTGGCGCTTGGAGGCTGGAGCGGATGGCGTCGTGTCGAGCAGAACTAGTGAGAGAATAAACATGTTAGGGTTAGGTTAGGAGTAGAGTAAATGTAATGGGTGATGCGGATATCCAAAAATTTATCCGGATAGTTTCCAACCGATTCCAAAATCTGCCGGATAATGCCTTTACTGTATTCGTATCCGTATCTGAGAAAAATTATCCGTTTCCGTTTCCGAATCCAAGATTATCCGAGAATTATCCCACCGATCCTATCCATATCCAAAATTTCGGACGGTTAGCGGATAATATCCGAACCGTTTTCACCCCTAGGAGGGAGGACACTTCAGGGTGTGCCATTAAAGATGTCATGGCTCAAGTGAAAGAATATGGTGTTGTTTTTGATACCAAAGAGCATTTTGTTGCTACTGAGATTTTCACAAAGAAATCTAAGAGGGAGATGTTCATGACCTTGAATAACGCAGAAGAAAGATTTACATGGCTCATCATGAAACATGAAGCCAAGGCAGCCAAGTATGCCAAGTAGCGGCCTAGCATGTTAGTCTGTGATGAACAAATATGCTGTTCTATATCTTTGGACTAATTTCTATTTATGTGTGTTATTTCAGTATTTATTGTTGTAATAATCGTTGAACTATCCCTTATTGTAGTTGTTGGTCATGTAATGCACTCAAGTTCACCATTATTTATTGTATTGTTTATAATGCTCTGTGACTACTTGTTGTCTCGTATATGCACTAGTTGCCCGATACTCAACACTTTCTTTTCATGTTTTAGATATCGCTAGTGAATCTGATGGAAGTTAGGCTTCTTGCGAAAGTGATGGTACTAATCTAGAGGAAGATGATGAGTTTGCTATGGAGGTTATACGTCGTCATCAAGCTTTACAAGCCACCGCCTTTTCAGCTGATTGCTTACTTGGACAATACTATATGACATATTATGATAAAAATGAACCAAGGATATTGCAACTAAATGGATATGCATGGTTACAAGAGACTCTGAGGACCCCAGGAGAAATCACCATATGTTTCGTGAATAGTGATCTATTTTACAAGCTGCATGACTTATTGGTGAGTACCTATGTCCTTAAATCAACCAATCACATGAACTTTAAGTAATCAGTTGCTATTTTTCTATTCATAGTTGGAGGTGGTGAGTCAAATAGAAGGGTTCAAAATAGGTTCAAGCATTCTGGTGAAATAATTAGCAAAAAAATTTGAGGAGGTCATGTTGAGTGTGATTATAATGTGCAAGGATTTCATATGTCCAAAAGATCCTTACTTCCCAAGAGTTCATAGAAGGATTAAGAATGACAAAAGATTATGGCCACATTTCAAAAGGTGCATTGGTGCCATTGATGGAACTCATATCACAACAAACTCACAACGTGATGATTATGTTAGATACATTGGTAGACACAAGAGTCCCACTTAGAATGTGATGGTAGTGGTTGACTTCGACATACGCTTTACATGTGCTTTTATTGGACAACTAGGTTCTATGCATGACACAAGTGTCCTTTATCATGTATTAGATGTTGATAAAGATAATTTCCATATCCCCACAACTAAATATACTATAAGTCTAATATATAAAATGCAATGAACAATTAATTATCCTCAAATATAAAACTGATATACATGATATATGAGACCAATTGACCACCTGCTTATACTCATATGCAAAGATACGTTTTTTTTTTTATAAAACTCTTACAGATTACACAGAAATGCTTGCATATAACTTATATTCAGTCACAGATGATCTGGAGTGGGGATGGATGTAGAACCTATCGTCAATCTCAGCTCTCTTTTTGAGAGCAAGATATAATCTTAGACTCTTTGTTTCTGCTGCTACCTCTATGTTGTTGATTAGACATTTGAATTACCTTATTGCTTTGAGGGTAATATGCTAGAATTTATGCTTACTGCATTGCAGTTTACCAGTATTTCTTTTGTTTTGATGATTGTGTGAGTGTGAGCACTATTTTCTTATACCATTCAGTATTTACCTAATGCAATGCACCAGCATTGTTTTATTTCTTCTGACGGCTAGGAATGCATTAAGATAGATTAAATTGTATGCTTAACCTATCAAGCTATATATTTCACAACTTTGAATGAAATTACTTCACTGTTTTAGTTCCATACCTTAGTTGCAACTTAGTGGACACCTTGCAGTTCAGTCCATATTTTAGGCTGACAAGGGAAGTTAAATTGTGTTGATGGTCCATTGGCAGGACCTCACTAGATGTCTAAAGGGAGCAGTTGTAGTGATGCTCTTTCTCCACCTGCTTTCATCACCTTTTGTTTCATATTGCTATGTTTACAACCATGTCTCATTCACTAGCAGACACTTCTATTAGTCTCCCTCATTTGGCACTAACTTTCCTTTGAAGGCTTTTTATATGAACATAACTGTTCTTTCTCTTTTGATCATTGTTGTGGATGCGTGGTTGCATGTTTGGTGTAATCTGAATTCATTTCCCTAAGATTCTGTTTAGCTGGAGCCTGGAGGAGATTTAGATAGCCAAAGAGAAGCTTATCCTTAAACAATGGAGTTACTGGATCACTCAGATAGTGAATTTAGATCGCTGTTTTGTGGTTTTGGCACCCCCATTCTTAGGTTATGTTACTGGATTCCTACATTCCACACTCTAGAATTGAGTTACATATATGGGATTTTTTTTTTGTAATTTGATTTGCAATGCCCACTTTTATGTTGATCTCTTACTGATTTCATGGTGCATCTCTGTTCTTTTGGGGTCGTGCAACCCAATTCTCATCTTATTATATATTACATGTTCAAACACAACTGCTTGGTTTAGATACAGTCTTGATAACTTTGCCTATTTAATGCTGCAGTCATTACTTGACATTTACAATGTGCACAAGCAGTGTTACATTTGCAATAATGAGATTTTTTTATGACATCTTGGTTTACTGGTGCCATTTGTTTAATAAATATATAAATAAAATAAAATAAAATTGTCTGGATTAAGGTATTTGTTCATTTGGCTACTGGTCAGTCACTCTCATCTGATTAACCCTGGTACCGTAGGATGAACTGTTAAATAGCTGGAATTAGAGGTCAGGTACACCATACAGCTATCTGTTCTGCTAAGAAAACTATTACGCTATGCTAACTGTTTGTTGCATATTAGGCTGGTTTGCTTAACATTTTTTGCGTTTTCTTAGTTCAGACCATAACATCATGTCTTTGTTTGCATCACAAGTTCTACATAGAATCTGGTGGTTTCCATACCCTCTTTTTGCTTAATCTGAGAATCACTGTGTTTAATTACTGGCCTTCCTGCTTTTGTGATGCATGACGATGTCATTTATCTAACATCATTTTCATTTCATCCTTGGTTTTCTTGTCAGGTTGCTGAGCGGGCTTTGTTCTTGTGGAACAAGGATCACATCGTAAGCTTAATTGCCCAAAACCGCAGCGTTATATTTCCAATCATATTTGAAGCACTCGAGAGGAACATACAGAGCCACTGGAATCAAGCTGTTCATGGTCTAACCGCAAATGTGAGCGAGATGTTTTTGGACATGGACAGTGAGCTATTTGAGGAGTGCCAGCAGCAGTATATAGAGAAGCAAGCAAGAGCTAAAGAGATGGAGGAGCAAAGAGAGTCAGCATGGAGACAACTGGAAGCTGCTGTTGCCGCCAAGGCTTTGGGAGATGACATGGTTTTGGTCAACTAGGTAATATATTCCTCTTACTTTATTTCTTTGTTAGTGGTTGTGTCCTTAAGTTGTTTTTTAGCCTTGTAAGTTAAAAACTGTAATTGTGCTGGTTATGCCGTTTTCGTTTGTTTCCATTTGTTTTGTTTAGCATTTCTATGAGATGCATTGCCACTTTTTGTGCTGCTGACTTTTTGTTTTTATTTGGTCATGGCAGTAGGGATGAAAACGGTACGGAATATTTCTGGATTCCGGACAGAATTTCGAAAACGGAACCAGCTGGTCGAAATTTTTTTGGAATTTTTTGGAAACGGAAATATTTTCTCGGAAACGGAATCGAAAATGATAATAGCAGTTTCCGCCGGAACTCGGAATCGGTCGGAAACTTTTCGAAAAATTTCTCGAAATTTCCGAAGTTAGAAAGGCCCATAGAATATAGTCCATAATACCTCCCCAGCGACCTAGCCCAACCCAATTAAAACCCTAACCCTAGACAGACTAGAGACAGACTAGAGAGTGAGAGACAGAGAGACTCTGTCTTGCGCTCCGAGCCGGGCGGCGGCCGGCGGAATTCCTAGATCTTGCGCTCCCGCCGACGCCGCCGTCTTGCGCCCCCGCGCGGCCGCGCCCCCGCCGTTTTCCGTCCCTGCGCGACCGCGCCCCGCCGCCCCGCCGCATCCTCGCCGTCCTCTCCTCTCCTCGCCCCCGCCGTCTCGCGCCCTCGCCGTTTTGCGCCCCTGCGCGACCGCGCCCCACCGCCCCGCCACATCCTCGCCGTCCTCTCCTCGCGCCGTCTCGCGCCGTCCTCTCCTCTCCTCGCCCCCGCCGTCTCGTGCCCCCACGCCCCCACCGTCTCGCGCCCCCGCCGTCTCGTGCCGCTGCGCCCCCGCTGTCTCGTGTCGTCGCCGTCTCGCGCCGTCGCTTCCCCGTCGTCTCGCACCGTCGCCGTCTCGCACCGCCTCGTCCCCGCCGTGTTGTTGTTCTGTGATGACTGATGATTGATGAACTATGTAGTATGTACTGATGATGGAGTGATAGCACTGAATAGTGTATTATACCATGGTGTTTTGCTGTAACTTTTTTAATTATTTGTTATGCAAATTATATGAAGTTATAGAAGAATATATTTTGCTGTTGAGACTTAACATAGACTTCATATAATTATGTTTTATGATGAATTGTTGACCGTTGGGACTTAAGAATTGGACTTTGACAAAGTTTGAAGCTTAGTTTGAGGGGTTTTTGTATTCCGATAAATTTTCGTTACCGTGTCCGCGCCGGTTCGTTTTCGCTCCGTTTTCAGTTTCGATAATATTCGTTTTCGTTTTTGTTTCCGGGGTTTCCGATTTCGATTCCGATTCCGAAAAAAATATGAAAACGAAAAGGTTGTTTCCGTCCATTTCCGTACCGTTTTCATCCCTATATGGCAGTCCACAAAAAGATGGAACACATTTGATTTATCAAACTTTCAATTGATTATGGACATTCGCTTTAGTAATTCCAAGCAAATCTTGTTTGTACCAGCATCCATAAATACGCAACCGACGCTTCAAAAGATGTTTATGCTTGCTCAGATGATTGGTGCTCGTTATCTCACAAGCATTCATGCGCACCAGTCGACTTGGGATCGATGTTGATTGTGGTGTGATCATCTCATCTTTGATGGCATGGGATTGCAAGGTCAGTGTTCCTTGGATCCACTAATGGTTTCTCAAGTTCAAACACGATGATGCTTGCAAAAGACCATTTCTTCCAGAGTTAACATGCCCATTGCCCACTGACGGTCCTGCTATGGTACTGAGAACTCTTCTTTTCTTCAATCCTCCTCCCCACTTTTTTTTATCTATTTATGAATAATCGAATCCTTGTATTAATCCTTTATTGTCTGTCCTAGTTCGCTACCCATATTTTCGCTACCCACAATTTGGGAAATGCAAGTAGAAAACGAGTGAGCTAGATGTAAGCTCTTCCTCTTTCTTTTTCTTTCTTTCTTTCTTTTTATATTTTTTGGAGTATTTTTAATTCATAGTGTTGTATGGAAGTAACATGACCAATGGAGATAAGAGCGCTTTAATTTAGTGTTTGGTTGTACCAGAGTGATAAAAATGACTCACCTGTAGGAATTGCCCTATTGTTCTGCTCATTTTTCAGTTAAGGCTCTGATAAGCCGTCCCTCCATGTAGCAGCTGGCTCTTCGTGTTAATATGTCGTTGGCCTGCTGCTGCCTTTTTTGCATTTTGGTTTCCACTTGGGTCAATCCTTGTTCGGTTTCACGAAGTCGACGTACTTGCGGGGCCCACAGTGACATCCATCTTGCTTCTTTGGTCCATTTTCTTTCTCTGATTTCACATGACAGCGACAAACTGTTAGCATCTGCAACACTACACAACCACACATCTGGGGCACTGAAATTCTTTTACAGGGAGCGTAGTTTGTTTCAAAATTCGGGCAAACTGACCAAAGAACTAAGGATGACGCTTCCAACTCTGAAAAGGCGGCTGGGCTTTCCTTTTCGGCTTTGGCCTGTTTCTCTTCTCTGGCCTATCTGGCGGTCTGGCCTTACGCCACGAACTTGCTCTGAATATGAGTGGTGGTATTTATATATTTAATTTTTTAATTTACAAAAATATATTTTTATTTTTAAAATTTACATAAAATACTCCTCCCGCCCTCTAGCTGGAAATTTTTTTTAAAAAAACCCTCCTTCTAGAGGGCGGAAAATGTGACGTGGCAACCTAGTGTGTGGAACAATTTGTATTTAGGTCCTTCCCGCCCTCCTGGAGGGCGGGAAGGGCCTAAATGCAAATTTTTCGTATAGATTGGTATATAATACTTTTACAGTTTATAAATAAGTCATATGAAACCCGACGAAGTCAAACTTTATATGCAAATTATAGAGCTCGACGAGATCTACAATTTTGTACTTGACAACCTTTTAATTTGCAATCGTTTAGGACTCTAAATATTCGTTGTAAAATCTCACATTTGTTTTTGTAAAATCTTAGATCTACGTTTCAAACGACCTCTGATAGAGATAAACTATATATCAAAGTTGTAGTTCTCGATGAGATCTACAACTTTCTAGTTTATCACCTTTTTATTTAAAATCATTTAGTGTATCAAATAAGTATTACTAGTTTTTACAGTGGTGACAGAAAGAGTCTAAATGCAAATACAAATATTTTTGGAAGGGCGGTTTTAAATACTATGAGAAATAGTAATGCTTATTTGACACACTAAATGAATTTAAATAGAAAAATGATAAACTACAACGTTATAGATCAAGAACTACAACTTTGATATATAGCTTGTCTCCATCGAACTTTGTATGCAACGTAGATCCAAGATTTTGTAAAAATAGATATAAGATTTTGTAACAAATATTTGAACCTTAAACGATTTCAAATGAAAAAGTTGTCAACTGTAGAGTTGTACATCTCATCGAGCTCTACAATTTGGACATAAAGTTTACCTTCATTGGACTTCATATGATTTACTAAAAATTATCAAACTAATGTACACACCATTATAAGGAAATATTTACATCTAGGTCCCTCTTGCTCTCCGGATATAAGATTTTGTAACAAATGTTTGAACCCTTGAACGATTGCAAATGAAAAAGTTGTCAATTGTAAAGTTGTAGATCTCATCGAGCTCTACAATTTGGACATAAAGTTTGCTTTCATTAGACTTCGTATGACTTATTAAAAATTATCAAAGTAATGTACACACAATTATACGAAAATATTTACATTTATGTCCCTCTTGCTCTACGGGAGGGCGGGAAGGGCCTAAATATAATTTTTTTTTGTACTCTCGAGGAATGTAGGGCTGCCACGTCATATTTCCCGCCCTCAAGGAGGGCCAATTTTTTTTTAAAAAAAACCTCCTATAGGAAGGGGGGAGTATATTTATGTAAATTTTAAAAACAAAAATATATTTTTGTAAATTTTTTAAAAATAAATATATAAATAAAAAATTCGCGGCTAGGCAACAGTAAGGCAACGAGGGCCTCATGGCCCAAATGGACATTGTCGGTATGTGTACACCGTATGCAGTGATCTAGAGGGATCCTCTTTGTGAGTTCCGCCCAGGGGGGCGTGTGAGTGCATTCGATTTATCGTAGGTTAATGTGTGAGTAAAATGAGGCTATGTGTTTATACAGGTTCAGACCGTATGGTGGCGTAATACCCTACTCCTGTTATGTTCTTTGTTTCTTTCTTGGTTGCTTGCGAGGGGAGTTTACTAGATTTAAGCTCTAAGAGTTTTTGGGATCACCCCTCCCCCTCCTTCCTAGCCTTAGCTCTCCTCTTATATCTCTTGGGGGAATACCACAGTAGCCGAACTATTAGAGCCACGTACGTTATTACAGAATTAGGTATGGTTGGTCATGTCTTGTGCTGACTGGTGGGCCCGGTCGCCTGTCTTCCTAGGGGCCCCCCTCAGAGCCAGTCTGGAGAGAGAACAACCGCTCGTCACGTGTCCGAGCGTGGCCGTCAATTACTTGTTGAGGAAGATTGGACTTGCCATGCTGGCTGTGGGTCCTACTTGTCAACCTCCTGTAGAAGTAGGTGAATCGTAGTGAGCCTGGGCGGGTGGCGCGGTAATCAACTGCGCTACCTGTCAGGGAAATGTGATGATGGTACTCGGTGTGGGGTACAGAGCCGTCCTGTCCCCCACGCCTCACACTCGGTAGATATACGTCACGTTGCCCTTAATGGGAGAGGCGCGAGAAGACCGAAGTGAGGCAGCATGCTCCGTTGTGTCGTCATTAATGCCCTTGCCTCTGCATGCTCCCCAAACTGTTCGGGGGAGCCGAGCTCGGGGACGGGGCAAGGTTGTGCCCCGATCGTAGCCGCCATGGCCACAAGCTCGAGGCACATCCTAGGCTCAATCCTCGTAGTTGTGAGCTTAGAACCTTGCTTCTTGGACCCGGGGGATTGCAGGTGTAGCTTCGTAGTAGCCGTGAGTTATGCATACAACCCTTAGCAATGCAATGGTGTGGTGCCAGGCCGCCCCGAGCCATCGGTGGTGGGAGCTCTGGTTCCTACTACACTGACAGACATGACTTTTTTTACTTCATATGTTTTTGTGTAGGAGGACGAGAAGGGTCTAAATATAAATTATTCTATGCTCTCGAGAAATGTAGGGCTACCACGTCACATTTCCCACCCTCTAGGATAGCGGGTTTTTTTTAAAAAAAACCGGAGTATATTTTTATAAATTTTAAAAACGAAAATATATTTTTTATAAATTTAAAAAATTAAATATATAAATAAAAAATTCATGGCTAGACAGCAATAAGGCAACGGGGGCCTCATGGCCCAAATGGGCATGACCTTATTTTTAATTCGTATGTTTCCGTGTATAAAGTCTAAATGTTTATATACACATACACACAAACACGTTTGCGTGCCAGACATACGCGTGAACATTTACCTACGTGTTAATTTTAGACTCAGACTTTCGCACATGGACTGCAACACTTACCTACGTGTTAATTTTAAACTCAGACTTTCACACATGGACCGCAACACGTTTGCGTGCCAGACATACACGTGATTACTCATTAGACCACCCTCTCAACTCTCCTTGTGAATATAACAAGCCTACTGTATAACAAATGTCAGATGCTCAAAGAAAACGCGAAAAAAATTTCCACGCGATTTTGAACAATTATGAGCACTCATCCGCTAGCTATTTTTGAATGTGACAGTACCAAACAGCCAAAAAAATTGAGCAATTTTTCATGTGTGATAATACCAAACTGCCCAAAACTAGCATACCAAGAATGGAAGAACACTTGGTTAAAAACCGAGACACTGAACAAATCATATCAATTATCCACCTTGTGCTTGTGCATGCACATTATTTGTCAATCAGGTACCACAGCACATGAAGCCGACTGCTTGCCATCAAGGTCCGAAGAGTGCTAACTGTTTCAAAGCTTCACATGTTCACAAATTGAAAGAGTATGTACAAAATACCTGAGGCACAAGGCTGCTTATGATGGCGCTGATTCAGCACCGTCATGAAGAGCACAACAGACGGTTGGTTTGTGATGCCCCGAGTAAACCCTGATGGCCTCTCCCGTTGACATTGTCCACAATCTCGCAGTAGTGTCAGAAGAAGCTGCAGGTCAAGACCATGTTTGTTTGGTAAGTCGTGATACTCAGAGATGGAGAACCATGAGCAATATGGTGTCAGTAGATTGTACCAGTTATCAGATAAGCACCATCTACTGAGAATACACAGTCCCAAACCCAACGCTGGTGACCTGAGAGGTTAGCTCACAATTTTAAGGATCTGACTTAGAAATTCCACAGGTTCCATTTCAATAGGAAAAGTGGAACCAATGCTCAGGAACATACCTATTAAAGTTCTTTCCAATTTGAAGCCATCAACATTCCAAATCTTTACAGTGTGGTCAGATGAGGCTGTTGCAAGATACCTAGAAAGCAAGCCAAAGCATATCAAATGAAATCCAACAAAGTGAAGTAACTCGGAATTAGTATTGATACTTTTCTGAAAAATGCAAATCTTGCATTACTTGGATACAGTATTTTGTGGTTTCAATATGTTTTTGGATATTTAGAAGTGGAATATTACTGAGACTTCTATGTTCACAGACTATATTTTGGGAGCAATCTTCATAAATAACAGTACATTGGAAGCAACATGAACATGAAGAAGTAGTCATTTTGTACATGTATACCTGTTGGGGTCACAAAACTCTGGTGAAAGCAGGCACTTCAGAATGTAACCATCATGTGCTTGCAATTTATGGAGGGGTTCAAAGCAGGTAATTGTCTACATAAGAGATTCCATCAGCTTGGAGATCAAGAAATCACAATCTTATGTTCAACAACAGATAAGTCAGCAGGACAAGTTGTCTCCTATTTCTTTTCATTTTAGGAAATTCAGCAAGACTGACAGACCTGAGTACCCTTAAGCAAGCGCCAGACGTAACATGTCCCACGGTTATTTGCAGCAACCACCATACTCCCATCCCACATGACTGTCAGGGATCTTACAGCAGTATCAACCTCTGGCACCTAGATAGATGGAACCAACACATCAATTGTGTTCTTGCATTTCTTTTCCCATGGAGTAGTATCTTAAAACTGAATTACAACTCACCAGCTCACAGCTACATGAATTAGCAGCCAAATCCCACACACGTATGTTTCCATTCTGATCACCAGATATTAGCTCTTTCTGAAAGGTTAAGACAATGTTGGAATCAAATGATGCAGAATGAAACGAACATATTGCCAGGAAATACAAATGTGACAAAAAAAAGGACAGGATATCCCTTCTGTTTTATTCCATCTATTGCATCCAACAGGAAAGTTAAGTAACATACTAACACATCAAGAAACTTAGATTACAAGAAAATTTCAGTAGTGATTTCTCTGCCTGTTGCAAACGCTGACCAAGAAAGTCAATGTTAGACCTTCTCTGCAGTCAGTGATGACTCAATTTGGATAACACAGTGAGAAATGTAGATGTAACAGGTGGTCCTGCTAATATTTATAAGTCTCCTAAAAACAATACAAAGGGATGCGCATGAATTTGATATTAGCAGCTAACCACCAAGCTTATGCTGAAGTGTAACATAAATTGGATGATGAAATTTGTGATCATTTAAGACAATCAAAATCCTAACCTGATTTGGGTGCAGAACCACAGTGTTCACAGCAGCACGACTTTCATATTCTCGTTGACAAGTGGCAGTGCTGGAAACATACATGTAATTAGGAAGAACAATCAAAAGGCATAGCATGCATCACAGACTAGAAATTTAGTACTTATAGCATAAGGGCCAAGTATATAAACGGTACAATCTGGTTCAAACTTATAGATAAATGCTATTTTGCAAACTATTACATGGGTGACACATCGATTATTCAGAATCAGAGAAAATCAAGGTGATGGACCATATAGTGGACTTGCATTAGAGCACCTAGAGATTGTATGAAGCATGTCCTAGCCTAATTAGAGTATGCAAGAAAAACTTCCCACAAGCCCACTGGTTAAAGAAAATAAAGCTGCAATTAAAGAAACAATAGGCAATAATAAGTTGAATAGCCTCACCGTAAATCCCAGATTCTCACAGTACCATCCTCAGAACCTGAATACATCCAGTTGCCATCACAATGGAATCCCACAGCCATCACATTACTAGTATGTGAGTCATAGCTAATTACCTGATAAGCGTGTTGTACATTGTGATTAACTAAGTAAGAATAGCATATTGCCCAGACTGGTTCATTTAGAAAACATGTACATACCGGTACAGTACTGTTTGAGTTAATGTCAAAAAGACGAATATGAGGATTGCCAGCAGCAGCTAAGAAACGCTTGTCTGGGGTTATCTCAAGGCGGTTAATATGCTGCAAGAAACGGGTTATCAACAGGTATAAGATACGCAAGATTGCTAGTACTATTGATAGCTACAACCTAAAAGATAATAACCAATAGACCAAGCATTGGTCTACAATTTGGTCTAGGACTTTCCTGGATGTTGTATCATAGCCCCATGGGAAAGAAGAGGTTAAATTTTAAACATCAAAAATGAAATATGGAACATCATCATACAATTACCATAAACACAAATGGAGAAAGCATGTATATAACTACATCATTACTTAAGTAGTGCAAAACAATGCATGAATAGTTAGTGTTAAGCCAATATTATAGAAAACACAAACATCTAACAAAAATTAGGTCTATTTATCCAAGTAAAAAAAAGAAGGAAAGCATGGCCCTGACAGAGCAATAAAACAATCTTGCAATCTCATCTCGATATATAGAACCATTGTGCTATGTTCCAATAGTTCATGACTTCCTATACAAGGAGAACTAAGTTAACAAGACTCACGTAGACAAAGAATGGACATCCCACATTGCATAGTAAGATATATATAGCAACAATTTTAATGAGTAAAATGTTAAAAGAATAAAAGGGGAAGTACAAAGGTAGCTAATACCACAACAAACCATGAAATAAACTGCACATCAAGAGAATCATGTGGCAATACTTACCGAGTCCGGGTATTGAAGAGTGCGGTAACAGCGACCACTCTTAGCTTCCCAAAATTTTATCGTGTGCTCATAACTTGCAGTTGCTAGGATAACAGAAGGTTGCGCCATTTTAAACCTCCTCCCTGCACATTTCCATCAAAAACACTCTCAAAATGAAAAACAATGTAGCTGAAGCGAGTTCTTGTATGTGCCTGTTATTGGATCAGCTACTATCTTGCTTGCTGTTGTTACCTACTAATGCAGTAGCACAGACATAGGGTTGCCTGGTGTCCTTCAGGCTGCTCTGTTGAGTGATCTGACGAACTAAGTAGTCCGCTGCCCTCCATCACAAGCCTCCAATGTTCGCCACATTCTAACGTAGAAAGATGAAAGCTACAGATCAGATAACATTTCCTTTTTGTCAGTTGTTATAAATCCATGGCATTGATTTGTAAATTTCCATGTGAAATTTGGTCAATAACTCAAAATTCATGTACAGTCAACTATTCATGTGAAGTTTGATCAAAGCTATATGGTATACTGTTAGGGGTTCTGTAAGGACGGGAACAGAGTCCATCCTCCTTTTTTTTGGCATATTCCTCCTTTTTTTGGCATACTTTTGTTGCTTCAGCTACATTATCATACCCGGCCTTGTTCAAATGGGTATTAGAGTGATTTCCTGCATTAACTTGTTCCAAGAACAACTCACAAACTATCCTAGTGTTCTCATCTGTCCATTCAGCATTATTTGCACCTTGGTTTTCCTCAACCGAAGTTGTTGCCATCTGCAGTACTTATAAAATGACACACATGTAAAGACATCGACTGCACAGCCATCGGTATATCTAACAGCAGTCACACCAAGAGCAGTGGAGTGATGTTTATCTAACACAGCTTATTTTTGGCTTCTAATAGTAAGTTATGCTTTTAAAAGCCTACTTGTATTTATTCATGCAAATATACATATACAGATAGTAATTTGAGATTTGAAACCTGACATTGCTATATGAAGCAAACAGGAACAGCCGAACAGCAATGAATAAATTGGAATTACCAATCTTATCTTTTGGGGGAAGTAGGATATTTTTATGGACAAATCAGAAATGACTATGGTTTCATATCAGAAATGTTATATGGACCTCATTGAGGATCATGGTTTTATTTTCTCTCTTTATTTTCTTCTAAAAGTTAAGCTGCAAATTTTCAGGTGATGGAACTCATTGATGCAAATTTTCCAAGAACCTCATCAAGCTAGTAGCGAAGAGGCCAAATCAATTAATCTGCCAAAAGAGGGGATTTACCTGGGATTGGACGGATGGATTTGGCGCCAAAGAAGACCTAAAGCCGCGAAGCCGAACTGCACTGAGTTTGGGGGAAGTTGAGCCGCGGGGGGCGACGGGGGAGGCGGCCGCGGTGGCTCGGGGCCCGGCGGCGGCAGCGGGCGCTGGCGCAGGTCCGGCGCCGGTGGCCGCGGGGGGCGCGAGGCCGGGCGGCGGCGGAGGCCGATGGGGGCGCGGGGCCCGACGGGGGAGGCGGCCGCGGTGCCTCGGGGCCCGGCGGCGGCGGCGGCGCGGGCGCGAGGGATGGCGCCGGCGGCCGCGGGGGCGCGGGCTCCGGCGGCGGCGGGCGCGGGGGAGCAGGGTCCGGCGGCGGCTGGCGCTTGGAGGCTGGAGCGGATGGCGTCGCGTCGAGCAGAACTGGAGAGAGAATAAGCATGCTAGGGTCAGGTTAGGAGTAGAGTAAATATAATGGGTGATACAAATATCCAAAAATTTATTTAGATAGTTTTTGATTGATTTTAAAATTCACATAATAATATTTTACTGTATTTGTATCTATATTTGAGAAAAATTATTTATTTTTTTTTTCGAATTTAAGATTATTTAAGAATTAGCTGACCGATCATATCTATATCTAAAATTTTAGACGATTAACAGATAATATCTAAACTATTTTTACCCCTACTTCTGACTGCTACCTGGCTTGACCGACTTGGCTTGCATTCTAGGCTAATTGGGCCAAATAGGCCTTGCAGCTGGGCTTAATTATTGCTTTACACGAATTACACACCATTTTTTACACTATTTGTCTTTATACTGGTTAGTAATACTAGAAACGTTGACGTGAATTTTAACTTTGCGTATGCATGACAAATGGAAAGAGAATCATTTAGGATTTTCAATTTTTAAAAATATGATGGAATTTTCTGGGATGTTTGATACGTGCGATAATTACGATTTGCCTATTAAATTAGAAATTAAAAACCATTAAGATATTACATGAATTTTTTCATAAATATATAAAGTAGTTGTAAATTATATACACGGGCTATGAACAATCAAGCGCGTCAACTGACGTGCTGATTTTCTAGTCAGGAAATAAAACTCGGCCACTGATTAGGAGCAGTTGCATGTATATCTTTTTTATTGATGGATTAAAATCCCACCTATATATATCCAATACGAATGTACACGGCCAATTGTTGCCTATATCTTGGAACTGATTCGCCTGCTTATCGGTTATGTGTGTGAATTAATGCCTCTTGTGTGAACTTAACTACTTAACAGAAGCTCGCACCTTCAATGTGAGATTTCTATATAAACAACTCCTTTCGTAATCAGATAAGCACACCAAAAGCTACACCTTGTATTTTCTTTTTGTTTTTTACACAGTTCAGATTCCAACTAGATAGGGGTAGTCATAGAACAAACCAACTTCTGCCTACGAATCTAAATATAGTCTATATCCTAGGCTTATAGCCAAAAAATCCTAGGCTTATAGCCAAAAATTATTTTTTTATGGAGGGAGTAGTTCTCAGATTTTGGAGAAAAACAAATATAATTATTGTATTCAATAATAGGTAAGAAATGATTATGCACATAGAGCAGTTGTTACTCATAACTATGATTCATGGCTACTTGGTCTCTCTAAAAGTTTGTATCGAAAAAACTACTGCTCCTTAATTTTGTTTTGCTATCAAGATTACCCCACTCGTGATCACTATCCACCATTGAATTTGATTGGTGTAACACAAGAGCTCTAACACCTTTTTTTTTCTCATTGCATATAACTTCTTTTATGTGAACTAAGGTCAATTACGTTAAGCAACGGCATGTGAACTAATGTCTATTTTTTAGCCTTAATAAATCACGAATTAATTAGAACTGAAAAAAATGCTTGTACTATCTTATTATTTTTCTATAAATGATGGGTCAAATCATCTTATAATATTAATGGTGCAAATATCACACTCCACTAATAAAGAAAGCATGAAGTCAAGTTTAGTCATACTAGCTGAATATCCTTGCTTTATTACGGATATAATAAAATACTATCTTTGTCTCAAAGTATAGTTATCTTTAGATTTAAATTTTGTTTTACATATAGCTACTTAAGACATATACAAGGTGACTTTTACTTTATTATTTTTTATACTATCCCTTGTAGGCTCCATCACCTTGAGACCCGCGATTCACCCATACTATTTTTAATCTCTATCACCCTACCATGCATTAATGAGGGGTATTTTAGACTTTTTATCACAATTCTTAATTTCTCCAAAACACCCTTGGTAGTTACATTTGGGGATGGAGGGAGTATATTATAATACTTCATAAAATAATTAAAAAGATTTTTTATGAAATGTGTTACATATCTTTTTTCTATAGGAAATATTCACCTTAATTTGATTTTATATGGTTGTTTATTTAGATTTTATTGTTTTCTAACATTAAAAAGTTCAAGGAATAATTTATAAAATTTACAATGGGCGTAATTGGGAGTATCTACGATGACAGATTCACTACAACATCATAATTTTTTTTAAAGGAGTATAGAGTCTTTTTTTTTTCAGTTTCTCATGCTTCTGAAACCATTTTCCCCAAAAATTTAATAAATGAGGAATTCAGACGCATATCATGAATATTAATTTTCTCTAAAAACAAATGAGAAACTCATGCCTAAGTAATCTGGAACCTCTACATACGTACATGTAAGACACATGTCACGGGGTGATTCTTGAGAAGGATTGATGGCTGCAGTCATCTTGAGAAAGCGGTGGTGGGGACGACCTCACAACAATTTAAATTTTAAAACTCTCACAACCGTTTAAATTTTAAGATCAAATCAAACAGCCACACATAATGGACCACTACCACTGCTAGAGGCCTGAATTCTATGGGCTTATTATACAAAATACCAGGTAAAAGAGGGTTTCTTTAGTAAAATGTCCGTTCAACGCTTTTGTTGGGGATACATTCAAGCCGCGCATTGAGATTGGGCGGTCAACATGGGCCTGATTGTTGACAGTTGACACCTTCCTGTCACTAACACGTAACCAAGCTAACTCTTACTTCTCCCGTCCCAAATAAATTAATTTTTAAAATTTAAACTTTGTTTTAAAATAAATTAATTTTTATTTTTTTTATCCTTTTAGTTTATTCGAGAAGTTTTATCTCTTTAATATTTTCTACATACTCACTCATCAATACTATTCTTTTAAATAGGTATATTTAGTATTTTTCTTTCATTGCTAATGTTCATCAGGATGCGATAATTTAGTGTTTTTAAGGACGAAGTGGGTATGCTTTCTCGGCAAGCTCGTGCGTGTGACTGCCACCTCCATCGGTCTCGCTGGCGTTGCTCACAAAAGATTCAATCCTTCGTTGTTTATAGAAAGTGCGTCCAGCAGCATCTTAATCATCTTTTCATGCAGCTCAACATATTGTCTTCTTTTAAGCTTATTGCTAATTTGTTGGTCAAACCGGAAGCATGTTGATCAAATGTTACGAAGTCCTTTTCCCCCTGATTTGCTACGCATACATGATACATGCTAGTTTTTCGTCGTCAATGTCAAAGTTTTTGACTCGCCCCAGCATGAAAGTCATTGGCCTCGAATTGGCTATTTTGCAGTAAAAGTTTTGGTTTCATGGCAACAACCGTCAAGAGAGTATGGAAAGGCTGGCACACCCGCTCGTATGGGCCTGGCCAATTGGGCGTTGGGCGCCGCATACATGGTCAGGATACACTAGCTAGCTTAATTGACCATCACTCCATCAGCGGTACTGTTTTTTTCATGCATATCATGGAACTGATTCAGTATTCAGATCCCTAACCCATCTATCATCATGCCAATGCCCTACTATTCACACTTTATTAGTCTTGAAAGGAGATCATGACTGCAGTGTGAAATTTGCAACTCCCAACACACCAGCCAATACATTGGATAGAGAGGTTAGGCTTTAGTGGTAGTTTTTGATTTTTAATTTCTAAATTTTATTTGTGCAGCTACTACCGATATTCTATATTTTAATTGTGGTTCTCTATTATGAATTTATGTGATTGTTAAATTGGTATGTATGGATTACATATTTTGTGATATGTATTTGTGCAATGGCTAGGAATGGAATGGAAAGGTGTGATATATGTTTGTGAAGTGTATGAAATGTAATTTGAATATAACGTGGGCTATATTCTACATGAACGGATATGGAAAATGTGGGCTATATATTTTCCCAGAGGGCATGGCTAGCTAGCAAATCATGAGGCACTACTACAGATTCGGTCTTCATAGGTGAACCCCCCGGATGTCGCAGGCGGGCCAAGATGTGGCCCGCCTGCGATAATCCTGATCCAGGGGGTCGCTACGGCCCGTCTGCGATAATATTATCGCAGGCGGGCGTCTTAGTGGGCTGCTTGCGAATTATCGATTATCGCAAGCGGGGCCTTAAGTAGCCCGTCTGAGATGTCCTCTCACATATATATCTGTCTAGCCCGACCCCTTTTTTTCCAACCCGACGTTTCTCTCTTCAAAATTTGCCAAAAGATTGGGGGGGAGGTTTTGAACTCAGATTTCTTGGGCGATTTGCGTTAGAATTATGTTTTCCTACTATATTTATAAAGTTTTTCTTCGATTTAAGGGTTTGGATAGTATCAATTTTAGTTTAAAATAGTGGTTTTTTGACCTAGATGAAACAATTTTTATTTGTGTTTTACATGCATTTGAACCAAAGTATCTATGTAATATTAGTGTAATGTTATGCCTTAGTCCATATGTAAATGATTTTAGTTTTTTTGAATTAGAAATGATGAGATTTGAATGTGTATGTGAACTCCTAGATCTATTTGGAGAGAGAGAGAGTGGGGATTTTTTTCCAATGGAATATTTGTTTTTTTTCCAATCAATTTTTTCATCAATATTGAATAGCTTTTTTTAGGTTTTTACATATTTATTTTAAAACTGGATATTAATGTTTGATATTATTTAAATTTATTTAAATTTTTAGATAGATAGAACATGGATGTACAATACGCCAAGATTTTAGCAGTCCGCCTGCGATAATCGAACTTCGCAGGCGGACACAAACCTACTTGAGAAAAGAGGTATTTTCACATATCTCTTCTCCTAGGCGGGCCGGGCACCCGCCTGCGAAAAGCCGTTATACCCGTATGGGAAAACGGGTTCTGTAGTAGTGAGACTATCCATTAAATAGAAAAAATTCTAACTATTGTTCTCCTACATCACTACCGGTTAGGAATAACCAGCCTTTACAGATAAGGGGGGATAGCTAGTTATTTCTAGCCGTTATATCTGCTCACGATTACCAGCCGTTACAGAAGTAGGTCTATAACGGCTGCCGAGCCATTAGTGATTACACCTCATATCACTGACTAAAGTACACTAATGACTCGGTGGACCGTTAGAAATGATGCTTTAGAGCTATTAGTGATGAGGTGTTCTGTGGTATGATTTTTACTTGGTTTACTGCTTCAGCGACAGAGAAAGGGCAGTGTTCCATGCCGCCAGATGGTGCTGTGCGAAAATTATTAGTTCCAGATCTTGGTTTTGCATGCAATTCAGTATACAATACTATGCTTGACGACAGCAGCAGTGCTTGTTGCATGCATACCGTGCAACCAACTCCATGCATCAATCAGGCATGATAATGCATGCCCTCCTATTCACATGGACTGATACTCATGCCCGCTGTGTCTGTATATAAATAGATCTCCGAGATTGGTACAACAACACACTAAGTAGTTATCCTTAATAAATTAATTCTCTCCTTTTTTTCATCACAGCTCAGACCTCGTCCAGCTTGATGAGGTGTTGGAGCCAGCTTGATGAGGTGTTGGAGAGAACCAAATAAAAGTATATCGTATGTGGGAGGGTATGAACTGATTTTAAGCTAATCCTTATATTTTCTTAAGTGATTTCTTAAAAGGACTGATATCACGTTTTTATTTGGTTTCATCTGTTGTAACAAATATCGGTTTTATAACTATATAGTAGGATTTCTAGTGTATTAAAGCTATTAGAATCAACCGAACCAAAACTATGGGCATGGCTTGCACTTGAATCCGAAACATGTTACATTATGTAGATGGTATTATTTGAAGGATTATAGTAAAAACTAAATTCCTTTTTTTCTTCTATAAAACCCTAGTACCTATTGATATGTTAATTAAACATACCTCATACGGAACACCACTCTACCTACAGAATATCTCAATAGTGATATATTTGAGCCGCACGTTCATTCAGTGATACAGCTCTCAAATAAACAGAGATCACATCGATCTGCAAAAGAATTGACTCTTATTCTACAAATTTGAGTGTCTTAAGTAATCTGATTCAATTGCTTCTTGCCTAATTTCACTGAGGAACCTGAGGAATTCCTGATGCAGCTCATTAACTGCCTGCAGAACTGTGATTTGAAATTTATAACCTGACATATGTGTTGATTTGATGCTTCATGGGCAATTTTGTATTTTAACTCTACTAGTAAATTTTATGTACGTTGCAATGGAAAAATAAACAATTACATAAACATTAGATGGTTAGGTTTCAATGGATTAGGGTTGCAAAGGGGAGCGCAGGTTTGTGGTTCGAGCAGGTGCAGCCACGACCCTGACTGTTGGTTTGGATTTGTGTGGCGAAGATGGTAATAGCCATGAGTGGACCAGTTATCTTCTTGAGTCATCTAGCCATGCGCAGGCATGCGTTTCACCCCTTGTGATAGGTTGTTGAGCCATTTATAAACTCAACAATAAATTAAGAATGAGCACATCTAATTGCAATGCAACACAAAAAATCAATTGATAAGAGTGGTAGAGGGATCCACTCTGGTCGTCCTCCTTGAAGGAGGCACAATCTCAACAGTGCGCTTTGATCCACTCCGTGTTGAAGTAACTGTTCATCTCTAGCATAAGGCGCCCGCTCAGGTTGCTGTGGAATCATGGGTTGAGATTGAGAATTGGCTATTTTGCAGTAAAAGTTTTGGTTTCATGGCAGCAACCATCAAGAGAGTGGAAAGGCTGGCACACCCGCTCGTATGGGCCTGGCCAATTGGGTGTTGGGCGCCGCATACATGGTCAGGATACACTAGCTAGCTTAATTGACCATCACTCCATCAGCGGTATTGTTTTTTTCATGCATATCATGGAACTGATTCAGTATTCAGATCCCTAACCCATGTATCATCATGCCAATGCCCTACTATTCACACTTTATTAGTCTTGAAAAGAGATCATGCCTGCAGTGTGAAATTTGCAACTCCCAACACACCAGCCAATACATTGGATAGAGAGGTTAGGCTTTAGTGGTAGTTTTTGATTTTTAATTTCTAAATTTTATTTGTGCAGCTACTGCTGATATTCTATATTTTAATTGTAGTTCTCTATTATGAATTTATGTGATTGTTAAATTGGTATGTATGGATTACATATTTTGTGATATGTATTTGTGCAATGGCTAGGAATGGAATGGAAAGGTGTGATATATATTTGTGAAGTGTATGAAATGTAATTTGAATGTAATGTGGGCTATATATTTTCCCAGAGGGCATGGCTAGCTAGCAAATCATGAGGCACTACTACATATTCGGTTTTTGCAGGCAAACCCCCCGGATAAGATGCGGCCCGCTTGCGATAATCCCAATCCAGGGGGTTGCTATGGCCCGTCTGATTATCACAAGCGGGCCACTAAGACGTCCGCCTGCCATAATGTATACATTATCGCAGGCGGGTGTCTTAGTGGGCCACCTGCGAATTATCGATTATTGCAGGCGGGCCCTTAAGTAGCCCGCCTGAGATGTCCTCCCACATATATATTTGCCCAACCCGATATTTCTCTTTCCAAAACTTGCCAAAAGATAGGGGGGAGGTTTTGAACTCGGATTTCTTGTACGATTTGCCTACTAAAGGTTAGAATCATGTTTTCCTACTATATTTATGAAGTTTTCTTTCGATTTAAGGGTTTGGATAGTGTCAATTTTAGTTAAAAATAGTGGATTTTTTGACCTAGATGAAACAATTTTTATTTGTGTTTTACCATGCATTTGAACCAAAATATCCATGTAATATTAGTATAATATTATGCCTTAGTCCATATGTAAATGATTTTAGTTCTTTTGAATTAGAAATGATGAGATTTGAATGTGTATGTGAACTCCTAGATCTATTTGGAGAGAGAAAGAGATTGAGGATTTTTTTCCAATGGAATATTTGTTTTTTTCCAATCAATTTTTTCATCAATATTGAATAGCTATTTTTTTACAGTTTTTACATATTTATTTTAAGACTGGATATTAATGTCTGAATATTTGATATTATTTAAATTTATTTAAATTCTCAGATGGATAGGACATGGATGTACAATACGCTAAGATTTCAGTAGTCTGCCTGCGATAATCGAACTTCGCAGGCGGACGCAGGCCTACCTGAGAAAAGGGGTATTTTCATATACCCCTTCTCCTAGGCGGGCCGGGCACCCACCTGCGAAAAGCCGTTATACCCGTATAGGAAAACAGGTTCTGGAGTAGTGAGGCTATCCATTAAATAGAAAAAATTCTAACTATTTTTCTCCTACATCACTATTGGTTGGGAATAACCAGCCCTTATAGATAAGGGAGGACAGCTAGTTATTTCCAGCCATTACAGATATAACAGCTCGCGATTACCGGCCGTTACAGAAGTAGGTCTATAACGGCTGCCGAGCCATTAGTGATTACATCTCATATCACTGACTAAAGTACACTAATGGCTCGGTGGATCGTTAGAGATGATGCTTTAGTGGTAGTGATTTTTACTTGGCTTACTGCTTCAGCCACAGAGAAAGGGCAGCGTTCCATGCCGCCAGATGGTGCTGTGCGAAAATTATTAGTTCCAGATCTTGGTTTTGCATTGGGTGCTGCAATTCAGTATACACTACTATGCTTGACGACAGCAGCAGTGCTTGTTGCATGCATACCGTGCAACCAACTCCATGCATCAATCAGGCATGATAATGCATGCCCTCCTATTCACATGGACTGATACTCATGCCCGCTGTGTCTGTATATAAATAGATCTCCGAGATTGGTACAACAACACACTAACACTAAGTAGTTATCCTTAATAAATTAATTCTCTCCTTTTTTTCATCACAGCTCAGACCTCGTCCAGCTTGATGAGGTGTTGGAGCCAGCTTGATGAGGTGTTGGAGAGAACCAAATAAGAGTATATCGTATGTGGGAGGGTATGAACTGATTTTAAGCTAATCCTTGATTTTCTTAAGTGATTTCTTAAAAGACCTGATATCACGTTTTTATTTGTTTAAAAACAGGTTTCATCTGTTGCAACAAATATCGGTGTTATAATTGTAGAGTTAGGATTTCTAGTGCACGAAGCTATTAGAATCAAGCGATCCGTTTGGTTTTCTTGTTGTCACTGATCCAACTATATATGGGCATGGCTTGTATTTGAATCTGAAACATGTTACATTATGTTGGTGGTATTATTTGAAGGATTATAGTAAAAACTAAATTCCTTTTTTTTCTTCTATAAAACCTAGTAGCTATTGATATGTTAATTAAACACACCTCATATGGAACACCACTCTACCTACACACGAATATGTGATATATTTCACTACCAGAATTTGGAATTTTCGTGAGGGTTAAAATACCCTCACGAAAATAAGAATACCCTCATGAAAATATTTTCGTGACGGTCTACCCTCACGAAATATTTTCGTGACGGTGCTCACCCTCACGAAAATTACGCGACCACCCGGCCGGTATTTCGTGAGGGTGCTCACCCTCACGAAAAAGGACTTCCCAGGAGGTCACCCATCCTCCCGCCCGAGCACGCTTAACTTCGGAGTTTTAACGGGATAACTTCGGAGTTTTAACGGGATCCGGTGCTTTGGTGCGGGTATAATCACATGTGAAATACTTACGCCACCGGTTGGTCTAGTGCTTTCTTGTCCGAGTGAGGTAGATGGCACTGTACGCTATTTTCGTGAGGGGAAAATTATTTTCGTGAGGGTTTTTGTTGCACCCTCACGAAAATTGTGATTTTCGTGAGGGTGCATCAAAAACCCTCACGAAAATTCGTCACCCTCACGAAAATAGCGTTTTCTGGTAGTGTTTGAGCCGCATGTTTATTTAGTTACATGTGGAGCGGCGGTTGCATAAGTCCGGAGAGCTCATCACAACTGCGTCTTACTTGGCCGCCATCGTCGAGGCCTTGCTGGCAGAGTCACCCACCTGGACATCAATCAGCTTTCTCTCTTGCAAAGGCCTCTGTCCAAGGAACAAGCATGTATGCGTGGTATCTGACTGCACCGGAGGTGGTGCACATTCACCCCCTGTCCCGATGAGAACGTGATCTGCTCACGGAATTGATGATACAGCTCTCAAATAAACAGAGATCATATCGATCTGCAAAAGAATTGACTCTTATTCTACAAATTTAAGTGTCTTAAGTAATCTGATTCAATTGCTTCTTGCCTAATTTCATTGAGGAACCTGAGGAATTCCTGATGCAGCTCATTAACTGCCTGCAGAACTATGACTTGAAATTTATAACCTGACATATGTGTTGATTTGATGCTTCATAGGCAATTTTGTATTTTAACTCTACTAGTACATTTTATCTACATTGCAATGAAAAAATAAACAATTACATAAACATTAGATGGTTAGGTTTCAACGGATTAGGGTTGCAAATGGGAGCGCAGGTTTGTGGTTCGAGCAGGTGCAGCCACGACCATGACTGTTGGTTTGGATTTGTGTGGCGAAGATGGTAATAGCCATGAGTGGACTAGTTATCTTCTTGAGTCATCTAGGCATGTGCAGGCATGCGTTTCACCCCTTGTGATAGGTTGTTGAGCCATTTATAAACTCAGCAATAAAGTAAGAATGAGCACATCTAATTGCAATGCAACACAAAAAATCAATTGGTAAGAGTGGTAGAGGGATCCACTCTGGTCGTCCTCCTTGAAGGAGGCACAATCTCGACAGTGCGTTTTGCTCCACTCCGTATTGAAGCAACTGTTTATCTCTAGCATAAGGCGCCTGCTCAGGTTGCTATGTAATCATGGGTTGAGGTGGAGGATTGTGGGCAGCTCCTCGCCATCGATGGCGTGTAAGCCATAGCTCAACCACGAACCATGTGCCACCATCACAGTCCCATTATCATCGCCTGCTAGCTCTAGCGTGGTCCCCACCTACCTGACATCCAGCTCACATGGAACACACACTATACATCCTATTTGGATAAGCTTTTAGCTTATGGCTTGTAGCTCGATTTCTATTAGCACGTTTCCCAAAACGTAAAACGGTGTATTTTTTTAAAAATTTTATATATAAGTATCTTAAAAAATTAAATAGATCTATTTTTAAGTTCTTAATAGTTAATATTTAATTAATCATACGCTAATGACGTTTCTCGTTTGATTCCAACATCATCTATAGTCTCACCATTGACATCGTCAATGGCATGTGTTCTAGAAGTGGTGCAATTATATAGAAAATATCAATGAAAATGATCCTACACTAAATCAACATGAACACCGTTTGCGTAACTTAACAGTGGCCAAAACCTGTCCGGCACACACAGAGAGTACATAAAACTAGGCCACAACTCTGTCTACATGCGACTAGATGGTAGAGACCAACAATTTTATGTGTGCTTGCCCGTAACTGTACTGCCAATAGAACTATGAATTCATATTTTCCCGATAAGGTTGGATCTCAATAAATGACAGCCTGTTTTTATTAGTAGATGAAAGCCTGCTTTTTCCCCTGTAATTTGATAATTCATGAAGCATCGAATTTGGTTTGTCTTTTTCTAATTTCTCATTATGATGCGTAAGCTGTCTCTCCTATTTTATTTTTCGGATTTCTGCTGTATTTTGGTAGGGCCATGTAGTGTGGGAATCCCCGGAATGGGATACCCCACCAGGCACCAGGGAGGCCAACTCCGACTATCTTGGAGTGGCCCTGTTCATTTCGATGTTTTATGGTGAGCTTATCAACAATTGATAGCACTTAGGATAATTAGCACACAAATAATTTATCATAAACTATTATAAAGTGAAAATTACAGTGTTTAACGGCTTAGAAAACATGTCCACGGTAATCAAGTACTGACTACCATTTGAAAATAATTAACACAGCCGAAGAATATATATATCCACTTCAATATGCGGCCCGTTAGATTGCAGTGCGGTCACGCGAAAGGGAAGTGAGCTTTGCTTTAGACGGTCTATTTGCTCCGAAGGCCAAAGAGGCTCGTTTAGCTCAATAAGAAGGTTAACCCCCTCATTTCGCTGACATGTGGGGCCGGTGGTTGCCTGAGTCCGGCCGGACAGCTCGTCGCAACTGCGCACGCCGTTTCATTCGTCTTCCTCGGCCGCCACCGCGGCGCGTACGTCGCCGGCGGTGTGACCCACTTTAACATCGACCATTAATTGCCTGCTTGTGTTGCATGAAACGTGGAAAATGATTTCTATCACCTAGCATATACGTGTACATGCTGATTTGATGCCTGGAAGGCTCTAACTAAATCCGCTCAGTAACTAATTCGGAGCTAAATTAAAATAAGTAGGAGTAGATGGTTTTCTGAACACGACGTACCGATGCAAAAGTTTTTGTGTTAAAAAGTTTGGTTTTTGTGCTTCATTTTTTTTAAAAAAAAGGGATTAAAATCCGGCCTTTACACATCCAATATTCATGAATATATATATAGGCTCGTTTTTGTGCTTCATGGCATTAGGCGTAGCCACCATGCATAAAAATGCTGGGCAAAACTTGGGTGCTACAGTTGAGGATGCCTTAAACTTACGTTCAAAAACTTCATTTATGCATGTCGGTGCCCTTCAAAAAAAACAACGGGTGTAATAAACAGGGACAAATATGTAAGGTGTACATATCTTTTTATCTTAGAGCTAACACAGTTAAGATGACTTCACAGAATGGGAGTAAATTTGAGCTTCAGTTAAAAAAAGTTAGGGTAAAATCACATACCATAAAAAGAAAGGATAAAATGATAACTACAATTCAAAGTAGGAGCAAGAACACAATTGACCCTTAAATTTATTACATTAAGAGAAGCTCACGCACTTTGTGTGATATTCTAGCTCAAACGGGATCATATAACGAACACAATAGCAGCTACCTTGCAAAAGAAATGCCTTTTGACCATACACACTAGTTACTAGTAGTTAAGAAGTAACAATGTTGTGTGCCAACAAACTCCTGTTCGTAGTGAGATGTTGGAGAAAACCAAATCTGCCTATCTTATTTCATATCGTATATAATTTTAAACCAACTGTTGATTTTGTCCTTTTGATTTTTGAACAAGTTCTTACATTAACTTTGTTCATCGGAAGGGGTTTAATTAGGCCAATGTGGATTTGCTTTATAGAACTGTAGCTAAGGTTTAATTAGGCCAATGTGGATTTGCTTATAGAACTGTAGCTAAGGTTATGAACTTCTCGAATGAACTAGAGTGTCTCATTAGTGGGCACAAGAAAGCTAATATCATTATTTCATCGATATTTGACAATATTTTATCTCTATCTCCTACTCATATTTTATGGGCTATCTTTCAAAAAAACAATTTATTATGAACGGAAATCCACATACATGTCAATAATTTGGTACTTCATTAATATTATAGGTGCGAGTTTAACTCACGAATATGATTTTGACAAATATAATTGGTTTGTAAATGTATATATTGGCCGTGGCAGCGCGCCCTATTGGGTGCTGCACGTAGTGTCTTCTCTACCTGCGGCAGGAGCTTCCTCTTGTCCAGCATACAAAGCACAGCGTAAGCGTCGGGCTCCTGCTTTGGCATGCAGGCCACCCATGCTTTTTCCTGAATCGTAAGCCGCGGTTGCGTCAAGATGGGCTAGCATTTCATGCCATATGTGCTTTGTGCCCATCCATCCATCTCTAAAAACGCAAGCTATGCATTTACTTACGGCTAACTTAGCATAAGGTGTTCAATGCTTCTTCTTGTGTATATACCTATATCTCGTTGTCTCGAAAAGGGAGAAAGAAGTGGCATATGTCACGCCACACGTGTGGAGGCCAATTTGATTCTCATTGTGTGGCTGGTCAGACCGAACAATGAACTGTAGTTTGACCACATGTGTTTGGATGGTCAGACCATCAGCCCTGAGTTCGATTCTAATTTAGGTATTTTTCGTGTTTTCTTGATTGGGGTGGGGTCTTAGAGTTCTAATTGATCTTTAAGCCTAATAGGACATAGAGAAGATCCTGTAGACGTAAGACTACCCCTTCTATAAATATAGGGAGACCAAGACCGATTGAAACATCAACCAATCAATCGTCAAAATCAATCTATTACCCCCTACCCTTTATATCCTACGTCTCCCCACTTCTTTCTTACTTTGTCTATTCACCCTCAAACCCCCTGTTTTTCATCATCTCTCGTCTCTACGGCGTTATAAGATGTTCTAGCTGGCCTGCTGAGTCTAGGACAAACCGGCGTGCATTCATCTTGATGGGGTCCCTTCTGGGTGATTGTTCGACGCATCTACCCCCTATGGTGGTGCGTCTCTGGGTGCCGCTACGGGTTGCACACAAGGCGCCCAAGTATATGGCATGACACTTTTTTGCACCAACACCCACACACCATATTAATTTTGATTTAGTGGGACATCGCTGGAGAGAATAAAACAACACCAAACTTCTTCACTAGCTTAAGAAATGTGTCATACTAGAAGAAAAGAGACAAGTGTTTATAATATTTCCTCCTTAATATACCAAAATGAGGGAGTTACATCATTGTTATAGGTTAATGTAGAGGGTTAAAATACTGATATTAAATATTTACCTAATGTAATGTAATTGTCTTGTTGTTGAATATTCGACTTCTTGTTTCAAATTTTATATTGGGTGATGTAAGGTTTCACTTTTATATAAATGAAATTGAAATCAGCTAGCTCTATCATTCCATGAAATTGAAAATCAGCTAGCTCTATTATTCCTCCTGTTTGAGCTTAAGAACAAAATATATAATTGAGTGTAACATAGCGTGATTTAGGTTAGCACTAGGATGTGATTAAGTTATATGCGACCAATTTTGACAAAATGTATATATTGACAACCAATGATCCTGGTTACTCATGATCCTCCTCCAATCAAGACGGCCGGCAAGGCACAGTGCACCACCTCACGCACGGCAAGTAAGGGATCAGATATAAATAGATCTCCGAGATAGGATCACTTAGACCACACCATGACATGTAAATTAAACTGCCCTTTCTTTGCACAGTTCAACGGTATAAACCACCCTTTATTTCCATAGTTTAACTAATGTGACAACGGCTAGGACGAAGGTCCACCAAGTAGGATTGAGATTTTGGAGGTAACCAAATATTTTTATATGGAGATTCTGAAAGTATACATCCAAATTATTTTGAGCTATCCATCCTAACAGATCTAATATGGTTGACATTGCTCTTACTACCTAAGAGGTAATGTGTCATTAATTGCACTCTTAAGAGTAGCAACACTTTTAGTACGTCAGTTTAAGGAAAACTAACCAATATATAATTGCAGCAATTACTAACATTGATTATAATATCAATTGCCAATACGAAAGGAGAACAACCGGTAAATATAATGTATGCAAGTGTAAACACAAATCACATCACGGTCAAAATCTAATTTACTCTATGTGCATCAGTTCATTATTTTGTAGCACATACACATGGCATATATCAAATGGAGATTTTGGTGTGGTGGGATCAAATACTATGAAAATCTTGCTGTGATACTGTTAAATATTCATGTCAGGTACTAAAACATTCATAAATATGTATGAATTCTCTATTAAAAATGAGAAAAAAAGTCTATTTTACTCCTTTAAACAATTTGAGCGGATTACTTAACCCCTTGAACTATTTTTTGGCATATTTTACCCACTAAGCTAGTAAGAATGGTTCATTTTACTGCTTAATAGAATTTATATTTTTTTCTCTTTATACAAGCTGTATTTTAAGCTAAAATTTTTGAAAACCATAGATGACACCATTATCAGGGTTCTAAATTTTTTTAATTTTTTCATTACTGTTTGCTTGATCTTTAAAATCTCAATGTTTAAATCAGTCTTAGGTGCTTCCAACTTATGTAAATAGTGATAAAAATTCTAAAAAAAATATTGATGTTTATTTTTTAAAAAAAATATTGTAATGCATATATCAACCCTCCCAAATTTCAGTGCAAATTATAACCTTCTGACATGTTCAAAGGTAGAGCCCTGTGTGGGCTCTTAGACAATACACGTTTATTTAAAGACCATATCCTTATAACGATTGAGACAACAAAGGTTCTCACCATTAACATAAGAAATTTTTTATTACTATTCTTTCCTTTTTCCCATCTTCATACAACCAAGTTTCTATTTTATAGAGGCTAAGAGTCAATGTTGAGCCGTTGTTAACCGTACCAATAATGTTTTGTGTCTGCTTTTTCTCTCTCTTTATATCAGCAAATATTCCTAATTAGCAAGACTAAGAGCCCCCTATTAATGACTATTGTACATGTCCTTAGAGAGAGAGAGAAAAAGAAATGTTATTCTGGTGTAAAGTGAACCGTTTTCAATAGTTCGGAGTGTAAAATAAGCCAAAAAATAGTTTAAGGGGCTTGCTCCAGAGATATAGTTTGAGGGAGTAAAATGAACCCTTTTTTTCTCTAAAAATGAATTTCTATAAATATCCAGAAGTAATAGCGAATCCTTGCTATACTTGAAAACACAAAACTGCTCCTTTCGGATAATTAATTCATTTCTTCATGCAGGGTGACCTACTAACTTCCCATGGCAGGTAGAATGTTTATCTGACCGAATTTTCCCTTGACTGATGGGGCTTAGATTTAAAACTCATCTTACCTCTTATGAGGTAAGTGGAGCACCCTAAAAGAATTCATTTTATTGTTCACCAAGGGGTATGAAGATTTTGTCCGAGAAGGACTTGGGTTGCACTTGCCACGTGGGTTGCCATGTGCCCACGTGAGAAGAACTGCAATTTTTTAGAGACTAGTGCTATGCCTGTGCATTACAACGGGATCTATATAAAGACGGTTGGCTTATTTATGGTAACATTGGTTTTTGGGTGAGCTGATTCTTTTAGGATGGGTGGTTTTTTTATATGGGGAAGTATGGTGGTTGGGGAGGAGGAGAACGACTCCGCTTTTATAGCAGTGAGATAAGAAGAAATGCAGTCGAGAAGAAGTTTCAACTCAAATTCAAATTCAAGTAGACTTTCTATTGAAAATTTGAAACTTTCAACTTCTCTGCTAAAAATTAATAAACTTCAACCAAATTCTGAAACATCAAATCAAATTTCAAAACATTCTATTGAATTGCTTCATGGCAGCAATCATGCACCGAGGGTATGGAAATGTTGGGTGAAACTAAGGTTTATATTATGCATGCCTTGGGTGCTGCAGTCCAGGATACCCTACCATAGACTAGCAACAGTGCTTGTTGCATGTTGTCATCCAACTGATTTGAGCTGTCTAATTAATCGATGATGTATCTTCCAAGCCGATGCCTTTCTACCCAAACATTATTTTGTGCGGAGAGAAGCTCATGCCAGCTGTGTGATATTTGCACATAAATAGCTCCAACCAGATGATAAAGAACCCAAAAAGTAGGCATCAACAATTAGGGCGTGACAATCATATATAATATTTTGTGCTAGAGTGATGAGATGCTGGAGAGAACCAAATATACTTATCTTAGTGGTTAATGAGTAAAATAATTTGCACACATTCAATAATTAATTGCTATCATAATTTTTAGATCAATTGTTGATTTTCTCTGTTATGATTTTTGTCGATGGGTAAGATCCCGACTATGGTATTTGAGAATGTAGGGGTCGTCTGTTACCAAGGTATTTGCTAAACTGTAAAAGTGAATCGAGATATGGGATTTTTATACAGGTTCGAACTCCGGTATAGGTAATAGCGCTACTATTATTTATATGTATTGATAGGGGTGTACACACCATGTGCAAAAATGAAGGCAAGCTGTCTAATCTAGCTTACCCTAATATCAGCGGGACAACATAATCAGCGACTAGCAAAAGGCTCCACCGTGGCATAGACTTGGTGTTTCTTGATCTGCATTTTATGATTTGATGCCTCCCGGGGAGGCCTTGTATTTATACCATAAGATACCCCCTCTCTAAGTAGAAATCATACTTGGAGACCCCAGATAAGATATGGGCAAACAAGTCCTTATCGTCCTAGGATCGAACTACAATATCCTTCCATATCCGGAGTACATTTCCTTCCTTGGCTGTACCTTTATCCATATCCGGTCATCGTTTTCCACATGTCATTAGGTATGCGCTATTTCCGACAGCGTATGTTCAAGTATACAAGGTATGCCGTATCTACTACACTAACAGTAGCCTCCCCGAACTCTATTTAAATGTGCAAACTGACCACAGTATCGTACCAACTCCAGGAGCCAAGTTGTCAGGACAAATAACGTTATCGGCATATTAATCCAAAAGCGTTCCATCCGACTATTCAATCCTCTCATCAGAGTAGGGAAAAAGGCATGGCCGGTTTTTAAATTTTGGATAGAGTTCATAATTTAATCTACCTTAAAAAGTGAACAGTGATTTCACCGTGAATGTTGTAAGTTTCCTCAAAATGCGAATTGCCGCCCTAATCCTCCGTTGACGACGCTAAGCTCAAGGAGATGTAGATCACAAGTTCCCTCCCTGGTTACCACAACTCAAGGCTGCCGCAAAGGAGGTACTGAGCCCCACCCTCTCTTGGGTAAAATGGCCGTTTTCTTCTTTCATGTTCAGTGGGTTCTTACCTCCTCCATGCATATTCCTTCATTCTGTTTTGCACTTCTACAACATTTAGCTTCTCCATCTCAACCCCAATTCCATCGCATTCCTAAACATTTTCACACATTTGTGTGAAGCATATTCAGGAGTGTGCCCCTTTCTTAACCTCTTTAGATACTATTATGAACTTTGGAACATGGTCAAATTGAGAAACACAGGATACTGTGGGTTTCGACTTCGGGATGCATGACCTGAAGGGAGAGTACTTAATAATAAATACCCCCAAGTCTAGGAAAGGGTGGAGGAAAAACTGGTTCTATTTAGACATTGAATTCAACTCCGAACTCCTTCACATCCTGACCACTCCTCCGACATGCTCCAAAATGTGGACTTCCTCCCCAACCTTCTCCGAATCGCTCCAATTTTTCATTGTAAAGATTCAAAACTTTAGGGCTCATGGTCTAACATCACATGAAGTTGTCCGCGACTGTGTGAATTGTCGGATCCAACCCTTGCAAGAACTCCACCACCCCGCGTATGGATACATGGGTGTAGAAGACATTACTCGGATATCCTAGCGGGGCACCATTGCTTCTTCTTGTGAGCTTCACACAGCCTTAGTTGTCATATTTTAGTAACCTCGACTTTCCTTGTGCCGATATCTCCGAGGACACGATTAACAAATGTGTACAAGAGGTGATGGACGATCAGCCCAGCAAGGCCGACAACATCCCCATCCCCCCTCTGTAACCTGGACCCCTCTGATCGGTGCCAGATTGTTCAGGTATGTAATCAGTCCCTATATCTTTTCTTTACCCTTAGGAACCATGAGACTATAGCACTGATGTACATGGGACTTACCTTCAACCAACAACATCGGGCTTTTTCTTGACCACTAGGCAGCTGCCACTACGAATGAGGCGGCAAAAAAAGCGGCAGCAAAAGATGCCCTGTCTTTGATCCATCACCAGCTGGCAACACCTGCTGACCAGTCTAGTGTGTTAGTGAAATTCTCCACGACACGAAGCCACGGTACCCCCAATCCAAAAGCTCCTATACGGTGTCTTAATGATGCCAAGAAAGCTGCACCACTACTTTCAAGCTCACGAGATCATGGTCATCACCCCCTTCCCACTTGGAGAAGTGGTCAGAAGCAAAGAGGTCTCCGGATGCATTGCTAAGTGGGAAGTAGAGCTCGGCCAATTCGACGTCGCCTTCAGTTCAAGAACATCGATTAAGTCCCAAGTTCTCCGGATTTCATCACTAACTAGACCACTCCTGCAGAAGCCAAGATCGAAGCAACAAACAGTGGCACCTGGACAATGACGTTTGATGGGGTGTTTAATGTACAAGGCGTGAGGGCTGGGGTAATCCCACAGTCGCCAATAGGGGAGCGGCTCAAGTATGTCATACAACTTGAGTCCAGAGCAACAAACAATATAGCTGAGTACGAAGGACTTTTGGTAGGTCTACAAGCAGCCGCGTCACATGGAATAAAACGACTGCTAATGAAAAGAGGCTCACAGCTCATCGCCTGACAAGTGCATAAGGATTACTAGTGCTTTGATCCCAAATTGTCCAAGTACTTGGCGGTGGCATGAAAGGTTGAACGACGATTCGCCGGCTTCGAAGTCCAACATACATATCGGTAAGATAATTTCGAGACAGACGAATCGGCAAGGATAGCTTTTCGGCACCAACTAATTCCACTTGGGATATTTGTGGAAGTCTTACATCAACCTTCGGTCGCCAACGACGATGACCAGCCGACAAGCTATCATAGTTGCTAAGGATTTTTTCAGAACGACACATATTCAATCATTAATTGCTATCATAATTTTTAAACCAACTGTTGATTTTCTCTATTATGATTTTCAGAACGAGTTCTTACATTATATTTATTTATTTGAAAAGATTTCTTCCATGTGGATCTATTCTATTGATGTGGAAACAAGGGTTTGAGTTTCTTGGATGAACTATAATATATTTTATGAAAGAGCTAATGTTATTGTCTTATTTACAGGGAAGCAAATAATTTGTTATAGGAGGAGGATGCAAATGATTTGTTACAGGAGGAAGATTAGTGTACAAATGAATTTAGCTTAGGATATGATGTAGCATGTGGATTTGATGTTGTTCAGCTGCTATATGCTAAATAAGAGAAATAAAACCCTACTATCTATTAAATCATTTCGTTACCTAAATTTTGTCATTGTTTTTTCGATTAGCAGTTTAGTCGATATCAAACACGAACAATTTCATATTGTAATTCCCCGTACCAATACAAGCTAGAAAAGGGCTAGTAAAAACAATGATTGTAATGTTTAATGTTGTAATAAGTTCATAGCAAAACGTGCTCGCTTAATGCTGAGATGGGCAATGCCGCTAGCCACGATGGTTTCCGAATTCTAGGCTTTTATTTAGATGTGATACGAGGAATTCTATGTGCGCTTGCTTTTTTTAAGAGCAAGTATAATAAGGTAATGTGAGCGGGCTACAACAGTTGCCACGTCACCTTTGTGCTGAGTTGGAGAAGAGAGAAAAGAAGTGGGTTGCAAACTTACAACGAGCTGATGCACATGCTCCAAGAAGCTTTGTGAGAGAAGGAGGTGGACGAGGTATTAATGGTTCAGCATATTTCACTAGCCAAACTATTATATGGGTAGGCTATTACTTGGCTGTAGATGATATGGCAACAACATAAAGCCCACTGTTGGCTTTATTAGCCATGCTCTAGGCTCATCGAACTACTGCTTAGTTGCCAGAAACGACCTAGAAAATGAATTTTATAACGTAGTCTCTCCATCCCAAAGTCCTAAAAAGATTATAATTCTAGTGTACAAATTTTGTTGCAAAAATATTACAATCCTAGAGTACCACTTGTCTCATTGATCACCTCTGATTCAAATTTCTTCAGATCTTACCCAATCACTCACTCTTCTAGTCTCAACCACCACCTTATTTAATAATGGGCATCTAGGTCATTCTCCTTTCCTATTAATTTCCCCCACTCTCTTTTAGAATTGTAATCTTTTTAGAACATAGGGGGCGGCACACATGCTGATTTGATGCCTTCAAGGCTCTAACGAAATCCATCTTGTAACTAACTCAAAGTTAAACATATGAAGTGTGGCCTTTATCTAGCATGCAATTAGATCGGATGGAGGACGCACTTTTTTTTCTTTTTGCAAAATGTTGTGTCTGTCAGAGGGTGTTTTTTCATTTGTATCCGCTATCTCTCAGTGGTGTTGGCTATACTATGACTATTGAAAATGCTCTAACTAAGCAAGTGCATTTACATTCATTATAGGTTTAACAAGGGTATTATAATAAAACTGCACAGCGGATTATTGAGATGGTGTAATTGGGATATTTATCTGGTAATTAGAAGGTGTAATGTGATTTTGGAGGAAATCAAAGCAGGTTGAGCTATTAATATGATAATTTTATATATTTTGTAATACATAGCCTACGGTTTTAAACTAGCACGAAGTAGTAATTGTTTTTTAAATCGACTAGCGGGTGGACGACATCTGCTGCCAACTCTCTACCTTCTTATATCGTGTGACTCGCGTCGAGTTCGAGCCGTTTGAATACGGGGTGAAGTGGGTCATAATCCCGTTTAAGTGAAGTAACGGCCGCCAACTAGGTGAGACGCAGTGTATCACTCACTTCAGGCATCGACACCGGCGTAGGCCATTCGCTGCGACGGTTTTGCGCACAGCGCGACCGGCCGCCGGGCCGGACGCGCCGACACCCGCGGCGGCGGAAGCACGCTGAGCGGCGTGGATTAGGCCAGCGCAGGAACGGCCTGCCCGGCGACGAGTGACCCGTCCGTCCAGCTGCAGCGCCTGGTCGCCTCTGCGTGCGGCAGCGGCTGATCTTCTTGTCGACCATGCATTGCAAATGACAACGTAGGCATCGCGCTCCTGCTTTGGCATGCAGGCCATACAACACAGAAAAAAAATTTAAAAATATATTTTTTTAAAGTTTTGCAAATATATAGAGTGCGAAAACTTCTATAAATATATGGTGACGCGACACCACGCCAGAGCCATAGGTTGGGAGCGGGACCACCAATACAACGCCACTACAGCACAGAACCATCGGAGCCACTCCTCACCCGTGGAGCACCGCGGTTGGTGACGCGCGCTAGAGATGCAGGCAGTGTGACAGATCTATACGCTGCATGACCCTGAAACTTCTCTAGCTCTGTTCCCCAACTTGGATCTGATACTGTTGCACATTTACCTTCAGAGGTACGGAGGCTTATGTGCGTCTCATAAGCTGCGCCTCGGAGGTAGATTGGTGTGTTGCCAGAAGATTTCTTGTTACATTCGTTAACCTAATGTTCCTCCATTGGAGTAGTAGATTTTGTAGTGTGCAATACTAGCATCAGTTAGGAGTTAGGACAGTTTTGCTCCATGGTAAGTGGACGTTTGATTATTTACCTAGAGTTGTTCTTATAGCGTTGCTTTGAATCTTCATTTTACTTTTGCTAGTGTGTAGGATCGAAAGACAAGAATTAAGCCTACCAGAGGGGGTGAATGGTAGGAATACCAAAAACCAAAATCTTTTGCGGAATAAAAGAAACCCTCAAACATGGATGGAGTGTACATATCAAACCGTCTCTGTTGCGCTGATCTGACCACCGTATGTCCGTCGGTAGAACCGTCGCCTTGCCGCCGCACTCTTGTCGGATGAATCGTTGGAATTTAGCAGGATACACACCAAAGATGCTCTTCAAAATAGATTAACTTTATTGCATCAAGATGTGTTTATAAAGTGCATACAAAACACTACTCTCTCTCAAGGCTAAACCCTAACTTTTCTCTCTTCTCAAAAGTTATACCTTTAGGGTCTCAACTTCTCATCTATTTATACCTAAAGCCTCCTACACAAAGTAGAAGTAGAACTCCTAGTCCCACTAGGACTCAAACCCTTAATTTCCTAAAACCAATTACAATTTTCCAAATTAAATCTCCTCTCTCTGTATCAAAATCGGTATTCATATAGTAATCGGAGACTTCCCGCTGCAGGCTGCTGCTACAGTACTATGGCTACTGTAGCAATGCGCCAATCCGACGAATTTTTTTGATTTTTGTATTTATTTATTAAAATATTTATAAAAGTAGATTTTTGTTTGAAAAAATTGCAAAAATAGACTCCCACCGCCCTCTGGGAGGGCGCCCTCCCAGAGGGCGATTTTATGACGTGGCTGACGGCCGTTGGCCCCCCCGCCGACGGCCGTCAGCCATTTTGCAGGCGGCCCCAGGGAGGCCGGGGGGCCGCCTGCAAAATGTGCCAAAAACCGCCCTCTGGGAGGGCGGTTTTTAGCCCCGGTTTTTGGCTCCTAGGGGGCCGCCTGCAAAGTCGCCCATTTCCAGGGTGGTTTTTTGCAGGCGGCCCCCTTGCCGCCCTCTGGGAGGGCGGTTTTTAGCCCCCGGCTATAAAACCCCCCTCGCAAACTCAAAAAAGTCATAAAATTCACTCAAATTAGAAAAAAAAACAGGAGAGAGGTGAGAGGGAGAAAGCAGCGAAGCTCTGCCCGGTTGCTGATTTGCCTGCAGGTAAAATCCATTGTTCCTTTGCAATTTCTATTTGTATGTAAAAATTGATGTAGTAATGTACTAGTTACGTGTATAGTACTATATAGATCTGTAGTTTTTAGTTAATCTGTTAGATAACTTATTTTTTGTACAGATGGTACTTATAAAATCTGGAATACACGGTTTTAGATGTTAGGAGGATGTTGATACCTAGTTTAACTGTATTTTTCATCAACAGATATGTCAAATAAGATGATATTTCAGTTATTTCACGGGCAAGGGAATGTGAGATATGGTCCAGACGGTGTAGATCTGTCGGAGTTTAGTTCAACGGCTAAGGGTATTGATAGGCCAGCTGAGAGAAGTTTTGGATCAGTATACAACTGGCTGATGCGAGGGTTTCGACTGGACCCTCAGCTCAGCGGAATAACCTTGTATGTAGTAGTCAGTCGTGTAGTTGAAGGTTTTTTTTGGGAACTGATGCCAGTGGATTGCACTGCCACTTGGAGATGGTATGTGGAGAATGCATTTCAACGTGGCTGGCCACTGGGCATACTTGTGTCCATATATGAGAAAGATAACAACGCTGGTGCAATGCCCGTACAAGATGATGAGGGTCCAAGTACGGCGGGAGGTGATAGTGAAACAATAGAAGAAAATGAAGGAGGGAATGAAGAAGATAGACAGGCAACAGGTGTGGCAGATGAGGGAGAACATATCGACACGATCGTCCAAGAAATGGCTAGGGAAGATTCTGAAAATGAGCATGCAGAGTATGATGACTCGTCTGATGAGGACAACGTGATGCCTGCAGAATGGAGCAACGAGAACTTCTCTGCGCTTACTATCTCCGAGCGGCATCATGTGCCGTGGGAGTACAAGCAGAATGAGGTCATTCAGGGGGCTAAGTACGCATATGTAGAAGATTTAAAGGAGGCAGTCAAACAATGGGCGGTGTCACTTCAGAGGGAGTTCTCGGTCGTGAAGTCAAACAAATCAGTGTATGAAGTGAAGTGCATGAAGGATGGGTGTTCATGGCGGGTGCACGCATTCAAGGGTAAATGGAAAGATTATTGGCAAGTTTCAATCATGACGGAGCATTCATGTTACTTGACAGGTGTTGAAAAATATCATAGAAACATGACCTCTGCATTTGTTGCAACAGAGATGTACTCTCATATTGTCAACAATCTGGGGTACGAACCAAGGTCAATTGTTAGGCATATTGAAGAGAAATTCAAATATACAATTAGCTATGATAAGGTTTGGAGGGCAAAATAGAAGGTTATAGAGATGAGGTTTGGCACATTTGAAGCATCTTATGATAATTTGCCTCGTCTCTTAGGCTGTATTCTTCAGAGGAATCCGGAGACGTGCTATGACCTAAAAGCCTTTCCATCAATTGACCATGGTAATAAAAGTGTGTTGCAACGTGTATTCTTTGCACTAGGTGCTTGCATTCAGGCATTTATCCATTGTCGTCCTATCCTCTGCATCGATGGAACATTTCTGACTGGAAAATATAGAGGACAGCTATTAACAGCAATTGGAGTTGATGGAAACAACCAAGTTCTACCAGTGGCTTTCGCTTTTGTTGAGAGTGAAAACACTGATAGCTGGTATTGGTTCCTAGAAAGGGTTAAGACAGCAGTTGTACGGATGAGACCAGATGTATGCCTTATACATGACCGTAACTCCGGCTTGCTGCGTGCAATTGAGGAACTGAGAGATGGAAGTGTTGAGAAGGGATACCCACCAAGGTGGTCTGATGTCCAAAGCAGATGGTGTATGCGTCATATGGGTGCTAATTTCTACAAACAGTTTAGAAATAAGCACCTTATGGATCTTTTCAAGAGGCTTTGCGCCCAGAATCAAGAGAAGAAGTTCAACGAGCTTTGGAGGAGGTTGGATGAGCTGACCTCTAAATAAACAGATGAGCAGTCCAGGAGGGCTACCATTGGAGGGGATGAGGCTCCACAAGCTCTTGAACCTCTATCAAGCGATGGACCTCGTATGAGAAGAAGGCATGCATCCTCAGTTAGAAAATTTTCAGAGTGGATTGAGAATGAGCCAAAGGAGAAATGGGCATTGTTGTATGACAAGGATGGTTCTCGATTTGGCATAATGACCACAAATTTGGCAGAGGTCTATAACTGGGTGATGCGTGGTGTTCGAGGGCTCCCACTTGTTGGAATAGTTGAATTTATCTTGCATGGGACATGTAAGTACTTTAGAGATCGGTTCAGAGCAGCTGACCCCTCAATGACGGATAATAATCTTTTCTTTGGAACGCTGCTCACTAAGTACCTGCAAGATAAAAGTAATAAGGCCCGAAGACATCGTGCTCTATCTCAAGGCACACAAGAACACAGATTTGAAATATTTGGCAGGTTGTGTGAGGCTGGACTTCTTCCGCTGTGCAGGCTAGTTGAGCCCGCATCGGACGAGAGAGACCCCGCCAGGCGATGGGAAGCTGACCGGTCACTTCTGGCAGCGCTGGTGGATCGCTGGAGACCGGAGACCCACACGTTCCACCTACCGTGTGGCGAGATGACTCCCACACTGCAGGACGTGTCCTACCTGCTGGGACTTCCCCTCGCAGGGGACGCAGTCGGTTCGGTTGATGGGGGGCACGGTTGGGCGCAAGACATATCTGCTCGGTTCGAGGCCGTGCAGCGTCTACCTGGGCTTGGTATGCCGAGTTCGCTACCGCCTTACACCACGGCTGGCCCCTCGCAGGCGTGGGTGCTACAGTACACCGTAAGTCACGGATTCATTTGCTTCACAATCATCCGACCTATAAAGGAGCAGTGATGCTGACTATGATCTTCCTTTACAGCCTGACAAGCTAGACGACGACGCCGACGAATACTCGGTGCAGCGGAGCATGGAGGCCTACCTGTTGTGGCTGTTCGGGTGGGTGATGTTCACCAACAGTCACGGGCACGCGGTGGACAAGGGACTGATCCACTACGCTCGTGCGATCACCGACAGCGAGGACGGCTACGTACCACAGTGGAGCTGGGGATCTGCTGTGCTAGCAGCGACATACCGTGCTCTTTGTGACACGTGCACGAAGACCGATCCAGGTGCGATTCTCGCCGGTTGCCCTCTCCTTCTGCAGCTATGGGCAGCAGAGCGTTTCGCGATAGGCCGTCCTCTCATTCAGCTCTCTGCCTATGAGGGCGGCCCTGGAGGCTTGTACGGGCAGTGGCCCGAGAACCGCCCGACTATGGGGACGATATGGTGTCGCCGTGGGGTACGTAATGTGAAATTCTATGTTTACCACTTATGCACAAACACTGACGTGTAATCTTTTCTTATTTTGCAGCGTCGTTACGCCCACAACCAGGTTAGGAGGGCCTACTCCGAGTTCGTTATGGAGTTCGACCGCCTGCTGCCCAGCGACGTCGTCTGGGAGCCCTATAGTTCACAGGCCATCGCGGCCCGTGCACCGCTTGGACTCTGTACTCTTTGCATGCGCGACCAGGCGTACTGGTTGACGAAAATGCCGTTGGTGTTCGACATCTTCGTCGAGCCCCACTGTCCACAGCGCGTGATGCGACAGTTCGGCCTACGTCAGGTCTTCCCTATGCCCATAGAGGTCGTTGTGCCGTGCGATGTGCACCGGTAAGTACAACTGCGATCTTTGTTTAGTAGTACCACTCTTTAATATACTCTAATGCACTCTCTGCAAATAGGTATAATCGTAGGGGACAGGCAGCCGGCGCTCAGTGGTATCCCCGACTGCAGCGGTACGTGGAGGACTGGTTGTTGGCGACGGAGGATGTCGTCGACGAGTTCCGTGCATACACTGAGGAGCATTACCTAGCATACCTCAGGTGGTACCAGCCTCGGACCCGCATACGCGTAACGTTCACCCCAGGTGATCCTCAGCCACATGTCGCTGCTACGACGGACACGTATCCTACACACCGTGACCAGGACTACTTTCGCGCGGTAAGTCACTTTATCTTTGCACTTTGTCATTCCCTTTCTAGGTAGCCACGGTTCTAACACATAATCAAGTCACATTTGAAATAGGCCGACGCAGCGTGACAGATTCAGGGTGATGTCAACGTGGCGTTCGGACGGTTGGATAGTGGGATCGTGCTGACTGCGGACGAGCAGAGGACGACCTTCGGGAGGATTCGTCGGGCGTTGCACACAGTGCTTCGTGCGCTCACTTGTCGCGCGGCTGACGCGGTACCTCCCGTCTATATACAGCAGCAGCAGCCACGGCCAGCAAGAACAGGACGAGCAGCAGGAGTGCGCCCACAGGGTTCCAGTCAGCCATCTGGCCCCTCCAGAGGTAAATTCTACTAACCTTCCGTTCATAATATGTTTCCTTGTACGACATACACCGTTGTACATCAATATGCTTCCCTGCAGCCTTCGCTACACCGTACCTACATCCCTCTGAAGCTAGCACGTCGACGCATGGAGTGTACCACACACAACCACACGCGCAGCTGGGCATGACAAGTGCCCCCGGTGCCACCACAGGAGGTCCTTCAGGTTATATCAAAGTTTACTTTTCTCTTGCAAAATTTTGATTTGCAATAATCAATAATTTGGTGTACATTGTTCCACTCTACAGCGCCATCAATGTTTGCTGGCGCTGGCTCCTCCACGCAGGGCGCACGCGGCAGCGGTTGGGCACCGGGTCCTTTCGAGGGGGACGACTTAGAGGACGAGGACGAGGGCGAGGAGATCCACGAGATACTAGCTGCCTCGCAGCTCGAAGGAGCTCCGCCACCACAGACACAGGACCCACCGGTTGCCACACCCGTGCAGACGACCCGCGCTGGCCGTGCTGTACCACCAGACCGGTTGACGTACTCCCAGGGACAGGTGCGAGCGCAGGGTAGGAAGTCGAAGAGACCTAGAGGTTACAGTCCGGGCCCGTAGTACTTTGTGTCTGTAATAGTTTATCTGTTGTATATAATGTTTTATTAATTCTACGTTTCCTGATGAAACCACTTTACTTCGTTTACGCTCATCGATCAAACGACGTATTCCTCACGATCTACGTTTCTGACGAATTTGATCAAAAATATGAATTTTCGAGTGTCAACTTCACGACGAAAGTACATTCCGAGCGGTCACAACCGAACACACATTAACTATCATACAAACCTATTTATATCCAACTAGCGATGCAACTACTGTGTGAGGACGGCGCGGCCAGGGAGCGGCGACAGTATGCGCCTAGGAAATAGTGACGGCAGCCGGTACTCACATAAAAATTGATTTCAAAAATTAATTTTTCTAAATCAATTTTTTAATTTTCTTTCGGCATGTTGGTCCGGACTGTCCGGATAGGGTCCGGACGGTCCGGACTATATTAACGCTAAATACCGCCCTCTAGTTGGGCGGCAAGCCAAAAACCGCCCTCCCAAAGGACGGCAAGGGGGCCGCCTGTAAAATGGCCGACCCCCGGGCGCATTTTGCAGGCGGCTCCCTTGCCGCCCTTTGAGAGGGCGGTTTTTGGGAGGCCGGGGGCCCGCCTGCAAAATGGATGACGGCCGTCGGCGGGGGCCAACGGCCGTCAGCCACGTCATAAAATCGCCCTCTGGGAGGGCGATTTTTAAATCGCCCTCTTAAAAATCGCCCTCCCAGAGGGCGGCGGGAGTCTATTTTTGCAATTTTTTCAAACAAAAATCTATTTTTGCAAATCTTTTAATAAATAAATATAAAAATCAAAAAAATTCCCAATCCGACTCGGCCGTGGGCCTGCCGCTGCATGGGCCGACGGCCTACCTGCCGAGCTACTGCTGCTGAACAGAACCAGTGATCCATGCTGCCTCTTGCCTTCCTCCATGGGCCAATGCCAGCACACACATATACATGTATGCAGCCAGTAAGTGCATCGCACACATATAAATGCATACTACAGTACCCAGCCGAAGCACTGTAGCAACGAATACTTGCTCCATCCCTTCTTTGAATTTAACTCTGAATTTCTCCGTGATTTTTCTGGCGTTTACACATCTAATTTATGAAGTCCATTGTGATGAGTTCCCACACGGTGTCCATCCACCATGTGGCATCTTGTGTTCATCCTTGTCACTCGCATTCTTGACCGTTCTGGATCTCAACTCCTCCCTGAGTTTTGTCCCGATCTTGCCGTTGACCGATATTGATCTTAAGATAACTGACTTTAGTCCAACCTTGTCACATGGCATTCCGACCGTGCTAGACCTCGGCTCCTCCCTGAGCGTAGTCCCGGTCCTTACCATTGACCAAGGTTAAACCTCAGGTTATCTGCACACAAATAGACAAAGCAACCGTTTCTGGGCACAGATATCGTAACCTGACCCATATTAGTCACACACACTCACGCCAATATCCACATATATTTTTAAACCAAATTTCATTAAATAAGTCATTTGTAAAGCCAATTTTTCATCACAAAATATTAATCATGATAATGATTCTACACAGTAAACTATTTTAGTCCATTTGAATCGTTTGAAAGGTTACTACAATTGTAAATTATTGCTTTAGTTCTCATAATTCAGAACTTGATAGGAAATAGAAGTCTATTACTGTTATTGCATACAAGCGTGATAAGACTAACCGACTGACATTTGACTATTTCATTTTCATCCAGCAGGCCTTCAAGCTTGCAGGCTCCCCTCACCCTGGAGCAGATAGGAACAGAAGGCATCCAAGCTGGGCAATATGAGCTAGAGACAGGAGCTTCAGTGCAGTTGACACGGTGATGCAGCGTGCAAATCGGTGCCCCGCGGGGTGGCGCGGCACCACGGTGGGTGTCGCATGGTGCCGCGTGGGCGGTCCCACACCCCCAACCCGTGGCTCCGGGCGTGGTGCCGTGTTCTTTCCGTGCAGTATATGTATATATTTATAGAAGTTCTCATATTCTATGTATATTTGCGAAACTTAAAAAAAATATATTTTTAAATTTTTTTCACACAACACATGCTTTTCTTTCTGTTGCATCACCTCCGTTTTCTCACGCTACACAACATTTCATGGCATATCCTATGTGTAATCTACTTAACAGCTGAGGCATAGTTTGAATTTGCTGGTTTGGGTAAAAACCCTCCTTGATTTCCGTGAGTATGCTTTTCGAACTGCTAAAAGGTGATTTTTTAAAAAAATTATATATAGAAGTTGCTTTAAAAATCATATAATTAATTTATTTTTCAAGTTTGTAATAGCTAATACTTAATTAATTATGCACTAATAGATCAACTCATTTTACGCAATTTTCTTCTTCCTCCTCTTCTATACCCATATATTAACTCAATAGGAGAATAAAAAATGTGGTATGTTTCCTATAATACATTTTGATTTAGCCTGACATGGGATATTGGGAAGAACCAAACACGCCTAAACGTCTACACTGGTTGAAAAACGAGTTCTTTATGTCGCTAAACAATTGTATACAAGTCTATTTTTTATTTTTTATTGAAATAATCCAATCTGAGCAATTCTTAATTGATTTAGGTTTTGCTTGACTTAAAAAGTTAGACTACAAATACTGTTTGTTTAGTCACTATTCAGTGTATAGTGTATACGAGTGTCTTACATGTTATATGAGTGATTTAATTTTCAAATGATTAGTTGACTTGAATAGTTTTAGCTCTTATAATATTTAAACAATAATAATTGGTTCAATATAAATTAAATTTTATTTGATGAAAATAATATTATTGGATTAATATTTGGATGTACTTTTCTATAGTTATGATTATGTTGCTATCTACAAACAATATATATAGTATATGAGAAATTAAAAGTCAAAGATTAGTTTTTAAAAGGGAATAGTTTCGGAAACCATGCCAAGTACCATGACTTAGAGAGAGTACCAAACTTTTGGATTTCAAATGTGACTTCTCATTCTCTTCTCTTGTTCAATCTCGCTCAACAGTCGAAATACAGAACGATGGTAATTTCAACTTCTGTGGAGATGTATGAGACAGATCAGGCATGGTTAGGAGACGGCATTTCATTTAGCTTATCTCGTTATTGTCTTCCCCGGGAATTCATTCAATCTTTTCTACTGTATGTTTGTGCAGAGGAACCCTGCCAATCTGCAAAATGTGTTATTTGTGATTGCAAACAGAGTCAATGAATGTGAATTCAAGGACAAAATATTTTTTTGAATAAAGACAACTAATTATTTCTATGGCAAAATACCCAATGACTAACTAATTAATTAGACAAGAAGTCAGATACTCAGATCGAAGTAATTAATCCGATCTTCAACAAAAGAGCGCGCTTCCTATATCTGTGAATGCATAACAAATAATTTGCTCAGCAGTAGCTCACAACAAACGTGTCCTGTGAAGGCCAGCTTGGGCTTAGATGAAGATAAATACATGACAACGGGGTTCCATGCAAACAATCACATTGCATGGTGATCTATCTCCCTGTATATATTACTTTTGTAGAACTTTTTCTAACATGGTTCCAATTCAATTGTGAGACATACAAGCATGTATTAGAAAACCGTATTAAAGATGCAAACAACATATAAGCATAACAGATTGTACACCGGTATAATATCCTCATAGAAACATTGCTCGTGGAAAATATGAACGAAGGAGAAGCAAGAAAAATCCTTCGCATCCTCTTCATCTAATACTGTTAATTAATATTAGTACTGTTGAGCTCTAATTAAACAGTTAATTAATGATTACCGGTGCGATCCTATCCTAGGGTCTAAACTCTAAAAGGATAACTGGTTTAGTACTCAGCTGCCTGCCTAATCCCTGCACTGCTCAGGCATTATACATCTTAGCCACAGCAGAAGCTGCTACGCGCGCGTATGCTATAGCAGCACGGCGTTATAGGATATGATTAAAAAATAAAAAAACTATTAAAAAAATTAAGTAAACTTTGTAATAATAATTTGAAATTTTCATCTCGAATTTTGAAACTTTCAATTCAATTTTCGAAACTTTCAACTCAAATTTAAAATCTACTCAAATTTTGAAATTTTCAACCCAAAATTTAAAACTTTTAATTAGATTTTCAAAACTTTCAACTAAAATCTAAAATTTTTAACTCTGCTTATTTATGTATTTTTTATAATTAAGAATCGTTAAGCACTAATAATGGTGATTATGGGGTGATTAGTGTTTTAATAAGTGGGTACGGGCATACGGGCGTTTGGCTGCCGCGCGCACTGCTAGCGCGCACGCGAGCTAGCCCCATCCATTAGCACTACGCTACTAACCTCCTCACTAATCACCATTCGGAGAAGCTACTACGCGTGCGTAGCAGCGCGTGCACATGCCCTATGGTACGGTTAAAAAATAAAAATAATAATATTAAAAAAAATAAAATATTGAAAAAATGAGTAAACTTTATACTAATAATTTGAAACTTTTAATTTAATTTTTAAAACTTTCAACTTAAATTTAAAAACTATCAACTAAGAGTTTTAAAAACCTACCCAAATTTTGAAATTTTCAACCTAAAATTTAAAACTTTTAATTAGATTTTTGAAACTTTCAACTGAAATCTAAAATTGTAACTCTGCTTATTTATATATTATTTTATAATTAAGAATCATTAAAGCACTAATGATAATGATTAGAGGGTGATTAGTGCTTTAATGAGAGTGTACGTGCGTACGGCCGCCGCCCCACTCGTTAGCCACACGTTGAGATAGGACGGTTAATCGAGGGTCTTTAGAGGCAACGCGCGCCTTTCTCTGATATGTGGGCCGAAGGTGGCAGTTGCCTCAGCCCGGAGTGCTTTTCGCAACTGTGCACGCCGTCTTCGTCTTCCTCGGCCCGTCGGCCACCGCGCAACCCCGGCGCGATGCACCCACCTCGACATCAATCGAGCCCGCTCCGCCAAATGCCCTAGCCGAAGGAATGGCCATGCGGTGGTATCCGAGTGCAGCAGAGGCGGCGTGCATTGACCATTGGCTAGGCCCCACGAAGAGAAGACGTCTACCGCCATCATTTGCCGCTGTTCATGTAGAGAAGATCCAGCGAAATGGAAAAAAACAGAGCATGAGTTCTTGAATGAGAGATCAGAACCGGTAAAGAAGAAATTCTCGATTCTACAAATTTAAGTAGGTACATGCTCTGTTTCAATTGCTTCTGGTCTTTCATTCAGATGTGACATGAGCCATTCTTGATGCATGCACATTTTTTTCACAGCTTATTATCTTGTTTGCAGATACCTAGAAAATGAAATTTCACCACCTAGCATGCTAATTTGATGCCCCAAAGGCTCTAATTAAATCCGTTTAGCAACAAACTCGAACCTAAAATCATGCATAAACCTAGCAGCTTATTGTCTTGACCTAAGGAATTTTTTATGCATGTTTACTTTTCCTGAGCTCATTGCCTTGCCTGCTTGGTTGCACAAACCTGAAAAAAAATGAATTTTATCACAAAATCCGTTCTGTTACTGACTCGAAGCTAAACTCATGAGGTGTGGCTGTAACTAATCAGCAACTAATCAGCTGAGTGTATATATGTTAATAACTTAGGATATATCGGGATGAAACACAAAAAGTATCATTCATAAGGTGTACTTGCCACGTTGTTATGGTGATTAGGAAGAGCAACATGATTTTGGAGGAAATCAAATACATGTTTACTTATCGATATGATAATTTTAACAGAGAAAATGTTGCTATGGTCACCAAATAGGGTTCACTTTTCTTTGTTTGTTTTCTAAATAAAACAAAAGGAATAAAAGTGTGTGGAATAGGGTGCGCAGAATGGACAGTATGGTTGTTAATGTATCCAATCTCTTGTATGAATGATCAAAGATGTGGTTTGTGTATGATTTAATTGAAGAAAATGTCTTGAGTTTGTTTTGTTCTTCTGGTCCCAATTCGATGAGCCAAGTATATTTTGTTGACCATAATGCAGTAATAAATAGAGCAGAAGCGTCGGGGTGATATTTTGAATAAAGCTATAGAATATTTATTCTGTTACAGCACCCATGCATAACTAGCTTATATCAGTAGTTTTTTTTTCTTTTTATCGGGATGACACATGATATTCTGAATCTTTTTGGATTAAAAAAATAAAGATGCAGTTATATATTCACAAGGAAAGTGAAAAAATTGCTTCTGTCTCGCATACACAAAATTCAGTTACTAAAAAAAGCTTGGTGGTCGGTGCGCACTACTACAGATTCGGTTTTTGCAGGCGGATCCCCAGATATCGCAAGCGGGCCAAGATGAGGTCCGCCTGCGATAATTCCGATCCAGGGGTCGCAACAACCCGTCTGCGATAATCGATTATCGCAGGCGGGCTCTTAAGTGGCCTGCTTGAGATGTCTTCCCACATATATATATATATGCCCAGCCCGACCCCTTGTTCCCTAACTTGATGTTTCTCTGTTCAAAACTTGCCAAAAGATTAGGGGGAAGGTTTTGAACTCATTTCTTGGGAGATTTGCCTATCAAAGGTTAGAATCATGTCTTCCTACTATATTTATAAAGCTTTCCTTCGATTTAAGGGTTTGGATAATGTCAATTTTAATTAAAAATAGTGGTTTTTTTTATCTAGATGAAACAATTTTTATTTATGTTTTACCATGCATTTGAACCAAAATATCTATGTAATATTAGTGCAATGTTATACCTTAGTCCATATATAAATGATTTTAGTTCTTTTGAATTAGAAATGATGAGATTTGAATGTGTATGTGAACTCTTAGATCTATTTGGAGAGAGAAAGAGAGTGGGGATTTTTTTTTTCAATGGAATATTTGTTTTTTCCAATCAATTTTTTCATCAATATTGAATAGCTTGTTTTTACGTTTTTACATATTTATTTTAAAACTAGATATTAATGTTTGAATGTATTATTTAAATTTGTTTAAATTCTCAGATGGATAGGACATGGATATACAATACGCCAAGATTTCAATAGTCATACATAAAGGAGGTTTCGAAATTTATTGAAGCGGCGAAGGCACAAGCTTCGACAGTGGGTAGAAAGGAAATACATTGTCCATGTGTCAATTGCAAGAATCAGAAATTATGGATTGTTCCGGGTGTAGTCAGATCACACCTAGTGAAGAGTGGATTTGTTGCGGACTATAAGGTTTGTCTTATCACGGCGAAGACGCCAACCACCAAGGAGATGGTAATCACGAAGAAAGAGGGGATAGTGACAATTTCACAGTAGATATGTCAGATGACGAAATGAAGAACGACTTCAATGACAATGCTAATTTTGATCTAGAGGATATGCTATGCCACGCCGAACCGGAAGTGTTGATGGGTTCTACTACAGGATTAGATAATTTTGAGTCTTTACAGAAGGCTGCTAAAGATCTACTGTTCAAAGAATCGAAGGGTTGTTCTAAGAAGATGACAGTCTTACATTCAGTGCTTGAGCTACTAAGGTTGAAGGCGTGCAATGGATGGTCGGATAGTAGTTTCAATGATCTATTGTCCCTCCTAAGTAAGATCCTACCGAAGCCTAACTTCCTGCTGGCTAACACATATCAAGTGAGGAAACTCATATGTCCGTTATCATTAGGTGTGCAAAAGTTTCATGCATGCGCAAACCATTATATCCTAAGTAAGAGCACGCAGACTTGGAGTGTTGCCCGACATGTGGGACCAGTCAGTACAAATCGAGTAACGAGTCACAGAATTTTGATAGGCAAGAAGATGCTTCATCTCCGAACAACAAGAAGAAAATTCCTGCCCTGGTGATGTGGTACCTGTCAGTGAAAGATCACGTGAAGCGTTTGTACTCAAATCCTAGGGACGCTAAGCTTATGAGATGGCATCACGAGAATCGCAGGAATGATGGGAAGCTCCACCACCCTATCGATGTGAAAATTGGTTATTTACGATGTACGATGATCCCTGTTAAGCATCCATGGCTGAATGGTTAAAGCGTCCAACTCATAATTGGTAAATTTGCGGGTTCAATTCCTGCTGGATGCACGCGAACCGGAACGTTCCATAAGTTTATTGAAATTGGCTCTCTATCCATGGAATCTCATCCATCATCCATACATAACGAATTGGTATGGTATATTCATACCATAACATACGAACAATAAGAACTCAAATTCTTATCGATACTGGAACTCAGAGCATAGGAGGAAAAGTCGATTTATAGATGGAATCAAATACGTAGTATTTACAGAAAAAGTCTTCGTTTATTGGGAAAGAATCAATATACTTTTAATGTCAAATCGGGATTCACTAAGACAGAAATAAAGCATTGGGTCGAACTCTTCTTTGGTGTTAAGGTAGTAGCTGTGAATAGCCATCGACTACCTAGAAAGGGTAGAAGAATGGGCCCTATTGTGGGACCAGTGGAAAATCTTTGATGCAATACATCCAGATTTTGCCTCGGATCCGAGGAATATCAGATTTGCGCTAAGTACCGATGGAATGAACCCTTTTGTTAACTTGAGCAGCTCGTACAGTACTTGGCCAGTACTACTGACCATATATAACCTTTCAACTTGGCTATGTCAGAAGTGAAAGTATATCTTATTGTTGGTCCTTATACAAGGCCCAAAACAACCTGGGATAGAAATAGATGTATTTATTGAACCTTTGCTAGAGGATATAGCGGATATATAGGATGAGGGTATCAGGGTGTGGGATGAATACCTACGGGAGTACTTCACTTGCAGAGCCATTATCTTCGTCACCATCAACGACTACCTGGAGAATTTCAGTCTCAGGACAGATTAAAGAGAAGACGGGTTACGTAACCTGCGTGGATTATACCGCATCTATCTATCTATCATCACCTATAAAGGAACATGTGGGAGTCGAAATTTTTCTAACTTCCTTGGCGCGCCCCCAAAAACCTAGCTACGCCGCCAAGCTACTGCTCGGTCACGCACTGCTGTAGTCTCTCTGCCGCACTTGGCTCACCGTCTCCGACCTCGATGACTCCTCCCCCGAGCTCCAGCACTGAGCCGTTGCCAGCCTCTCCCTAAGCTGCCTCTCCATGCCGCCGCCGCTCCACGAGCCACCGCTGCCGACCTCCACGAGCCTCCCCGACCAGGCCGTCCCCACCCCTCGCTGCAGCAGACCACACCGCCGCCTTCCCGACCCCGGCCGACCTCGTCGGCCCCTTCACGAGCTAAAATAAAAAAGGTTAAATGAATTTTTTAAATTTGTATAGATAATGCTGCATATAGTTTGATGAAATGAAAATGGGAAATGTTTTAAATTTGTATGGATACGATGAGATGTTTTAAATTTTTATGGATATTATAAAATGTTTTAAATTTGTATGGACACTATGAAATGTTTTAAATTTGTATGGACACTATGAAATGTTTTAAATTTGTATGGCTATTATGATTATTCATATATATGAAATTATATTTATATTTATATTAGTTTGTATTTTAATTTAAAAGTTCTCGTTTACTCTATGAAGATTATGGTCGTTTCGATATTAAATAGTTCAAAACTTTTGCAAACTTGGCCTACAATTCAAATACAACTTCACCACGTAAGGAGTACATTTTTTTCGAGTTCTACACAAGTGCACCGGTGACCGAAAGACTGCGTATCGACTCAACAAGTGAGGTCTTTCTTGTCGTTGACACCCCTGCACGACTCGGCGTATTCTACCATGCCGTCCACATATGTAGGAAGTTTGCTTAAATTTTGTCACTATTTAATACGTGATTAATGATGACTACATGAGGTGGATGTACAACATACCATATGTCCTAACCTCATCACATCTGAGAGCAATTTCCATATTTATAGAAATATTGTTCCATTTCAAATATGCATGCATACTTTTTATTCAACATATTTTGCATATGCTATATGAAGATCGTCCATCGTGTCGATATTTAATTTTTTGCTCTATGAAGATATGGTCGTTTGGATATTGAATAATACAAAACTTTTGCAAACTTGGCCTACGACTCAAGTACAACTTCACCACGTGAGGAGTGCATTTTTTCTGAGTTCTACAGGCGCAGCGGCGACAGAAGGACTGCGTATCACCTCGACAAGCGAGGTACTTCTTGTCGCCGTCACCCCTGCACGACTTGGTGTATTCTACCGTGCCATGCATCCACATATGTAGCCAAGTTTGTTTAAATTTTGTCACTATTTAATACGTGATTAATGACGACTAGGTAAGGTGGATGTACAACATACCATCTATCCTAACCTCATTACATCAGAGAGCAATTTCCATATGTACAGAAATATTGTTCCATTTCAAATATGTATGCATAGTTTTTATTGAACATATTTTGCTCTAATATATTTAAATTTTATTAAAAATATTTTAATAGAATGATGGAAGGAAAGGATATGCGATACGAGACAGAACAAGTGGGCGGGAGTGACCAGGACAAGTCATCTAGTGAGACATCGTGGCGTACCCTAGTGATTCGCATCTCGTTATAGAGAGGGGAAGAAACGAAGAGGACGTGGACCCCGATTATATTCCTATTGAACATGCCATAAGTATTTCGCCGAGTTAGTAGAGTTACTAGTAATAATAGTTTGTATTGTATAACACAGTGTTCTGGTTGTCTGTACAATAGATGGAAACAAGACGTCGGACTCGTCGGAAAGTTATGCACGATCCCACTCAACTAGACACGGCTACATCTGCCCCGGCCGGGACGGAGATGGATACAACCACAACTGAAGTCGTCGGCCAAAAATGAAAGCACGGTGAGAGAAGTAAGAACATGCTAACAGATGAAGTACACACCGTCACCTGCGTAGGACACAAATGGGAACCCATTGAGCCTAAATGGGTGCCTGCAAAATGGAGCAACTCCTGTGATGCTTGGTAAATGATCACTATTCAATCCTCGTAGATTAATGGGAGAAAGTAAGCAAGGGGGTGAAGAAACTACTTTGGACAGAACTGAAGAAAAGATTCCTATACCCAGAAGGATTCGGCGAAGTAGAAAAGGAGTATGCATTGGCAGTTATGGGTCAGCGATGGCGACAATGGAAGTCCGATCTAAACAAGAAGTACGTCTAGCGGAACCGGAGCCCCTTTAAAAGATACCAAAAATTGCCAGTGGCCTGACCCGATAGGACGAGTTTGTCAAGAGAAGAAGGACTACGCCGGAGGCCTTACAGAAAGAGTAAAAGGTGTCAGAGTTGGCAAAGAAAATTAGTATCCACATCGTCTAAGTCGACTGAGTATGCCCCAAGTGGAAGTATTGGAGGAGGAAGAAAGAAAAGCGAAGGCGGAGGGAAAACCCTTGGAAGTGGAAGGGTAGATGATCGTAGCAAAGAACTGGGTCTGGGCTAGAAGCACGAAGAAGTTACTGACGACGGACAGTTGGTATTCAGAGACCCAGTGTTGAAAAAGTAGTAAAAATTTGAAGGAACATATTCAAGAAGCAAAAAAGTGGGGAGTTTATGCCTAGAAGGGAGAAAGATCAGCTTAGCACTCCGTTGGGTAACCCTAAGCATTCTGGCCGCGTCAAAGGGGTATCTTCCATGCTCAGTTAGAAGAAAGGGTTTCCAAAGGACGCAGGAAGTTACAAGAGACACGATAGGTACAAGGAGAACCTGAGGCAAGAAATCAGGGAAGAAGTGCCCGAGCAATTATTTCATTTGATGAACAAAAACAAGGAAAATTATTGGGAGATTTGCAACATGTTGCGCAGCACTAGGGACCTAGCGTAGCGTCATCACTTGCGACCCGACACCCGGTAGATGACATAACCGGTCCTACGCCATGCAAGTTACATGTGCCGATTGGAAGGACAGGCTGGACAAAGGTCGCTAGTGGGATGGCTATACCAGGCAGGAAGTTTCACTGCCAGGACATACCTGAAGCTTACGCAAGGGTCCAGGTGTCAAGGGTCAATACCAACTGCAACCAGTACGAGCTAGACATTCCCACGCCAGAGGGAATCAAATTTCTAAGGGATACAGCCAATCAATTCATATTGTGGCATCGTAGAGAAATCATGCTCATCCAACAGTTGCCCGCAAGCGCGTCGAGGAAGACAGCTGCCGCGCCGGAGCCGACATCCCCGCCAGGTCCTTCATCACCGGAAAAACCGGAATCCCCAAAGACAAGGCACTAAAGTCTCCACCACATCCACCTTCCCCACCACCTAAGACCTACCCACCACATCCGCCTTCCCCACCACCTCAAGCTTCCCCACCACATCCACCTTCCCCATCACCGCCACCTTCGGAGCCACCTCGAAGCTCTCCAACCCCTGAGGTGCACATCGAAGCTCAATCCTACACTCCATCTCCGCCCTCCGCTCCACCTCGGGCTAAATCTCCAACTCCACGGTCTGCTCCACCTTGGGTCGTTCCACAGAAGATAACCATGTACGATCACAAGGCTAAATCAAAAGACGTGGACAAGTTTATGTTTATGGCCTTCAGAGGTAGATGCAACCTAAAGAAAGATACAGAACCAGATACAAGCCAAAAATCAGTACAAAGCGCCAAGGAATCGTTGGAGTTCTATGCTATTGATGACGTCCCTAAGGAATTCGTAAATGGCAAGCCTTTTATTCCAACGTACATCCTGAGGACTTTGCCATGGCAGATGATCAGGTGGCATAAGTGGTACATGAAGGCTAGTAAAGCAGGCATGAGCAGGCTAAGTGCTAAGGTCCCACGAGATGCTTTCATGGATGGAGATGGAGGCGTGTTCTTTATTGATTTCAGGGACATGCGCGCTGTGTATCATCTAAAAAAATTGGACGTAAATCTTGTCGGCACATGGGTCCTGTAAGTATATATATCAACCACTGTTCTTTCTATACGTAATCAACATGGTGCCTAATGTTTTAAACTGTTATGCATGTGTAGGTTACAATTACACGATGCCGACCGAACGGAGGAACTGGTTGGCTACCTTGACCAAACTAGAATCTGAATGACGCAACACATCGTCGACATACGCGACGATTCTGCGGCGCTCAAGGACAAGTCACTGGAAGAGAAGAAGGAGTACATCGAGAAACTCCGTGGCGACAAGAGTCGCAAAGTGGCGGCATACATTGGACGGGCCATGCTATCCTATTAAGATAAGAGATGCATAATGGCCCCGTACAACTTTAAGTAAGTTTGTAATTTCTTCCGTAAGAACTTTCAGAACTATTAACTTAATATGTTTTTATATGCTTGTAGCAACCACTACATTTTATTCATAATATACCAAAAAAATACAAGTCATTGTCTGCAATCTGATCGATTACCCGGAGAATGATTATATGGATATCCTCGTTCTTTTGAACCTGTAAGGAATTTTAATCGTCCTGGTATATACCTCCTATCTTTGTCATCTATTTTCTTATGGCATGTCTATATAATTTTCCGAATAGCTCACGCAGATGGTACATTGAAAAAGGAGGGGAAATAGTAAGGAAGAAGGAAAAAATGCTTGTCAGGACAAAGTGGCCGATAATGACGCAAACTACATATTTTATGTCTCAAAATAATTATCCATATTTAATTTACGTTCTTACTACTCCTTAGACAATGCTACAAACAACCTAAAGGGACTACTCTCTGTGGATATTACGTGTGCGAAATGATAAGGATTCACGGCAGGTTTACATCACACGTGGATAATGTATGTACATAGTAAATTAAATATGCTAGTACAGAAACACGTATTACTGTTAGTAATGTTTCGCTTATCTTATTTCTGTTGTAGTTGTTTTAAGTAATTGGACCAGCACAGACGATGAATAAGACAACACTACTGAATCTCTGTGCCGACTTGTGCCACTTCATCCACCGCGATATATGTAACACACTTGGTTTGTTTTTCGATTCTGAGAGTGCATATATGTAGGATGACAAGTACAAAAAACTTCAAGAGTAGAAGAAAGAACATATACTTCTTATAAATGTATGAAACAAAAATCCGTTCACTGTGTAGGCATATTTGTTTTGAATAGTTATATTCTGAAGCATGTTGTGTAATAATTATTAATTAGAGACTGATAATTAATTATTCATATCAATTACTGTCAAACATATGGTGATGTTAAGAACTAGAGAATGAGTAATATTTGATTTGGAGACAATTTTAAATAATAAATTAATTAATTTATGGAATAAATAAAAAAGAACAAATATTTCTTTTTCTATTTTTTGAATTAAAACTGCAGGCGGTCTTTTTAACCAGGCCACCTGCGACGAAGATTTGTTATCGTAGGTGGGCACTTTAAGTCGCCCGCCTACGATAATCGTTAAAGTGCCCGCCTCCAATAATCGAACTTCGCAAGCGGACGCAGGCCTGTCTAAGAAAAGAGACATTTTCACATACCACTTCTCCTAAGCAAGCCGTGCATCCATCTATGAAAACCCGTTATACCCGTATGGGAAAACGGCTTCTGTAGTAGTGGCAGTAACATATTGATATTGGGCACATGTTCATCACAATCTCGTCCTGACCGAACTAGCATAATATAGGCTGCATGCCCTTCATGATCCTCTTCCGGCCGGCCCAACCAAAACAGCCACCGAGGTTGGCCAGCGCAGCAGCGACCTGACCGGTGACGAGCAGGCTCTGCATCGATCAGTGGCCCGTCCGTCTAACTAGGCCTGGGCATATTCCGTCTAACCGATTAATTCGGTTCAGTCAGTCTGGTTTTGGCCAAAATTCGGTTACCAGAAACTCAAGACCGAAATTATGTTGAGAAAAGCTAAGACCGAAAAATTCGGTCACCGGTAATTCGGTTATGGTCTCAGGTATAACCGAATTAGACCAAAATTATGTTGAGAAAAGCTAAGACCGAGAATTCGGTCTGGTCTCGGGTATTCAGATTACGAACAAAATAGATACACCAATTCACCAAGATAGCAGTCCAAGTTCCAATTTAATAGTTCAACAAGCAAATAAAGATACACCAATTTGCCGTTGATTTTTGTCTCTTTGAGCGTGTGTTAGGAGATAAATTTGCGAGTGAGTGAGTATGGTCCGTGGTGTGCATGCGCAATGGTGTGTCTATCGTCTATGTAATCATGAAAAACAATAGCCATTGCCCCAGCACATTTTAAGAACATTTTACACCATTATATCTATCTGTATTATATATTTGTTAAAATTGTCGGTGTAATAAATATGACATACTCCTTAAGAAATAATCCATATACAAAAATCCTGTATATATACCATACCTGATACAATAAGCGTATATGGACGTATATACGATGGGAAGGATACCATACCCTGTATGATCGATGAATGTATATGGGCGTATATGGTACCATACCCGGTACGACAGCTGATTTGATGCCTTGGCTCACTGAATCCGTTCTGTTAGTGACTCCAAACTAAACTCATGATGTGGCTGTAACTCAGCTGGGTGCATCCACAGCTAGACTATATATATTCCTAATAGCTTAACATATATCGGGATGAAACACACACAGAATAATTTAGAAAGTGTACTCCCCACAACATGTTAATTAGGAGGTGCAATGTGATTTTGGAGGAAATCAAAGGTATGTTTAGTTCTCAGAGCATGGAATAGGGCGTGTGGAATAGAGCATATGGGAGAGCATCCATGAAATTATGTGGTTTGTGTATGATTTTATCCATGAATATGTGCTCGAGTTAGTTTTCTTGTGTTGATCCCAATTCGAAGAGCGACTTCATTGACCATAATATAGTTAGCATTAATAAATACATAGAAACATCAAAAGCGTCGGGGTTAGATTTTGAATAAATTTATAGAATACTGATACGTACACCACCAATGCATAACTACTTAAGTTTATGTAAGTTTTTTTTCTTTCTATCTAGAAGATTTGATGATATGATATTTCTAGTTTCAAGTAAAAATATAGTAACTAGACATGCATCAAATCTATTACTCATGTCCAGAGAAGCAGTTATATATGAGAAAATAAAAGAATTGCCTCTGTCTCGCATACACAAAATTCAGTTATTGTAACAGAATTTTGTCTGCCTCGCATACACAAAATTCAGTTACTGAGCGAAGTGAGCGTCAACTGGTTAGAGTTCTTATGGTGGAACCTATTTACCCGGGTTTAAGTACTCGACTTGGTATGAATGGTTGTATTTATGAATAATTATTTTTTAAGTGGTAGACGACGTATCCGTTCACAAAGAGATGCCCGTGATAAGATATGACAGCCCAATTTTTTAGAGATGCTCATAGGGATAAGGTTAGAGATGCTCGTAAGGATAGGTTGTGTGTACACGTTCGTAGAATAATTGTGCGTTTGTTTATATTAACGTATGTGTTTATATTGTGTTTTAAAAAAAATTAGTTAATTAGAAGCTTGGTCGATACGGTCATCATGAGATTCTTACCCTTACTTATCCAGCTTAATCTCACTGCAGTAACATATTGATATTGGCCACATGTTGATCGCAATCTCGTCCTAACGAACTAGCATATGGACCGCATGCCGTTCACGTCTATAGCTGCAGCGCGTGGTCGCCTCACCTCATCTCCATGCCTGCGCGCGACAGCGGTTTCTTCTTCTTGTCGAGCATGCAAAGCGCAGCGTAGCCATCGCGCTAGCTCCTGCTTTGGCATGCAGGCCACACACTTTCCTTCTATTGTCTCACGGCTGTTCCTTCACGCAGCCCAGCATTTCATGCCATATATAGCACATGATTTGCTTGACAGCTAACTTTAGATTGGGATGTTCTTAGGGGTAGAAACGAGTTGAGCTGAGCTGCTTGTAAAAGCTTGATAGAAGGGAGGCTCGGCTTGATACACGGAACAAGCTAAAAGTGAGGCTTGGCTCGGCTTATTGATAGGGCTCGAGCTGGCTCGCGAGCCCGGCAACAAATAAACTTTGGAGTAAGCAAGCCACATTTTAACATATAAAAATAAGCTATGAATTATATTTTTCTTCAATAGTTAATCACAACACATGAATAAACAACATAGTTATTAAAGCTTTCATTTTCAACAAATAAATAAACCAATAAAAGCTCAAAAGTACTCAATATACTAAAATGAGGCCATATATGTGAGCTAAATAAGCCAAACAAGTGGCTTGCGAGCTGGCTCGGGCTCGGCTCGTTTTGGAAACGAGATGGGAAGGAGGCTCGGGCTTAGCTTGTTTGGTTTTCGAGCTGAGTCGAGCCTTGCAAGCCCAAGCTTTTTGTCCATCTCTAGATGTTCTCCTCTCTATATGTGTATGTCTATGTCTATATATATATATATATATATATATATATATATATACACACACACATATATCTCTAAAAAAGGAAAAAAATATGGTATGTTTGCACACATACTAATTTTGATATTGATGATATGGGATATTAGGGAGAATCTAGCAGGCCCAAACTCTCTCACCCGTTGCTAGATTCTGAATCTAAATCAGATTTGATTATCTCAAGAATGTAACATTGTATACAATTATTCAGCAGTATAAACTAACCACTCTAATCTAAATCAGATTTGATTATCTTAAGAATGTAACATTGTATAGAAATTATGTCAAGAATGTAACATTATGTAACATTCTTGACTTAATTAGACTACTCATATTAGATAGAATTGACTTGAAATAATCAAATCTGATCAATTATTTTGAAATTATGTGAATTCAAAGACAAACTATTTTTGACTTGAATAAAGACAGCTAATTATTTTGTATGAAAAGTTAACCAAAGACAAGCTAGACCAAAAGTAAATATTCAGATCGAAGGAATTAATCTGATCTCTTCAACAAAAGATAAGATAGCGCTTCCTATCTCTCTAAAGAATGCATTACAAATAATTTGCTCAACTGTAGCTCACAACAAACGTGCCCCGCACCACTGGCTTGGGCTTAGATGAAGATAAATGCATGACAACGGGGTTGCATGCAAATAGGCCATCTACCTCTCCATATAACTTGGCTTGTATGGATAAATCCTTCGTAGAACTTTTTTTTTAATGTGGTTTCAACTCAACTGTGAGACTATTGGAGATAAAAAAAACACTAACTTGGCTCATATACTCATAGGTTTGTGGCTAGGCTGCGTAGAGTTTGGTGTGGGAGCACGTTTTCATATGCTCTTCTATCCAAGAATTATTTTTAAGCATCCAGTACAAATCTCTACGTATGAAAACAAATCATATTATGTACTAGTAATGTTTGACATACTTAGCATTAGTTTGGTTAATGGTAGCTAGAGACTATCCAACAATAGATTAAAAGTCGGTAAACCAATATAAGCATAACGTGTTATCCATCAATATCTTGTATGCCAAAATTTGAAGACGACGGTCATACAAATTTTCGCTAAGTTCACATAAAGATTTTCTGATAGGAATTACTATTTCCAATAGGTAAGTTTTATTGTTGTTTTCCCAACACGATGTCTGTAGGATACACTAGCAGCAGTGATTGTTGCATGCATATTATGGAACTGATTTAGTACTCAGCTGCCTAATCCCTCTACTACACAGCACGATACATCTTAGCCGCACGTTGAGATCGGACGGTTAATGAGGGCCTTTGTTTGCAACGCCCGCCTTTCACTGACATAAGGGTCAGCAGGTTGCCTCAGTCCAGAGAGCTCGTTGCAACTGCGCATGCCGTCTTTGTCTTCCTCGCACCGCGGCGCCTCGCTGGCGCGGCGTTACCCACCTCGACATCAATCGAGCCCGCTCCGCTAAAAGTCCAGCGCCAAAGAATAGGCACGCACTGGCGATCGACCTGGTGTCCGAGTGCAGCAGAGACGGAGCTCGTTCACCCGCGAGCCCCGGGCCTTGCGAAGACGTTCACCGTAGGGCAGCTATTCCTGTATGGATAAATCAAGCGAAATCTACCAACATCTAAAATATCAAATTAATTTTAATTTTGATTTAGTGAGGTATAGGATTCTGGTGTTTATAATGTTTGTACCTCTTTCCAACACCAAATTAGAGGGGTGTGTATAATGTTTTTTCTATGCATGTCCAAGTCTGGACGTTATACAATCGATATAGGTTGCTGCAGATGGTTATAATACTAATATATTAGATAGCGTATTTTTCATAATTGTGTTTGACTCATTATCTTAAATTTTATATCAGGTTGGAAAATTTTCACCATTATTCAAAATCAACTCAAGTTCAACTAGCTCTATAATTTATTTTGTTCAAGTTAAAGAATGAGATAATTTCTTTGGTTCAAGTTAAAGAACCAGATAATAACTACTCACTAATTTGACTTAGAACTAAGGGTGAAAATTCAGACTCACTCAGAAAGTTTTGTCAAATACTATTGTTTGGAAATCACATCTCATAAAAATTAGAAGTCTAAAATCAAGGGGTATTGAATTTGGTTAATAATTGATCAATTTCGATATAACTATGTAATATAGTATTTGGTTAGCTTCAATTTTTCTTTCAATTAAGTGAACAACTTAGCACCCAATTCTTTCTCTACTCATGTATTGTCTAATTGGATGATGCTATGGTCTTTGAGATGTATCGGGTGTGTTACCTCTTCCGTACCTCTAGTATTAACACATACCAAACACTGTACTAAAAATTTTGGTTCCTTTTTGGTATCTAACCGTAAAATTTCTCAAATTCTATGGTCGAAGATTATAATAGTGATTTAGTATGTACAACTGGATTACATATATTGTTTGGTATTTGACACTGTCTCATTTTGATACGCTATTAAGATGCACAGTTACCACTCAAAATAAATACTAGCAATTACTGATTGAAATTTCCTCGTCCTTTTCTTATTCAACCTGCGAGTAAATTATTCACAATTCAGTTCGGCATCAAATCGTATGGGCCGCACGTGCATCGCAATTAATCCCCTTCTAGCCGAACCAAACGGATGCGAACCGGGTACGTGGACGCCGTGGTCCACTTCACTACTCTCGCGTTTCCACCGCCGCCATGGGCCAGGTTGAGCTAGCGCAGAAGCTGCCATGGCCAGCGACGAGCAGGTTCTGCAGCAAGAGACCTTACGTATTAAGTGTGGTGCCGGCTTCTTCATGTCGAGCATGCTCAGCACGTTGCCGGCAGGCGCGCGTTGCGCTCCTTCTTATGGACAAATGCATGCTTTTGCTTGATCATATCGGTGCTGTATGTGCATTTAGTTAAGAGATGTTTTTTACATGATAGTTAAGAGATGTTCTCTTGCTATATATACCCCAATCCACAAAAACAAGTATATATCCAAACAATGTTACATATGTTTCCATGCATACTAGTTTTGATTTTTCGCTACGTGCATCCTACTTTTCATTATGCGTAATATGAGATTTTGGAGAGAACTAAACATCTCAAATTCCAAACTTCCCTTTCGGCAAAATTATGATGGGTCCGAGCCTACTGGTTTACAATGTGTTGTAAACTCAGTTAAGAGTACAATATGATTGAGTGGAACTATAAACAAAGTTCAACTCTTAATCATACGGGGTATCCGTTTCCATCATTTTCTACCAAGTAAGCCTAGCTCAACTGGTTAGATTTCTTGTAGTGATGGAACCTGCCTACACGGGTGTTTGTATTCACGAAAGTATTGTTTCGGTGCTAGGCGATGTACCCGTGCAGTATGTTTAGTTTTTTATATCCATATAACATCGAACCTTTTTACATGTACTGTGTTCCGAAAAAGAAAGATATGTTGCATTTTTCATATCCATAACATTGAACCTTTGTACTTATCTTTGTATTGTGTGTATGAAAAGATATGTTAGATTTTTCATATTGAACCTTTGTACTGTATTTTGAAAAAAATTGTATTTTTTATATTTGAACCTTAAAGGTTCTCTAACTTTTTTTTTTTTGTCTTCGAACAAACTGCGTTTATAAGGGTGAGTGTGCACGTGTTTATATGAACATACGTTTGTACTATGTTTCGAAAAATAAAGATACGTTGAATTTTCCATATCCATATAACATTGAACCTTAATGGTTTTAGAACTCTCCTTTTTACTTAGTCTTCGGGAAAACCAGCGTTCACGCCAGATGTGTGACAAATATGGCATGACGTTGACTGAAAGAAGCTAACTTAGCATGTTTATAGTTCCTCTATATATGTACTCATATTACCTTAATACCTTACTAAAATAACTATGTTTCCATGCAGCACTCTAATTCTAAATATTTGTGCGAAAGGAAATATTGGAGACAACCAAGGGTGCGGCTAGCTCGCACATGCGGCAGCCATACCAGCCGTACTACATTAGTGCTTAATTAGTATCATTAGTGCTTAATAATTTTTAATTATAAAATAATACATAAATAAGCAGAGTTAAAAGTTTTAGATTTTAGTTGAAAGTTTCAAAAATTTAATTAAAAGTTTTAAATTTTGGATTGAAAATTTCAAAATTTGAGTAGATTTTTTTAAATTCTTAGATGATATTTTTAAATTTGAGTTGAAGGTTTCAAAAATTGAATTGAAAGTTTCAAAATTGGAGATAAAAGTTTTAAATTATTAGCATATAGTTTACTCATTTTTCAATATTTTTTAATATTTTATTTTTTCAATATTATTTTTAAAATTTTTTAACCGTACTCTATACAAACTATCACAGCGCGGCTGCTACGCGCGCACTGGCAGCTTCGCCGGAGAACCAAATGCAGCAAATTAAACTACATATAATAATTGTAATGAATACATCGATATACCATTTATCCAGTATGCTTTGCTTAGTTAAGCTCAGTCTGCTTAGGTTGGAGGATGGGTACATAGATTATGTAAGAGAGTTAGATTTTTTAAAAAAAATATTGGAATACAAGTGTTATGATTATGTTATATTATTTTGAGTTTACAAAATTCTTTGTTTGGAGAATAAAACTGAAACCATTCATCTTGTACATATTGTTGTACCGATTAAGTTAATTATATATACATCTTCTTGTACCGCTCGCTTGTGTTTACTCCAGCAGTATTGTTGGTCGATATATACATAGACAAACGACAAGCTCTAATATTTCTCCATCCACGAGGACAGCGGAGTCCGGCGTCGCATGCAAAGCAAAAGACAGGTGAAGACGTCGTGACCGTTCAGCTATCTCCGGAAACGCATGCTTAACATGCATTACTTCACGGGGCGTTCTCTGATTCTCTCGCTATATATACACATCTATATAAGGATGGAGTGTTATGTTTCTACATCATAAATTTACCCTCACTAAGATATTGTAGCGAACCAAATGCACCAAAACTTCTTTAATAGTTTTAAAGAATGTGTCACACTTGTCCAGGAATTAGGTATTGTGGATCTGATACATTTAAATTAGAATGCTACTGTTAAATAGAGATATAGTGCTTGACTTCCGGTTATAAATACACTCGAGCTGTTTCATCTCTAATATGTTTCCCTTCTAATTATATTATATTGCTATACATGCTCGTTTTCACGTTAAAAAACCAATCAGTATAATTTATTATAAATCTTTTTCCTTTGTTTCAACTTAGAAATGAGCTATAAATAATTGTGTAACAGGAAGTGATGTGTTCTAAAATAGATATATGAACAAAATCCAATACATTAACAGTGCCAGTTTCTATATACATATACATATTGACAAATACAATTGGCCTTCAAACACACAAAGTGATATTTGTCAGTGTAGAAAATATAAAATACCCTACGTACGTGCACATACACAACAGGGGACAACACATACCACATACATACATATATATATATATATATATATATATATATATAAACACAAATACCCAATGGGATGTAGGATATCTCACATAGGTGCACATATACAGCAGCAGACAGCACATTCCATATCCTATGTGGAAACAAATACCCATATATGAGATAATAATGTGAGGAGATAAGTAAGTAGTTCCCAACTAGAAAAAGTAGATAGGGTCCTACGCAGGGATGAACAGGACTGCACCTTACAGTTTAAAATTATGATCCTTGGTTTAAAATTGCTTCGATTAATTTAGTTTTTTAAACTAAAAATATTTAGTTTTGAACAAAAGTTGTTTTCACCGTGGCTTAGCTCGGCTTGTTAGCTCGTTAACTAAAATAATATCAAATGATAATAAAAAATATAATAAATCATAAAAAGGTAATTTGAAGAAAGCTCGATAAAAAGCTGAACAAACTTTTTTTCCGCTCCTGACGGGGCACAGCTGATGGGCGCGGTTCGTGTCCGGCCTTCATACAGCCCCACAAATATTGGGCCGTTTTCGTTGGAAACAAACCAGTTTCAACACAACTACCATACATACGGGTCACACACTTGTTCTTGTCAACCATGCAAATCACGCCGCAGGCGCGCGTTGTGTTGCTGCTTATCGACCATACGCATGCTTTTGCAATTGATCATAACGCTGCTTTTGCTCACACACAAGACAGGCACCGTGCCGGCCAGCGTTCATGCCTTCACGCGCATGTACTGCCCGATTTATCTCCACGAACGCATGACATGCTGCGTATGGAGATGTTAGGTTTTATCAGTCATGTAGTACTGTTTACTACTGTAACTCCCCAGTTCGCTAGCTATATATATACCATATATATCCTCCTAAACATGTATATATATCTGAACAATGTTACATGTTTGCGTGCATCCTAGTTTTGATTTTGGCTTATATAAGACTTTGGAGAGAACCAAATCCATCCCAATTTGCTGAACTCTTCGTTCCTTCAAATTACCACGAATCTCCAAGCGTACTGGTCTATACCATTCATTTATAGAAAACTTGAACATAGAAAATCGGAATTACGCTATTAATTCAACTGAATCGTACTGGTAATACCACAAAGATGCATTTTTACCTCGTAACTTTGTTATTACTATGGCGATGCATTTTTCCATGGTTTTAAATGTTCTAATGGTTGAATAAGAGATAATTAATAATAAACACCGAATCAACTTGATACGGTGAATCTAGCCACGGATGTGTACATACGTAATGAAAAGATTATGGCATGCAAAACGCACTTGATTCCAAACTTATGTATTCCACCTATATATATATTAAACTCCACCAAATTAATTAAAACTATAAATGGAAAAATCTAACTACTCTCCCCGATTCATATTTGAATTTAAAAATCGCTTAGCAACACGCGGTATCTATCTTATACATGCATCTCTTACCTTCTTTACGCTCGCTATTGTAAAACTCCACTAGTCACCACGATTGTGTAGTACATGTACATCTAGACAAACCAAGAGCTCTAACTTTTGCCCCTCAATATTTGACGGTGGGTATTTGGTAGATTTGAGACGCCTAAAATTTTATGAATTTTCAGCCACCTAAAATTGTAGTGCTATGCAAATGTGATGTTTTATTTAACTACAATTTCATTGTTATATGTGGTTTTACTTTATTTCTATCCATTTTTGATTATTTTTGCATGTAACCTTGTAAATTTTTATAAATTGTAAGTTTATTCCATGTCTAAGTTAGAATAATTTATTGTACAAGCTTTTATGTAAGAAAAAAAGGAAGCACATTTGTTAAATAAGTGGTAGGAAAGTGATGAGAACATTCATCTTATCTAAGGTATGAGAGGAGTGATTGCACTCACAATGATTGCGCCTGGAATCTAGGTACTCCTTTCTAATGGTGTGGTTGCTCTATCGACCAGGTGACTTCTACTTGCGAACTAACCGCTAGCGGGTACTGGTATACCCTGCCACTGATGCTGGCGACGCGTTCGCGTTTCGGCCGATGCCCCATCTATGATCATGATCTTCACAGGAGGGCCTTCAACCGTCCGCAAAAATCGATTTTCGTAGGTGGCTAGGTTAAGCCAACCACCTGCGAAAATCGATTTTCACAGGCGGCAAGTAAAAGCCAACCGCCTGTAGAGATGAATTTTGGCAAACAAAAGAATGAAAATTGTCGTCGTCGCATTTCCACGGTCACATCACCAAAATGCAGATCGGACACAACAACCTGGTCGTCGTCGCAGCTGCGCCCCTTCGCCGTGGACGAGCTTGCCTCACCAGATCCTCCCGTTGGCACGGTGGACGACCTCTAGGCACCTGGATTTGTTTGTCGGCACCATCGTTGACCTCCTCTCGATTGGATCCGGCCGCAGGCGCCATGGACGACCTCCCCTCGCCCGCAGCGGTCGCTGTCACCGCGGTGGTCGTACCCCTCCTCCACCTTTGCAACTGCCGCCTCCACCTCCACCTAACCCTACCACTGCTCCCCTTTGCCATCGAGCCCTGCCGCCTCTACCGGTCCATGCACTCCCCTTTGCCACTGCCGGTTGTTGCCACCCCCTTTGCCGCCACTGCCGCTGAATTCGAGGAAGGGAAGAGAGGTGAGGAGAGGGAAGGACTGGAGAGAGTCTGTGGATTTAATCGAGGAGATAGGGAGAGTGAGAGAGCTGAGAGGGAGGGTCCTGCATGTGCTCTCGTCCTGCTACCCGTCGGTCTATATACCCACTCGATTTTCACGGGCTTTTTTCGCTAGGTGGTCCACCTATGAATATAAGGCTATTTTCATAGGCGGTCCTTCTAAGACAACCTGAAAGTCGATTTTCATAGACAGTCTATGACTGGGGACCCCCGATATATTTTCAGTAAGCGGGACTTAATTTAGGGCGCTGTAACGCCCCTACCCCGTTAACCAATATAAGCCAACAAAAGCGGAACATCGTTACCTGCATTTCCTGTACCAGTCCTAGGAATCCAGCTGGTACATACAGGATATTGATGATCACAGGCAAACCTACCTTTTTTATTATATAAGGTTCCCTTACATAAGTTGCGGTCAGGACAAAACCTAGGCATACAACAATACATTACAAAAGATAGCATCAGAAGCACATGCTAGGCCTAACAACACCTATAGGTATGGCTTGGAATCTAGATTGAAACCCTAAATGTCTTCATATTCAGCTTGCTCTTGAAAGTATTCATCCACGGTTGGATCTTCAGCTTCATATGCGTATGAGGAGGGGATATATATAGCAAGGGTGAGTACACAATGTACTCAGTAAGTCACGAAATTAATGTGGAATGCAAGGTTTGTCAAGGAAAGATTTCTGGGTTTTATTTTGCAAACAATTTTGGGGTTGGAAAACACTTTATTAAATTTTAAGTGTTCTTTAAGTTGTCGGAAAGAGACTCACATCTCAATCCATTCCATGAGTTGTTTTGCAACAACTTACCACAATTATCGGGAGGAGACTCACATCTCGACCCATTCCATAAGTCATTTTACAACGACTTGTCACAAATCTATTTTCGGAGCGTACTGTCCTAGACAGCACCTTCCTTTGGGTAGATTAAACCTTTCTCAACCACATTTACAACTTTTCATACTCATCCCTGCATATGGTGCCATCTAACACCCCGAAACACAGAGTCTCGTTTCAGACCACTCAGGTCTTACACCTACCACTCATGCTGATTATGGTAATGATTCCCAACCACAAACATAGTTCACAACCATTTTATAAAACAAAACTACACTAGAGGGATCACTTCACATCTAGCCATGATCGTGGGCCGGCATGGCTGTTCGAACAGATTATAACCTTTGCAAAGGGTACACGCTTTACCCACATGATGCAAGCTTACTCCAGACACTCAACACGCATTGATCAGATACGGTTGGTATCAGGAGGTTTGCGACAAGGCCTTTCCATAGTACCCCTAGGATAGTCTAATGTCAACTAGACGGGTCCCAGACCAAGTACTAGGAAAGTCCCAGACTCCATGTACTCAGGATCCCACGGATGCGAACCACAGTGCCACCCCAGCGACTCCACATCCATCGACACCAAACTCACCCTGGTTCCTCAATTTACCTAGCCAGGGGTATCTTACTCCACCCATGTGGTTGTACAGTTCAATGATCAGTGGAATTCCCCAAGGAATCGGTCCTTATGTGCCATGTGAGGTCAGGCCACACAAGTGATGACAACCCATGACCAGGCTTTCTGAAAAACATTTTTAAACCATTTATGAAAATCCCATAATTTTTCCCATCATAAAGGTGTATGTGATTTGAGGTGTGGTCGATACCTGTACTCGAAGGATATAGGTACCAGGACGATAGCAGGGCGACAAGGGTATAGGATTATCAAACAATCAAGGAGGGTATAAATGTAGCAAATAGGGTTGGGCCTCTCGGTCGACTTGCGAACCATGGCCGAGAATTGTGCTCCTAAAATACGTAATTTGCAAACAACATATTCTTATGAAAATATAGGATCGATATGGCCAAAGGATGACTTGCCTTGCTCTGGGTCTTGGACTTCTTCGGCGTATTCCTTGATCAACTACTTCTCGGACTCGGTTTCTACGCGTCGCAAAACAAAAACACACAAAAGACATAAAATCAAAGCCTATCATAGACAACTAATAGTGCCATTATGTGGCGCCTCCCGACTAGGTGGAAGGCCACCATGTGCATAAGGCACCCGATCCCAGGATCAGTAGTCGGGTACGCACAACAATGATACAACACAGAGTTACAATAATACATAAACAGAGTACTTACATATGTGTACAAGGAGATCCATCCAGGACAGACCCGGGATGGGCAAAAATAATCAACAGGTAAACTAGCGAAACAGCAGAAACAGGGCGGAAGCTGGGCAAAAACTACTCCACAGGCACGGTTGGGAACTAGGCTCGAAACCTTCAGAAGTCTTCGTAGTCGGCCTGGTCTTGGAGGAACTCGGCAGCAGTCGGATCTTCGTCTTCTTCTCCAAAACCTACTATACATATATATGAACAAGGTGAGTACTTTCGTACTCAGCAAGCCGGAAATGATGCCATGTCGGTCAGACAGAAAGGCTAAAGGTTTAATTGCAAAAATTGCCTTTAGAAACTCTTTTCTTTGCAAACACTAGTGAGCTTAAATTTTTGTTGTCGGACAGAGACTCACGCCTCTATCCATTCCGCAAGTTGCTTTTCAACAACTCGCCACTTAATGGATCAAGCATAATCATATATGTTCTTATCATCTTTTACTTCGTATTTGCTGGTCCTGTACTTCCCGAGTAGCTACAACCACTCGTTGACCCTGAGACTCGGCTACAACCAAATCTCAGCTGTGGCACTTGATGCCCGCTACACTGGCTACAACCAGCTAGCTAGTCGGCCGCCCTGGCTACAACCCGGGGGCTCATCATCGCTGCCCTGGCTACAACCCGGGAGCATGATCATGGCACTAAATGCCCGCTAGGCTGGCTACAACCAGCTAGCTAAAACACTGCTGCCCTGGCTACAACCCGGGAGCGTGCTCATCACCGTCTTCTGGCTACACCGAAGACTGAATTTGCCGCCCTGGCTACAACCCGGGGGCTTAAACTTTGCTGCCCTGGCTACAACCCGGGAGCATGATCTTCATCCTGTTTACTTTTCATACACTTGTTTATGGTGCTTAACACCCCGGACCACACAGATCCGTTTCTGGCCACACAGGCCTTCCGTTTACTCACTCGGCAAACTCTGGTCACGGTTCCCTTTCCATCAAACACTTTCACAAATCACTGGCAAACAAATCTACGCTATGGGAATCACCTTGCATCGCCCTTAACCGTGGGCACGGCTGTTCGAACAGTTCTGCTAAACTCTGCAGAGGGTGTGCGCTTTACCCATCCGACACGAAAATTACACCGAGTACTGGCCTGTACCCAGAAATTCGTGACAAGGCCATTTCCAAAGCCAGTCTAGAGTCATCCAATGCCAGCCGAAAGATCCACACAGGATTCAGTGGTCGGCACTGAACTTCCTAAACCTACTATTTACTCGGCCAGGGGCATCCCATAATACCCGTCTGGTCACACTGTAAGATGCTCGGATGGAATTCCCAAAGGAAACGGTCCTTAATGATGATACATAGCCAAGCCACACAGGCACTGTCTCTGTATATCAAGATTTTCACAACTTTATTTGTTTCACAAACACGCCGATACACGGAGTACCGGGTTTTTTCAATCAGTTTGGTAAAACCCAACGTTTTTTTCCCAACGACAAACAACGTTGCAGAGCTAAGCCATTCTACTCGGCATCGTATCCTCAGATAGGATGCTAGCGTGCCATTTGTGGGGCTCTTCAAGGGTGAAATATAACAACATCCTACCAGATAAGTGTTACTACTGGTAGGTCCATCGGTTGCGCTTGCAAAACCGAGGCCAACAGTTTAAAAAGGTGTAAACTAAGCATGCATATATTTTCCAAACAACATAGTTTTGCATATATGGGAAACAATATGATCAAAGAGGCTTGCCTTGTTCCAAGGAGGGGTCTTCTTCGGCGAAGGCGGCTTCTGGATCGTCCACCGGTTCAGGTTCTGAACAAGCAGAAAGAAACACTGATAAGCAGGAGAAGTAAAACACCAAGAAAAAGGATCAAGAAGTAGTCGGCTGCAGAAAAGGGGGCAGTCGGCTGAACCAGGCTTGCGAACCAGGCGACAGAGCTCCAAAGCTTGAGAGAAGAACAAGAACTCAGCAGAGCTGGAGCTGGCCGGTTTGCAAAACAAAGAAAGAAGGGGGCACGGTTGGCCATATATATAGCCGACGTGCAAGGTTGAGGCACGGTGGAGCTGGGCAACGGGTGGAGCAAGGAAGTCAAGATGAACTGACAGGGATATGACAGGAAGTGACTTTGGAGTCCAACTGGTCAGAGGAGTTGGCAGGCACTGTAGCTGCGACGAGACATTAAGGTCAAGGCTAGGACAGGTTGGAGAAATCTCACTGACCGGGCTTCGGACTGACCACTGGTCCAAGCGATGCTGCAGGTTATTGTCCATCGGTCCAAGTGGTGCTGAGGGCAGGTGAAGACTGGTTCTTCTCCACTTCGGTAGTCGGCGTCCAACGGCGGGTGCAACTCGGGGACAAGGAAACAACAGGTCTCAACAAGGTAGTCGGCCACTTCACAGTGCTTACTCGGCAGCAAGGAGGTCCGAGTAAGACAAAGGAAAGGGCAGGATGCAAGGACTGAGTAGCAATCTACTCGGCTCAAGGGAGAAGGTAGTCGGCTGGCCAGGGAGAAAAACTGGGGCACAGCTGACAGGATAGGAGGGGAGCTCGGGAAAACGAAGACTAGCGGGAAAAGAAAAACGGGTCGTTACAAACCTCCCCCACTTAACAGAATCTCGTCCCGAGATTCCGCTACTCGGCGAAGAGCTCCGGGTACTCAGCTTGAAGGCGATCTTCTCGTTCCCATGTAGCTTCATCCTCCGAATGGTTACTCCATTGCACCTTGCAGAATCTGATTGTCTTTCGTCTGGTACGTCTGTCCCTTGTCTCCAAAATCCGAATAGGTCGTTCCTTGTAGGTGAGGTTGCGTTGTACGTCGATCTCTTTCAACGGAACTTGCTCTTCAGGGATGCGAAGACATTTCTTCAACTGGGACACATGAAACACGTCGTGGACGTCGGAGAGTTCTTCGGGTAACCTCAGTTGATACGCCACTACCCGCGTCTGTCGAAATAGGGTAAGGTCCGATATAGCGAGGCGCTAGCTTTCCACTCATTCCGAATCTCTTTGTTCCTCGTAGGGGTGATACTCGGAGATACACATGGTCTCCTATCTGAAACTCGAGCTCTCGTCTCGATTATCTGCATAGTTCTTCTGTCGGGTTTGGGCTGTCTTCAAGCGCTCTCGGATAACCTTAACTCGCTCTTCTGCCTCTTTCAAAATGTCTGGTCCAAAAACCATCTTTTCTCCTACGTCTGTCCAACAGAGTGGAGTTCTACACTTGCGTCCATATAGAGCTTCATTGGGGGCCATCTGGATACTGGCTTGATAGCTGTTATTGTAGGAGAACTCGGCATAAGGCAGACAGAGATCCCAGGTTCCTTCAAAATCCAAGGCACATGCTCTTAGCATATCTTCCACGATCTGGTTGACTCTCTCGGTTTGTCCATCCGTCTGGGGGTGATATGCGGTACTGAAATTGAGGTTAGTGCCCATTGCTCATGCAACTTTTGCCAAAAGTGGGAGGTGAACTGAGCTCCTCGGTCAGACACTATCTTCTTTGGGACTCCATGTTGGCAGATAACCTTGGTCAGATACAGCTCGGCTAGCTTCTTGGCCGGGTAGGTTGTCTTGACGGGGATAAAGTGGGCGACCTTGGTCAGTCGATCACTATTACCCAGATGGAATCATGTCCTGCCGGGGTCTTAGGTAATCCAACGATGAAATCCATTCCTATTTCTTCCCATTTCCACTCGGGTATCCTTAAGGGCTGAAGCAATCCTGCTGGCTTCTGATGCTTCTGCTTTAACCCTTTGGCAAATGTCACAAACTGCGACATACTCGGCAATATCTCGCTTCATTCCAGGCCACCAGTAATGATCCTTAATATCCTTGTACATCTTGGTACTTCCTGGGTGGATGGAATAAGCGGACTCATGGGCTTCTCTCAAGATCAAGTCTCGGATTTCCTTTCTGTCGGGCACGCAAATGCGTTTCCCAAACCAAACAGTTCCTTTGCTGTCGATGGAGAACTCGGGGGCTTTTCCCTGGGTCATGCTTTCCTTTAGAGATACAATCTTTTCATCTACTTTTTGAGCTTCTCTGATCCGGTCCTCCAAGGTAGGCTGAATCAGCAAAGTCGCCAGCGTTCCTGGCTTGACCATATTTATCCTTAGCTTTTCCAGCTCTCGACTTAGCTCGGGTTGAAGGGGCGGGGTCAAGATGGCATTACAATGGACTTTCCGACTGAGGGCATCGGCAACAACATTTGCCTTGCCAGGGTGGTAATGTATTCCAAGGTCGTAATCCTTAATCAACTCAAGCCATCTTCTTTGTCTGAGATTAAGCTCCGTCTGAGTGAAGATATACTTCAGGCTCTTTATGATCAGTGTATACTTCACACCGATTTCCGACTAGGTAATGTCGCCATATCTTCAAGGCATGCACTACTGCTGACAACTCTAGGTCATGGGTCGGGTAGTTCAGCTCATGGGGTCTTAACTGTCTTGAGGCATACGCAACCACTCTTCCTTCCTGCATAAGCACACAGCCTATGCCTAGTCGGGATGCATCACAGTATACCTCAAAGTCTTTCCTGATATCCGGAAGGATCAACACAGGTGGGGTAGTCAGCCTTTTCCTTAACTCCATGAAACTTTTCTCACAGGCGTCACTCCATTCAAACTCTTTTCCTTTTTTAGCAATTCTGTCATGGGTTTGGCAATCCTTGAAATCCTTCAATGAATCTCCGATAATAACCAGCCAAACCTAGGAAACTTCTCACTTCCGTGACCGTAGTCGGGGATTTCCAAGAAAGCACGTCTCTCACTTTCCCCGGGTCCACTTCTACTCCTTGGGCAGTGACCACATGCCGAGAAAAGCAACTCGGTCTAGCCAAAAACTCACACTTCGAGTACTTGGCAAACAACTGGTGCTCTCTTAACTTTCCTAGAACCATTCTCAAATGTCCAACATGTTCTTGCTCGTCCTTGGAGAAGATTAGGATGTCATCCATAAATACCACGACAAACTTGTCGAGATATTCCATGAATACTTATTCATAAGGCTCATGAAGAAAGCTGGGGCATTAGTGAGTCCGAAGGACATCACTGTATACTCATATAATCCATATCGGGTCAGGAAAGCTGTTTTGGGTATATCTCAGGCTGATCTTCAATTGGTGGTATCCTGATCTCAAGTCAACCTTAGAGAAAACTTTAGCTCCTTGCAGCTGGTCGAACAGGTCGTCAATCCTTGGTAGAGGATACTTATTCTTGATGGTTACTCCATTCAGTGCGCGATAATCAACGCACATCCTCTTGGTCTTATCCTTCTTTTCCACTAGGAGCACTGGAGCTCCCCAAGGTGATGTGCTAGGTCGCACAAAACCTAGGCTCTCAAGTTTCTTCTATCTGCTCTTTCACTTCGGCTAACTCATTAGCCGCCATTCTATAGGGTCTCTTGGATATGGGTGCTGTGCCGGGTAGCAACTCTATAGAGAATTCAATCTCTCTATCAGGGGGCATTCCGGGTAGACTGTCTGGGAAGACATCAGGGTACTCATTGATCACCGGCACTTCTTCCAAAGGGACTATTTGCACCGAGCTCAGGAGGGGTCGGTTCTTAGGGTTTCCAAGGGAGGCAAACTTTACTTCTTGTCCAAAAGGGCACTGCAGGGTTATGGTGCTGTTGCACAGTCTATTCGGCCCTTATGCTTAGCTAACCAGTCCATGCCTAGAATCAAATCCAAGCCTTGTGATTCCAGGACAATGGGGTTGGCTGAGAAACTAACTCCTTTAATTACAAGGTAACTCCAGGGCAAGATTGGTCTGACCTAAACTCCTTACCAGGGGAGTGTATGACCATAGGTATCCTAAGACCTTGAACATCCCAACCATACTTATCCACAAAAGATTGAGAAATAAAGGAATGCGATGCTCCAGAATCAAACAGAACAACTGCAGGTACGGAGTTGACAAGAAACGTACCCATTACCACATCTGAAGCTTCTCGGGCTGTCTCTGACTGGATATGATTGACTCGGCCACGTCCAAAGGTCGGAGGGGCACGGGAGGCAGATCCATTAGTATGTGTAGTCGGCTGTCCTCGACTGAACACAGGGGCTCTTGAAGCGCTGGCGTTAGGGCGTCCAGGGACTGCAGGGTCTGGCTTCTGGGGACAGTGTCGGGCGAAGTGACCCAACTCGTTGCAGTTGTAGCATCGGCTTCCCGGGGCACTCGGAATACTCTTCCGCTGAAGGCCGGCTGAGGTAGGGCGACTTGCACCGGTATTTGCACTGAGGGGTCGGGACTGAACAGAAGAAGCCGGGCGAGAAACAGATGGGCGAAACACCGCTCTTGAAACTGGGATGGGGCAAACTGACGGGAAGGACTGGGGAGATAGGGCCTGGTACTCGGACCACTACGAGTCTGCATCTGGGAGGCCTTGCGCTTGCGAAAAACTTCGATCTCCTTCCTCGCGTCTTCAACTACTAGGGCTCTGTTGATCATGTGCTGGAAAGTAGGGAAGTCATGGGCAATAAGCTGGATCTTCATTGCACATTCATCCCTTTCAGAAACCTTCTGATTTTCTTCTTGTCCGTGTTCACGTCCTCGGGTGCATAGCGAGCTAGATGGTTGAACCTGCTCAGGTACTCGCTGATGCTGGAATGTCCCTGCTTGAGGTTGTTGAATTCTTCTCTCTTAATGTCTATTACTCCTTCTGGGACATGTGCGGCTCTGAAGGCTTCAACAAACTCGGGCCAGGCGATGTTGGCGGCATCTTGATGGGCAGCACAGTAGTTCTCCACCAATCGGCTGCTGGTCCATGCAGTTGGTGTGCAGCAAACTGGGTTTTCTCCACAGGTGTGCACTGCACTAGGTTCAGCTTTCTGTCCATATCCTTTCAGCCAGTCGTCAGCCTCTACTGGCTCAGCAGTCTGAGAGAACTCGGCTGGACGGGACCTCATGAAGTCGGCGAGCTTGGAGCGTCATGAGCTTGTGCTGGTGGAGCTTGATGGAGAAGAGGCTGCATTGCGGCGATTCTGAGCAATGCCTTGCAAGATCTGGGTCTGGATGGCCATAAGCTGCTGGGGTCTGCTGGAAGGTGAGGAGGTTGAGGCAATCCTCCAGGGTTTGCTGTTGCAGCGTCGAAGGTACCAAGGCGGCTGCACGGACATTTCCGGACATCCGATCATGAGTCTGCTCCACTTCTTGTTCCTCTGCGGCAGTAAGCAGGTTGTTGCGGACTGGACCTTGGTCTTCAAAACCCAAGGCGAGCTGGAGCACGAACATTCGGCGCTGACGTTTCTGCCATCAGGTCCTAGAAAAGGGCAACCACGGGAAAGGTTCAGCAAGGTTATCGGCAGCCAAACCGATGGAACAGATGAAGGAGCAACAGATTAGCAAGATGGATTCAAGCAGCAGAACAAGGAACATACTCGGGAACCCAGCCACAACGAAAAGATGACAGATGGGGCACTGGAACCTAAGGGCTAATACCAAAGATCCACGCAGGAGCAAGGTAGGGAGATAGCCAAGAGTTTAGAAACTTTTCCAAAATTCTACAAGGCAGAGAGAAAGATACTCAGACAAGTCCTAGATTTTTTTTTGCAAATAGTATAGTTTTCAAAATAAGATCCTCAAGGCATCTACACGCGGTAGGGTTTTCGCTCCTAGGGCCAACCTTTTGCTCTGATACCACCGCTGTGGCGCCTCCCGACTAGGTGGAAGGCCACCATGTGCATAAGGCACCGATCCAGGATCAGTAGTCGGGTACGCACAACAATGATACAACACAGAGTTACAATAATACATAAACAGAAGTACTTACATATAGTACAAGGAGATCATCCAGGACAGACCCGGATGGGCAAAATAATCAACAGGTAAACTAGCGAAACAGCAGAAACAGGGCGGAAGCTGGGCAAAAACTACTCCACAGGCTCGGTTGGGAACTAGGCTCGAAACCTTCAGAAGTCTTCGTAGTCGGCCTGGTCTTGGAGGAACCGGAGCAGTCGGATCTTCGTCTTCTTCTCTCAAAACCTACTATACATATATATGAACAAGGTGAGTACTTTCGTACTCAGCAAGCCGGAAATGATGCCATGTCGGTCAGACAGAAAGGCTAAAGGTTTATTTGCGAAAATTGCCTTTAGAAACTCTTTTCTTTGCAAACACTAGTGAGCTTAAATTTTTGTTGTCGGACAGAGGCTCACGCCTCTATCATTCCGCAAGTTGCTTTTCAACAACTCGCCACTTAATGATCAAGCATAATATATATGTTCTTATCATCTTTTACTTCGTATTTGCTGGTCCTGTACTTCCCGAGTAGCTACAACCACTCGTTGACCTGAGACTCGGCTACAACCAAATCTCAGCTGTGGCACTTGATGCCCGCTACACTGGCTACAACCAGCTAGCTAGTCGGCCGCCCTGGCTACAACCCGGGGGCTCATCATCGCTGCCCTGGCTACAACCCGGGAGCATGATCATGGCACTAATGCCCGCTAGGCTGGCTACAACCAGCTAGCTAAAACACTGCTGCCCTGGCTACAACCCGGGAGCGTGCTCATCCACCGTCTTCTGGCTACAACCCGAAGACTGAATTTGCCGCCCTGGCTACAACCCGGGGGCTTAAACTTTGCTGCCTGGCTACAACCCGGGAGCATGATCTTCATCCTGTTTACTTTTCATACACTTGTTTATGGTGCTTAACACCCCGGACCACACAGATCCGTTTCTGGCCACACAGGCCTTCCGTTTGCTCACTCGGCAAACTCTGGTCACGTTCCCTTTCCATCAACACTTTCACAAATCACTGGCAAACAAATCTACGCTATGGGAATCACTTGCATCGCCTTAACCGTGGGCACGGCTGTTCGAACAGTTCTGCTAAACTCTGCGAGGGTGTGCGCTTTACCCATCCGACACGAAAATTACACGAGTACTGGCCTGTACCCAGAAATTCGTGACAGGCCATTTCCAAAGCCAGTCTAGAGTCATTCCAATGCCAGCGAAAGATCAACAGGATTCAGTGGTCGGCACTGAACTTCCTAAACCTACTATTTACTCGGCAGGGGCATCCCATAATACCCGTCTGGTCGCACTGTAAGATGCTCGGATGGAATTCCCAAAGGAAACGGTCCTTAATGATGATACATAGCCAAGCACACAGGCACTGTCTCTGTATATCAAGATTTTCAACACTTTATTTGTTTCACAAACACGCGATACACGAGTACGGGTTTTTCAATCAGTTTGGTAAAACCCAACGTTTTTCCCAACGACAACAACGTTGCAGAGCTAAGCCATTCTACTCGGCATCGTAATCCTCAGATAGGATGCTAGCGTGCCATTTGTGGGGCTCTTTCAAGGTGAAATATACAACATCCTACCAGATAAGTGTTAACTACTGGGTTAGGTCATCGGTTTGCGCTTTGCAAACCGAGGCAACAGTTTAAAATGTGTAAACTAGCATGCATAATATTTTCAAACAACATAGTTTTGCATATATGGGAACAATATGATCAAAGAGGCTTGCCTTGTTCCAAGGAGGGGTCTTCTTCGGCGAAGGCGGCTTCTGGATCGTCCACCGGTTCAGGTTCTGAACAAGCAGAAAGAAAACACTGATAAGCAGGAGAAGTAAAACACCAAGAAAAAAGGATCAAGAAGTAGTCGGCTGCAGAAAAGGGGGGCAGTCGGCTTGAACCAGGCTTGCGAACCAGGCGACAGAGCTCCAAAAGCTTGAGAGAAAGAACAAGAACTCAGCAGAGCTGGAGCTGGCCGGTTTTGCAAAACAAAGGAAGAAGGGGACGGTTGGCCATATATATAGCCGATCGTGCAAGGTTGAGGCACGGTGGAGCTGGGCAACGGGTGGAGCAAGGAAGTCAAGATGAACTGACAGGGATATGACAGGAAGTGACTTTGGAGTCCAATTGGTCAGAGGAGTTGGCAGGCACTGTAGCTGCGACGAGACATTAAGGTCAAGGCTAGGACAGGTTGGAGAAATCTCACTGACCGGGCTTCGGACTGACCACTGGTCCAAGCGATGCTGCAGGTTATTGTCCATCGGTCCAAGTGGTGCTGAGGGCAGGTGAAGACTGGTTCTTCTCCACTTCGGTAGTCGGCGTCCAACGGCGGGTGCAACTCGGGGGACAAGGGAACAACCGGTCTCAACAAGGTAGTCGGCCACTTCACAGTGCTTACTCGGCAGCAAGGAGGTCCGAGTAAGACAAAGGAAAGGGCAGGATGCAAGGACTGAGTAGCAATCTACTCGGCTCAAGGGAGAAGGTAGTCGGCTGGCCAGAGAGGAAAACTGGGGCACAGCTGACAGGATAGGAGGGGAGCTCGGGAAAACGAAGACTAGCGGGAAAAGAAAAACGGGTCGTTACACATTATATAGATCTTATTTTTAGAAAAATTTTGAGAGTTGAATGGGTTTAAACAGAGTTATGGTTAAAAGATATGAATTTTTGAAGTTTAAAACATTTTCTGGATAATAAAAAGGATTAAAAGAATTTTGGGAAATATTTATTTTTGGGACAGAGGCGACATGTGAGGCCCATTGGTCAAAGGGAGAAAGAGAGGAGGGGATTCAGGCTGTGGTTTGATGGGCTGAGGGGGAGAACAAGCCGGTGTGGTACTGGGCCGGTCGTCCTTCGGCCTAATGGGCGTTGCGGCTGGCCTAGAGGCCACGTTTGGCCTGCCCGGACCAACACGATGTGGCACGGATGGCCCGCGGCGGTTGGCATGCCACGTCAGCGCGGCGAGGCAGAAGAGAGGAGGATGAGGAGATTGACAGCTGGCGGCGCTCGATGACGTCCGATCGAATCGCGGCGCGCGGCGGCGAGCAGAGTACAGAAACAGGAGGCATAGAGGATGGCGAATAATTTGAGAGGCTCGGATTGGTTGGGGGCGATCGATGGGGTAGAAACATGACGGCGTTTCATCACCGGTGAGAGAGAATGGCGGAGATCACCGGCGGTGATCAAAACTGCAGCTACAGGGTTTGGGATGGCTCGATTGGAGGCGGTGTGAGGCGAATTAGACAAAGGGAAAGGAGAGGAGGAAGCTACCTCGGTGGCGATGAAGAATTTTCCGACGGCTCTCAGGCGTCCGTCGCGCGTCTGACAAGTAGGCCTAGGCTGTCGGCGAGAGGCCGGTTGAAGTGGGCACGCGCACTCTTGTGTGAACGCGGTAGCGGGCGGCGGTGCATGGGCCGTGGGCTGCGGGGAGCTGGGCGCGTCACGTTGGGATGGGCGGCAGGCACGGCGCGGCATGCGGTCGTGGGCCGCGGGAGGGAACTGAGCGCTGCGAGGAAAGAGTGAAAGAGAGAGGGAAAGAAAGAGGCTGAGCGGCCAAGGAGGAAAGGAAGGGGAGCGGCCCAATGGTGCAGTAGGGTTTCTGATTTTCTGAGAGAGAGAATTTGAAAGGGTAATTTGAGAATTTGAATTCGAATTTGAAATCAATTTGTATTTTTGAGCTCAGGAATTTTGGGAATTTTTCTAGAGGATTTCTGAGGTTTGAATTTGAGAAAATTTAAGATCCACGCATGGCACGCACTTCAAAAATTCAAAAAAGAGCCAAACTTCGCAAATAATTTTTATTCAAAGTAATTTTCTCGGACGCGAAAACACGGGCATTACATGCGCCTATAAAAATAAAATGGGGTGTCTGCAAAAATGGTTTTGTAGTAGTGTTACATTGAATCTTAATTGTTATAGAACTCTCCTTTTTACTAGTTTTGGGAAAAACCAGCGTTCACGTCATATGTGTGATATATATAGCATGACGTGGACTCAAAGAAGCTAATTTAGCATGTGCATGTTTATAGTTCTCTCTTCCACCTCTCTTTATATATATACCTACCTATATTACCTTGTTACTAGAATAACTATGTTTCTGTGCGTGCGGCACTCTAGTTCTAAATATATTTTGGTGTGAAAGGAAATATTGGAGAGAACCAAACGCAGCAAAACCTACATACATCCATTCCTTGGTTAAACTCAGTCTGCTCAGCTTAATTTGGTGGAGGATCAGTACCTAGATTAAGTAAGAGAGTTAGATTCTTTTTAAAATATTAGAATACAAGTGTTATGATTGTTATTATATTAGTTTGAGTTCACGAAATTCTTTATTTGGAGTGAAAAAACTGAAACATTCATCCAGGGTATACATTACTGGACCAATTAAGTTAACCATATATGCATCTCGCTTTTGTCAAGCGATCAGCATAATTGTGTGGTAGACATAGACAAAGAACAAGCTCTAATATTTTTCCATTAAAATCTGACGTTGTGGGTCGCGAAACAACATCTTAGCGGGTAGCCAGTGCGCGGCTTGTGTCCCGGCACACAGCACGCCGGCGGCATCGCTAACTTAAACAAAATCCAGCGCTATGCATGAGCAGGCGATTGGAGGTCGTGGGAGGTGACGGCTACATACGTGCTGGTGCACAGGCAATGCAAGCGGAAGGCGTCCGGCCAAACTAGGTGCAGCGCGCGGAGTCCTACCGGCAGTAACATGTTCAGCACCTGCACCCTACCATCGGTCGTCCGAACTGGCGGCGTTGGTGTCACCGCCACGTCTGACCCTCGCGCCCGCCGCCTAATTCCGAGGGCGCGAGGATCTCAGCCGGCGCTTCCGCGTCTCGTCGTCGGCGCCAAGCGGGCGCGAGATAGACGTGGCCGCCAAAGCATTATCGATCGACCTCACGTACGTTACGTTCTCTGGCCATCGCGATCAGGTCCAACCGAAAAAAAAGAACGCCAAATTGCAAGTCGCCATTCTCCAATCAGGTGAGACGCCGCCGTGGGGCACTACACGCTGACCGGCGGTGCGCAGCGCCAGCGCATGCAGGAGCAATTAACCTGCCTGCGCGTGGCCGCGCGCTCCCTCTGCCCTGTGGCAGCGGCTTCTTCTTGTCGAGCATGCAAAGCACGGCGCCGGCGTACTTGCCGGCGTTGCGGTCCTGCTTGACGAGCACATGCTTTTCTTCTATCATACAGCCTCTATTCTCTCACACAAGACAGAGATACGAGAACAAAGTGTCACCATTTATTTGCACTGCTGCTTGGCGTGCTACCGGCAGGAACATGCTTTTCTTTCATTATCGCATCGATGTTGTGTTCTCTGACACAACATAAGCCGGCGTTCACGACATATGTAAAATGTGTCCGTCGAAATGTATGGCATTTACCCATATATAATAACTTAGTGTGTGTGTCTCTCCAGTATATATACCTATGTTGTCTCATTCAACAAATTAACAAAGTTAGATGTTTCTGATTCCGATTGTCTAGGTTTGAAATGAGACAATGGTGGGAACCAAATGAATCAAAATATTCGTGTAGTGTGGTAAATATATCATGAATGGTGACATCTATCCATTTAGTATAAGCCTCTTGAAAACATTAAAAGAAGACATAGACACCAATTGTATCTTTATGTTTTATGGATTATATTGAGATGGTGACGGATAACCGTTGTCATGCTCCTCCTCACTGTGGAGGAGAATCAATCTTTACATTTTATGTGGTTGACTTAGAAATAGACTGAATGTTTGGATCTTATAAACCAATCAAAAAGTTGGTTTAATTAACTTCACATCAAAATTAGGTTTTAGGTTCCTATCATGTTAGTTGAGTTGTTTGAATTGTGTGCTTGATGAAGAAATTGAAATTGGTCAATCAAACTCATTAGGCATATCTTTGACTTGCTCAATTCAGTATATGTCATACTATAAAATTTTATCGGTATGCCAACCATGAACATAGGTGTGCTGCAGTCTCTACCGGAAGAATATCTATCCAGAGGAGGGGAGAGAACAACACAGAAACTGTAGATTTGGCAAATATTTACGTAAGCTGGATTTAGTTGTCTACTTGAAAAATACAAACGAGATTATTCCCACCAATCAGTTTGACTAAATCCGGTTTTCACAAAATACTAAATCCAAACAGACCAATAGTACAAAATACTAAACAAACCTATTCTGAATTTTACCCAGTTTGGATGGCCTAATTGGCCGGTCTGGATGGATGGTTTTAGATGGACTGCTGATCGATTACGAGACGGATGAGAAGCATTAATTTACTCAACCAGATTGTGTTGTGAATGAACAATTGACAAACAAAAGTGGTGGATGATTTTCAAAGGTGAGATCGGCTCATTTCTCCAACAGATGTCAACGCCAGCTAGCCATTGACATACAGGGCAGCAGCGAAAGATGGAAAAGAGCCGAGCAGAGGGAGAAGGGTGAGAGGCTGGGATTATGGGATCTAGTGATTCATTGATTCCTAACACAAAGAAATGGAAAAAACGCGGTTTAGCTTTTCTATAGTATATAGTACAGTAAGTTGTCCTTACTACGCCGTTCCACTTTAATGGGCTCAGAACATGTTGAAATTTTGGGCCGAACGGCGTGGCTAGGAGGGCTGTGGCCACCATCCTCGTGCTTTGGCACAAGTAAATCAGCCGGGCTGCAAATGTGGGCCTAAACAATGTAGCCCACACATTCATCACAACCTTGTTTCTGTGAGTTTTTACTGTTACTAATTTAATTTTTTTTAATTTACAAAAGTAATTTTTGATTTTGTTTTTTTGCAGAAGTAACCTCTTGCCGCCGTGGGTCAGGACGGTGTTTAAAAACCGCCGTGGCCCAGGGCGGCGAATGGCCTGGGCCCACGGCGGCGTCACCAGGCCGTGACGGCGGCCCATGGCGTCAGCCAGCCAGGAGCCACGTGGCATTGCCGCCCTGGGCCACGGCGGTGAATGGCCCCGGGGTGAGAGCAAAAATGCCCGTGCCTCTTCCTCCCCGCGCGCCCGTGCCCGTGCCCGTCCCCACGCCCGCACCCCGCGCCCGCGCTCGTCTCCCGCTCGCTCTCTCCCTGCGCTTGGGGCCTGCGCGTCAGAGCGCCTCCCGCTGACAGGCCGGGCCCGCTTGTATTCTGCCCGCTGCGGGCGTCGCAGGCATTCGCCGCCCTGGGTCACGGCGGCAAGCCCACGTGGCCCCCTCGGCTAACGGCGGCCCACGCCGTCACGGCCTGGTGACGCCGTCGTGGGCCCAGGCCATTCGCCGTCCTAAGCCACGGCGGTTTTTAAACACCGTCTTGACCCACGGCGGCAAGAGATTACTTCTGAAAAAAACAAAATCAAAAATTAGTTTTATAAATTAAAAAAAAATTAAATTAGTGACAGTAAAAACTCTTGTTTCTGTCCAGGTTGTAGGCTTGCACTACGTGTTGGGGTTTGCTATTTCGCGAATGTTCGCTACTTAGCAAACTAGCAAACACTATTTGCCCTAACACCTTATGCACTCGATCTAAAAAAAATTCTTAAAAACACCTTATCCACTCAAGGTGTTACACTATTGGTTGAGAGGTGTTAGTTCTGCGCAAGAGTACGAGACGAGTCGACGAGCCCGTTGATCTCCCGCTTGTCAGGAATACAGCGGCGAGCCTGAGCCTCCTCCTCTCGGCATCCTCTTCTTCCTCGCTACCGGTTAGACCTGTGCCTCACCGCCAATGATGCCGAGGCCCTCATCCCTCCTCCTGCCTCCGGCCTCCATGCGAGACGGCGATGTCCTCTTCTTCCCCCTCACTGGCCAGCCCTGCCCATCGTCGCCAATGACGCCGAAGAAGTTCTCGTCCTCCTCCCCAGCCTCTCGACAAGACGGTAGCAAGATGCCATTTTTTCCTCTTCTTCCTCCTCACCTCATCCTCAACGATGCCGATGAGGAACCGCATCTTCTTCCTCGAATCCAGTGACAGGTGAGCTCATTCCCTCCTCAACCTTACTGGGTTTTGCAAGTCGGTGCTTCGGTTGAAAGTTTTGATTTGGAGTAGAAAATTCCAAACATCCAATTGGAAGTTTGTAATTTTCAGTAGAAACATTCAAAGATTTGTGTTGAAAGTTTTGATTCGGAGTAGAAACTTTCAAAGATCCTGGTGGAATTCCTAATTTTTGGTAGTTCTGAGTTAAAAGTTTTAGTTGCAGGTAGAAAGTTTCGGAAAATTCAGTTAAAATTTCTGAAATCAGACGAAAGTTGAGAATGAAAGTTTCATATTATGACATAAAGTTTTAACTCGAGTTGAAAGTTTGATACTACTGAGTTGAGAGTTTTCTAAATTTGAGTTGAATTTATCTGTAATCTAGGCATGGAAAGCAATTGAGGAATGGGAAAACTGACGGAGAGGGAAACTCATCATAGACTTAAGGAGGATGCATCGCAATGTCAAAATCTGTTTCAGACTTGAAACGAGCGCTGGCAACTTGCGCTCGCAAATTAGCGATTCCGCTATGCGCTCTCCCCTTTGCGCCGCAGTAGCGGCGGCTTCATGTCCACCATGCCAAGCACGGCGCTGGCATTGCACTGCCACCTGGCGGCCGACATGATTTTTCCGTGATCATATCTTGACGCTCCCTCAAACAAATACAAGCGAGCACTCATGCCATCTGTGGTTTTTGGTCATCTATGCCAACAAGCGCATGACTCACGACATCTCCATAAGAGAAGCTAAATTAGTAGTAGTGTATGGGTTATCTCTCGATTCTTATATATATACACTCATGCCTCAACCCATATTATATTTTCTTTGAGCACTATGTCAGCTAGTTTTGATTTAGTGTGAAACGTGAGATAAGGGAGATAACCAAATGCTCCTAAACTTGTCTGTCACTTTAAGCAATAAACTGCTGATGATTCCGAATAGCTTTTTACCATGATCATCTGTGTCCTATTTGAGTTGAAGATGGAATATGTACAACATTTATCGACCTAAACTAAGTGATTATTGCCACCTAATTTTACATACTTTCAATTATATGGATGGTGCTGGCATAAGATAGTTTGAATGTCCTGCTGATCAGTTAAGATTTAAAGATTGCTGATGGAGGATGGATTAGTGATCGGTTCTGATGGCAGTTTGATAGATTAGAACATAAATAAGAAGCACCAAGACATGCTGGTGCACCACAAATAAGCAACAAAAATGGAAAAATGGTTTGAGGAATAGAGAAATAGAGGACGGGTGTAAAACCTATTGTAAAATTTTAAGCCTATCAGTATGAAGATCGACTGGTCTATTTTCTCCATCTACTATATGTATTGGAACTGTATCCAAACAGAAAATTCAAAATACAAAATATCATCTAATAAAAAAATAGGAAATTCAAAATACAAAATTTCATCTAATAAAAAAAATAGAAAATAGTCACCATATCTATGTGTTCCTCGTGGCCGTCTTTTTTTAAGCCCAACCAATACATACGGAATGAACGTGATTATCATTTTTTGTCCCAATAAATATGGGCTGACTGCAAAGCACACCATAGTCGTCACACCTGCTTTGGCGCAGGCCACACACGCTTTTCTTATGTCGTATTGCCGTTGTTCTCTTACGCAAGACATGCCACCACCATGCTATGTGTGATTTGTGTCCATCTGACCACCTTCCCCGCAAATGCATGGTATGCATTTACTCCCTTTTCCCACAAAGACTCCATTTCTAGTTATTGTTTGAAAAACTAGTGGCGAGAATAAAAGACTAAAGTATCCCTAATTAATAAGAAAATAGTATTGTAAAGTGGTAGGTACTCCCTCTATCATAAAATAAATCAACTTCTGGCTATGAACCTGGACCATGTACATAGCCAGATTATTTCACAATTTCATTGATTCATGTTTGGATTATAACTCATGCTTGTTAGCTAGTTAATTATTTTATCTCCCTTGTCTTACAACACATGTCTCTGAGTTGCTTTAGATAGACTTCAAAGCCCCTAGAAAAGAAAAATTTAGAAAAAAAATTGATAAATATTTCATATTCATTGCATTTGTGCTTTCATTGTTTATATTTTCTTATTTGAAAATCTTGATGAAATCATAATCAAAGGGGGGAATATACAAAATACATGCTTAAAGAAAGGGGGAGCTATTATGGAGAGATTATAAAAGTTGTGACAAGTTGATCAATTTTTAAAAATAGTCGATTTTGTGCTTTTATTGTAAATATAGGGGAGAAATTCTTTCTTTTTAAAAGGGGAGAGTTTTTCTGTTTTATTTTTGTGATTTTTGAGACATCAGTGTTTATTTGACACTTCTTGGTTTTTATTTTTCAAAAACATCAATTTACATTTTGGAGATGTTACCAATGTGTTCATCAAGAGGGAGATTGTAAAATCATTATCATGATTAATATTTTGTGATGAATAATTAGCTTTGCAAATGATTTATTTAATGAATATTTGTTAAAAAATATAAGTCGATATTGGTGTGAGTGTGTATGGTTAATGCGAGTCAAGTTGGGAAAGAACTTATGCTCAGATATGGTTTCTTTGTTTCTGTATATATAGGTGAGTCTTGAGGCCTCGGGAGTATTGCCGGTGATGGATCGGGAGTCGACTTGAAAGAAGTTGATGTCCGGATGATCGGGAGATCACGTGGGATACTAAAGGCTAGAGATCAATACACGTGAAGGTGAAGATTCTGTATAGCATACAAGAGAAATTATGTGCGTATAGAAAGTAGAGTCCTATTAGGATTAGGAGTCGAGTCCTAGTAGGGTTAGTAGTTAAGTCCTAGTAGGGTTAGGAGTTCTACTCCTATTTTGTGTATGAGGTTTTAGGTATAAATAGATGAGGGGTTGAGACCCTAGAGCCATAACTTTTGGAAGAGAGAAAAGCTAGGGTTTAGTTTTAAGAGAGAGGAGTGCTTTGTGTGCGCTTTGTAAACACATCTTGATGCAATAAAGTTGATATATTTTGAAGAGCATCTTCGGTGTGTATATCTCTGGATTCCGACGGTTCATCTAACAAGGGTGCGGCGACGAGGCGGCAATTCTACTGGCGGATATACAGCGGTCAAACCAGCGCAACAGAGACGGTTTGACCGGTGCATTCCATCCAGATTTGAGGGTTTCTTTTATTTCAGCTAAAAGATTTGGTTGTTTGGTTTTTTCTACTATTTAGCCCCTCTGGTAGGCTTGGTTCTTATATTCGATCCTACACGTGGTAGCTTTCTCCTCAACTCGTATTCAGACTGTAGCTCTTTGTCCCTCTTTTTTTGGACAACCCTCTCAAAGTGCTTCAAAAACCGAACAATATCTAACTTTACACTCAAAAAAGTTTTCAGGTTATTGTTGAATCTTTCACTCAGCTGTGTGCTTCGATCTTCAGGATGATCCAGTGATGAGATTCTTTAACTCTGATTCTTGCTTGCATATATATATGTGCTTTGTCCTAAATATAGCTCTTGAATCTCCCTATCAAGAGATGGCATCAGATCTCTTTGGAGAGTACGGTGAAAACTGATACTACATGTTTCTTATCTTGGGAAGGTGCATGGGTGAAATTGGCGCCAAGTCTATCTGCTTGCCGCGCGCCATTACTCTCACGTGAGGAGGTTGTGACTCTGTTGCTGTGCCAACCGATCGTTTAGTGGGTCGAAATGGGCTTGTAGGCATGGTAATTGGAGCCATTGTTAAAAAACAAAATCCTAATCGTCTAAATAAAAGCAACGTTCAGGATATATCAACGGCATAGCTGTGTCGTTATACTTACCACAATCTGCCCTACCGTTTCTCATAAAAAATAGTAGGGGACAACGTGCCCAACGGGAAGATCGTTGTCCACCTGGCAGACCCAACCACGTGGAAAGGAGATTTCCCTACACTTGCACCGTCTAGGGAAAGAATATATATATATATATATATATGTATGTATGTATGTATGTATGTATGTATGTATAAATGATAAAATTAATTTACATTGTTCTTCTATTTGTTTTATTTTTATGTTTTCCACTGACATTTCTTAAGTTTATTGTAAACAAACTATGAGAGATATTTATTTTATAGGATTGAATCGTATACACCAGGACCCATAGGTCTCATACACCAAAATAACACATTTCATGTACATTAAGATTTATACAGCTAGTTTTACATCCAAAAGAAGTAATTCTTTTTACAAGATTCACTAGCTGGCAGCTGCTGATCACCTTGCCACACTGCCGCACAACATGGATCACATCTTGTTTGTAGTCTTGCCTTGTCTTGCTCTTGTGGCTAGCTGCTGCCAAAAACAGCTTGCCCATCCTGAAATTTCGCCCATCTTGAAATTTCATGCTGCTCATCTCTAATGGCGCCTCACGTAGTACATGTCCTAGAAACAGAGTTAATCAAGAACAAGAATTTCAAGATGGACGAAATTTAAAGGGTGGGAGAAATGGGAAATTTTAGTAGTGCACTAAAGTAGACTGTTAGATTAGATAAGATCTGTGTGTTTTTGTCATTAATACGGTATGTTTGACTCCTATCGTAAATTTTATATAAATTAATTCAAATTCAACTGGCTTTTATAATTAAATGTGATTACTTGCTACAATTGGTGTTGAATTGCATTACATTGACATCGGCTCACTAATTATAAATTGCTTCAACTTTCCATCTCTCGTTATCATAAAGTTTACCAACTATGGATTTGGGTATTAGTTGATCAATTTCGATTTCATAACATAGTATTTGGAAGGTTCCCTTCAATTTTACCTTTGAATTCAGAACGGCCTAGCATCAAATTGTACCTCTCCCTACTCGTGAACAAGGTAAGTTCAGTGTCTCAGTGAAAAATCATGACAGTTATTTTGTTCGTACAACTGAATGTACATATATTGTTTGGAATTTCACACCATCACGCTTTTATTTGTTAGTAAGATATACTAGTTATAAGCGCTCAAAATAAACACTACTAGCAGCTATTGAATTTCACGATTTCCCATTGCCCCCTTATTCAACCTCGCTCAATGGTTTAACATGAAGCTAAGGTAATTTCGACTATTTTGGAGATGTAAGATCACGCAGGGGATTATAGGGAATTGTACTTGAGCCAAAAGATAAATAGCTTAATTAAAGATGTTATCTCGTAATTGTGTCCTCCGGCAACTCATTCTCCTTGACTATCTGGTGCAGGACGGCTGGGCCAAACCGCCGGCATTAGGAGATTAGTAAATTAGTCACAATTCCGTTCGCGACCAAAGTCCAAAGGCCATGGGCTGACTCGTTGCGCTGCACATCCGCAGTACTCCATTTTGGCCCAACCAGGTGGACGCCGTGAGCCACTCCACGCACGCGTTTCGCCAGGCTGCCGGCGTAGGAGCAGCCTGACCAGACGGCCACAGGTTCTGCATGCAGCACATTTTCATGCCATGCACTGTGATTTGTGTACCATCTTCCTCCTCAGAAACGCATGATATGCATTTACTTTATGTCTAACTTAATATTCTTTACTTCTCCTGCTATATATATTCATGTTTCTTCTTAGGATTAACAAAAAGTTACGTGCATCGTACTAATTTTAATTTTCATTTAGACATGGGATACTGGAGCAACCCAAACATGTCCAAACTATCCAAACATGTCCAAACTTTTCTTCACCCGTTTGAGGGAGTTTATGTTCGACGGAGTTGACGCGTATGCCATGGCATAATGGTCTATAATATTTACTCTTTGACATACACTGGTCCCACACATTGAAACATTGAAGTAGGCATGGTTATATGAGATAATGTATTTGTCCTTTTGTCATTAATACAGGTATGTTTGATTTCTTATCGTAAATTTCATATTAGATGGTATAGTTTTCAGTATCATACAAAATCAATTCAAAATCAACTCGCTTTACAATTACTTGTAATTATACTCGCAATATATTTAAAACCGAGAGTGTGTAGCCCAAGCGGTGGAGCACGCTATTGTTTGACTAATTTGTTCACAGATACAATTCATTAGTTTCGAAATGAATATATTGGCATTCACCGATCGTCTCTCATTATCATAAACTTTCAAACAATGGATTTGGGTATTACTTAGTCAGTTTCAATCTCACAACATAGTATTTGGTTGGATTAAAATTTCCCTTTTCCCATTGAATTCAGAACCACCTGTTGGTTGATCTCCTAGCACCGAGTTAGAGAGAGGCGCGGTGGGCATGGCCCACCTACTCCTGCACGCACCTAATGAACGAGGAGCGAGTCTTATGCCACTCTCACGCGTTCCTCATCTACACGCGACGATCGGACACACGCCATTCTATATAACGGCCTCGCTCCCGATCTCCTCTAGCGCAACAATAAAAGGGAGGACCCCGCCCGTGCGTAGGTGACGATCAACCTACACTAAGACACTACAAATAAATAATAATCCTAATCATAACGCGCGCTAGAAGGAGACTGATGGGCGATATCCTTCGCCGTTCCTGGTCAGTGCAGGTGGCGACCCGAAGGCTAACACCACCTACACTGTGAACAACCACGGTGTCTCCCTACCGTGACACCGGCCTCACCAATGACCACTACCATGGCTAAGATGGCTTCAACCTCCACCGGTCAGTACCAATTTACTCAATTCCGCATAATTCTTAGGTGATCATGTATAGACCAAGGTTAAGATCATGAATTAGTTTTAACATTGTGGTATCAGAGCCACCTTAGTCATATACATTTCCTCATCCTGGTGTTGAAGCCCTTGGAAGCCGTATAAATTTCCTCTCGTCATCTTGTTCAACTTTAGGGTTTACTCATGCTAATGTTTATGTTGAAGTTAAGTCAATTCATGTCTATCTTTGCTATTTTGCCCGGTTTAGGTAGCAATTAGAAGGAGGGGAGCCAAATTGGGTTACGACAAACAAAATCCCCAAAAGTCCCCTAAGCCAAAACCCTAATTTTGATTTTTCCCTAAAATTGAAAACCCTAATGTTTAAATCCTATAAATCCCGACCGATAAAACCCCAAATGAAGCAAACCCTAAGTGATTGGGACTTAGAACTTACCAAATCTGGCCTAAGTTTGCCGGAGCACACCGCGTGTGGCATCACGTCTCACCCATGTGCGTGAATCTTTGCGCGTCCCCGCCATCTTCGTGCGAACGCATGCATGATTTCCACCATGCACGCACTCTGCCGCCGCCTCGGGCCGGCCTCACACCTGCATCAGTTGGCCACGTGAGATTAAGGCTCGCCCGCCACTACGGCAGCCATGGAGGAGAACTAGGAGGAGGCACAGTGCACGGCATCAGCCTGCTGTTCGCCATGGCCACCATAGCAGTCACCTTGTGCCTCTCCGCCGTGGTCCTCTACGCAGGAGAAATCGAGAGGGAGAAGGGAATTGAGTTAGGGTTAGGTTTTCAGCTCGCGGGCACTTTTGTTCCGGTCATGACATATCCAGGCCGTCCGATCAGATCTGAACGGCCAACGTTGTGCCCTCGCTGCACCGGTCCATTCCAAGCAATCCTGACCCTCGATCAGATCCAACGGCAGCCGATGGTGGGCCTGCAGGCAGTGTTGGGCCATGCGTGACCACGCCGTCGGGCCACGCGCACCCGTGCACAGTGTTGGGCTGGCCGGCACCTCTGGGCTGTTAGGCCAAAATCCCTTTTATTTTTATTATTTTGCTTGAAGTTGATTTATTATTTTACAAAATTAGTTTTAATCACTTTTAAGCCTTTTCTTGATGCTATAAAATTGCAATAAGTTACATTTCTACATGGCTATTTATTTCTGACTAAACGGAACCAATGAGAAGTTAGTTAGAGCATTTTAATTTATTTTCTTTGTCATTTCAACTCAACAGAGTTATGGTTTAGGATATTCCATTAATGACAATTAAGGTTTTACTTCATTTTGGCCCAATGGTATTATGAAGTAGAATATTTTTAAGTTTATGTGCACGATTAACCAGACTAACATAAGGTTAATTCTACACATTTATTATTGTTTACTAATGTTTTTGTCATTAATTTCATCTATTAATGATGCGGTTGCCCAAATCAACAACATTGAGTAACTGAACAATACCAACTTCTAGGAATGGAAGGAGAGGGTGAACATTACTCTAGGGCTACTTGACTATGATGTTGCCATGTGCGAGGAGCCACCCATTGCACCTCCCACTAATGCTACTAATGCCATTAAGAAAACTTATGAGGAGAAGACAGAAAAATGGAAAAAGGCGAATCGCATGAGTCTAATGGCCATTAGGAACTCCATCTCACCTAGCATTGGAGACAACATCCCTAATGCTGACACCGCCAAGGTGTACATGGCTAACGTTGAGGAGAACTTCAAAGGCTCCTCTAAGACTTACGCTTGTGTTCTCATAGTGAGGATGCTCACTTCTCGCTACGATGGGAAGGGAAGTGTGAGAGAACACATTATGTCTATAACCAACATGGCAGCACAACTAAAGAGTATGTATATGGCTATCTCTAATGGCTTTGTGGTTAACTTTATCATGAGTTTCCTATCACCAGACTACGGTCCATTTAAGATAAATTATAACACTCAGAAGGACAAGTGGTCCATCACCAAGCTTATCTACCACTCTGTGGAGAAAGAGGAGCGTCAAAAGGCAGAAAGACAGAGGGAACATGCTTACCTTGCTAAAACTGAGAGAGGTAAGAGGAAAGCTGATGAGATTTGTGTAGGTGAAACCAGCAAGAACACCAAGATTACCACTGGCAAGCCCAAGCCTAAGGGGAAGAATAAGCCACCCACTGCTGTTGCATCTGGATCTGGTGCATTTGCATCTAGTACCATAATCTGTAGGTTTTGCAAGAATCTTGGCATATGCAGAAAAATTGTAATGGCTTTAACAAGTGGCTTGCTAAGAACGGTAATTTTATTATTGATATTATTTCTTATGTTCATGATGCACGTTATGTGAATTATGCCTCCAGTTCTTGGTGGATTGACTCAGGTGCAACTATGCACATCATCAATTCATTTTAGGAATTATGTTTCATGAGGACTATCACAGGGGGAGCGAAGTCTTAAAGTGGCGAACGGCAATAAACTTCATGTTAAGCCCATTGGAGATCTTTCTTTTGTTCTTGAAGGAGGCTATCATTTATTATTACATGATGTTTTTATGTTCCGTTTGTCAAAAGAAACCTTATTTCAGCTTCATTTTTAACTGAATATGGTTTTAGAGCTGATTTTGGAGACAAAGAATGCTTTATTAAATTTAAAAATGAGGTTGTGGGTCTTGCCTTCAAGCAAGGCAAACTTTATTTGCTCTTCCTTGATGACTCTACAATGAATTCGTGTGATGTTGCATGTAATGTTAAAAATAATGGTGTTGCATATAACTTTAAAGATGTTGTATGTAATGTTAAAGTTAATGAGACCTCGTCGAAATTGTGGCACTATCGTTTAGGCCACATTTTGAAGGAAAGCATGGAGCGTCTCATTAAGAAAGAGATCCTTCAACCATTAGATTTCACTTATAAAAATCTCTGCTTAGATTGCATAAAAGGCAAATTCAGTAAGACAATAAAGAAAGAAACCACTAGGAGTATAGGTGTACTTGAATTAATCCACACGGATATCCGTGGACCCTTCCTAGTGACGACAGTAGACGATTTTTATTTCTTCATTACGTTTACTAATGACTTCGTCCATTATGGTTATATTTTTCCTATTAATGACCGGTCTAAAGCACTAGATTCAAGATTTTTAAGGCTAAGGTGGAAAATCAACATAATATGAAAATTAAAGTGGTGCGCTCAGACCGAGGAGGAGAATATTATGGGAAAAGTGCTCCATACCGGTAAATTTCGGGGCCATTTGCTAGATTCCTACAGAAAAACAGTATAGCTGTCCAATATTCTATGCCCGATGAATCGCAACAGAATGGAGTAGTTGGACGTTGCAACCACACTCTAATGGACATGGTGTATAGTATGCTTAGTCATTCTAATATGTTTGTGAAATTGTGAATGGAGGCATTAAAGACAACCGTCCATATACTAAATCGGGTTCCCACCAAGTTCGTACCTAAGACATCTTATGAATTATGGACTGGTAGAAAACCAAGTTTAAATTATTTAATAATATGGAGCTACACTGCTGAAGCCAGACCTTTGAATCCACACTTAAGAAAATTATATCCTAAGACTATGAGTTGTCACTTTACTGAATATCCAGAAAGATTCAAAAGATATCTCCTTTATTGTCCAGATCGTGTCAATAAATTTATAGAGACCAAACAAGCTGTCTTTTTAGAAAATAACCACATTTGTGGGAGTTTACAGAATAGAGAGATGGACCTTGAGGAAATCCATGTCTCGCTACCGGTTATCCAAGAAGAAAATCTTTCTGTACATCAGATAGTCCTACAAGCGTCCTCTTCTATGGCATCGCCTCTAGTTGAGGACATTATAACAGTGATTTTGTCCTTACAAGTGGATTGACGCATATTGTCTGGAATTTCAGTACACTATTCCATTTTGTTTTTGATCCATAGGAAAACTTAAAAGCTTAAAGTATGGACAATTCATTGTTTGTAAAGCAAATATAAATCATTTTCGGTTGAAATGTTTCGGCCAGAAGCAGTTTTTTGGGTTATATTGCAATTTTGGGCTCAAATATATCTGTTTTGAACCAACTAATTATATGTACATGTATTTTACCTCTTGAGTTAAACGTTGCATGCCAAAATTTTACCATTCTGAGGGTTGTGCTGGTGCACAAGGCAAGCCTAAGGTGTCCCTTAGCAGCTATACACCCTGACCCTGCTGTCGGAACTGGCGGCGCGTTCGTGTCCCGGCCGCCGCCGGCGCTCTCGCCGCCTTCCGAGGACGTCAGGACCTCAGTTGCTTCCGCGTACGTACGTCCTCGTCGGCGTCGACCGGTCACGAGATGGACTACGACCACAGAAACGTTAAAATATGACGCCCATAATTAATACAGTTGTTCTTTCTTAAACCGCTTGTAAATCATAATTATAGACAACAGAATTTTAGTAATGTTGGTTCTGCAAAGTATATTGGACAGTATATGTCTATAGACTGGGGCACTGCTGGTGTGCATACTGTTGCTAATAGGACCAAAAGCCAAATCTTCACATCCAAGCAATCAGCTGACCATGCATAAACAATGCATTAGAAGATCAAGCGCTTCCTATATCTCTCAATCAAAAATAAAGCTATAGAAACCAGCTTTGCTACTGCTCACAACCAACAGGTGTGCTGCACGGTGCACACTATTATTATTTTTTTTGAGCAAAATGCACACTATTATATTGGCTTAGCCTCGGATGGAGAAAAATGCATGAAACCGCATGGCAGCTATAGACTAGAGTCCTCCATTATATATATTGGTTTTACTGGACAAATTTTTCATGCATAATTTTTTTGTTTTAAGTTAATTGGTAAAATGTGAGACTTTGGAGAGAAACAAAATCAATGTCTTAGCACATATAGTTATGGTTTAGAATATTTTAAGGTATAGGGTAGTTTTTGTGTGCTTTCTCCACCAAATATCAGAGAAACTATAATATAGTTCAAAATGTGGGCAAACGGTATCAGTAGGTGATTGGTATCCGTTTACACTTTCATGCATATAGCATGTTTTCATGTACACGTGAGAGCATGATATAAACAAATACCTTGAAACGTGAGAGCATGATATAAACAAATATCAAATTTATGATATATTGTTAGAGGTGAGAACGTGATATAAACATGTATCAAATTTATGACATATTGTTAATTGAAAATAGATTTATCATCTTAATATTGTTCTATTAATAATGTTTATCGGATTGAATTTGAAACTATAGATAGTTATGAGGACATTGTGGGATAAAAGAATAGTTGCGAGTCACGCTGTGTTGTGCCGGGCGGTAACTGAACAGTAAATTAACCAATATAAGCCTAATCATAATAATTATAATGAGCCCAAAACATATGGATCGCACCTTCCTCGCCGTCTCATGCCGGCCTATCCGAAAGTAAGGCCTGCCGGTACGTTATCATGCATGGCGGGCTGCAGCGACTTCTCTTCTTGTTGAGCATGCAAAGCACGGCTCCGGCGTTGCGTCTCTGCTTGTCGTTGTTGTCTACCACATGCTTTTCTATCATCGTATCGCCGCTCTCTCCTCCGATCCTCTCACACGATACAAGCCAGAGTTCACGGCAAATCTATATTAGACTCCACAAATAATAATTGAAGACATGACTTTAATTTGCTAGTCCAAGGGGATAGCTACTTAGCATGTGATACTCTCTGCTCATATATCAGTACTCTAGCTGTATATATACCCACATATCCTTCCTGAGCACATCTCATATCTAGCTGTATATCTAGCATAACAGCTCTCAATATTTATCTAGAGAAAAATGTCTCAACACACTCATCATATATATGTTCTAATTTTGCACAACATAAGATACTGGGGACAACCAAACATATCCCATGTTTTGCCATAGCACAGGATGTATTGTCAACAACGTAAATACAATGACGCACAATGAATGGAGAGAACTACACGGACAAAATCTTCTTCACTAGTACCCTGCATTAATTTGAGAATGAGTTGCCTACTAGAGCATTATAACATAGGCCCGTTTGATTTAGATTATTAAGCAAACTATTGTTATGGATTATCGATTTGGATATAGGGATAAATAAAAAAATTTTAAGAAACAAATTTGATAAATATCTTAAAACAAGTGGTTGAAGCACTGCAGGAAAAAAGTTTTTTTTAGAAAACGCATCTTTCAAAGCGTGGACCAAATAATCAGGTAAATAAGCTTAAAAAAGAACAGACCTATTCATGTCGGTAGATGTAAGTGTCATATCTTCTCTTAAAAACTTTCAAATTAACATCCAAATATCCTAAATTTCACCTATGAATTAAATTCTGTCAATGTACTGAATATGAGATATTCCACAGACATGCACATACCTCGGTTGGGAATTTTAAAACTATCAACTATGAATCTTAAAAAATCTACTTAAATTTTGAAATTTTCAACCCAAAATTTAAAACTTTTAATTAGATTTTCGAAACTTCAACTAAAATCTAAAACTTTTAACTCTGTTTATTTATATATTATTTTATAATTAAGAATCATTAAGCACGAATGATAATAATTAAGAATAATTAAGCACTAATAATGGTGGTTAATGCTTAATGGCGGGTACAGCGGGTACGGCTGTTGCGCGCGCTGGCAGCGTGCGCGAGCTAACCTCACCCGGTAGAGATAGGCTCATGAGGTACTAAGGGTAAAGAAGTGCATCTTGTAACATTTGTGGACTTATACAGGGAAGAACAAAACAAATAATTTAACAAAAGAATCATAATAAATATCTAACAAAAAGAATATTCTTACTATGGTCTTATGACAAATTTAGGAGGGCAAAGGATATGGTGATGTGGCAAGAAGTAAACAAAATGGTGGACCGGTGTGAATAGCAGATCTTAAGCAATCCGATAATATTCTCATCTATACAAGCATTAGAACAAAGTGAAAAAAGTGGGATGAACGAGGTTTGGGCGTTTGACTCCTGTAAGTTCGTTGGGCCGACCTGCTGCCAATGGAATCTTCGAGGGCCCAAAACGTTTGGAAAGAAGCGTTGAGCCGGTTTAGATGAAACGCACGGCAGTACTAGGCGTTACGGGGTATCAACGCTGTTCGATCTCACTCAAGACACGCCAGCTTTCATGCCACATGCCATATGTGATGTGTCCATGGATATGTATGACATGTCCTCCTTTATATATCCCAAGTATCTTTTTATGTTCCACACTATTTGATTCATTATTAAGATGAGATATTGGAGATAACCAACCGAACAAACCCTACCTGTTAGGATTGTGGACATGTCAGATGATGAACCTAGTCCTAACATGTTTTTTCTTAAATAGATTTAAGGTAAATTAAAGCAAGTGCATGTTTTCTATGTTGAGTTAGACTATATATTTGTTTAGATTCTATAAGTTAACTACAAGAAGGTTGGTTTTAATATGATTGGTAAGGTTTAGTTATTATTTTGTTATTTATATTTTTTTCAGATAAACAAAAACTAATACTAATAGCGTCTATTGTTGTACACGTTTGACTCATTATACATCTCTTTCTGCACACAGTTGCCTTGTCAGCCCTTCCTTTATTTATTGTCCAACTTCGACTGTGTGGCTCACTACATATGTTATGATTTGTCTGGCTAGCCGAACTGCTGTTCTCATCTGATCGTTCAGTGTAAGACGATCTGATCATTCAGCATAGCCATAAAACAGATAAGAGGCAAAGAACAAAGCCGACATACGCCCGTAGATAGATAAGAGGCAAAGGATACTTTGCGACAATGGTACAAAATTATTGATTTGAGAAACTCCTGCCCGGATCGGAGCAGACCAGTGTTTTGTTTGGCTGTTTGCTTATTCTGAATTTTACATGGTTTGTTTAACGTAAACAATGGTGCTTTGAAGCAGCACAACAATGCCGTCGGCAGAGGCCTCAGTTGCCGAATTTTTACTGTTACTAATTTAATTTTTTTTAATTTACAAAACTAATTTTTGATTTCGTTTATTTGCAAAAGTAACCTCTTGCCGCCGTGGGCCAGGGCGGTGTTTAAAAACCGCCGTGGCCCAGGGCGGCGAATGACCTGAGCCACCTCGGCGTCACCAGGCCGTGACGGCGGCCCACGGCGTCAGTCGGTCGGGGTGACCGTGCCTCTTCCTCCCCGCGCGCCCGTGCCCGTGCCCGTGCCCGCGCCCGCGCCCGTCCCTGCGTCCGCGCCCGCGCCCGCGCTCGTCTCCCGCTCTCTCTCTCCCTGCGCTTGGGGCCCGCGCGTCAGAGCGCCTCCCGCTGACAGGCCGGGCGCGGGCACGGACGCTGGGACGGGCTCGGGCACGGTAGCGGGGACGCACGGGCGCAGGGACGGGCATGGGCGCGCGGGGAGGAAGAGGCACGGGCGGCCCGGGGCCATTCGCTGCCGTGGCCAACGCCGTGGGCCACCGTGACGGCGCTATGGACTTAGGCCATTCGCCGCCCTGGGCTACGGCGGTTTTTAAATACCGCCCTGGCCCACGGCGGCAAGAGGTTACTTTTACAAATAAACGAAATCAAAAATTAGTTTTGTAAATTAAAAAAAAATTAAATTAGTAACAGTAAAAACTCCTCAGTTGCCGGAGTAGCTAATATGGGCCGCATGTAAGTGGAAATTTCCGTTCCAGCCCAACTATAACTGGGCCCGCTTGTCAGTGACAATCCCATTTTCCAGCCCAGCAAACATGGGCCGCACGTTACACTCCATCGTCCTCGGCAAGCCTAAGGGGATCGCCGGGTCACTTCTCGCTGGGCCGTCGCCGTCGTCGACCTGAGCGCCCTCTTCCCGACGAGGTCAGGATGCACGTGCGCCGCCGCCGCCATAGCCATCTCTCTCCCACTTCTCCTGCGGCGTCGTCGTCGCCTAGATGCATGTTGCTCGTCGCAGGATTCTCGTTTGCTTTCTCACGCCCGCTGGTGTTCTCTCATACCACACAACTGCGAAGGCTCACGCCATTTGTGTTCATCTATCATGACAATCATATTGGAGAAGCTAAATTAAACATTGCGTAGGTCTATATATAATCCTATTCCATATCATTTTATGGCCGCATTCCATCTCATGTGGGAACAAATCAGAAGATGCAAGAGCTGACGAGCTCAAAATCTACCCCATTTTAACTAGAGATTAATTCAAAATCTACCCCTTTTAACTAGAGATTAATTGAATCGATGATGACCATGCCATGGTTCAACCTTATAGTCAATGAAAATTTATTAGGTAAATATGATATGATGGTGGGTTTGATTTAGTGTTTTGCCATATGAGACTATGTACTCACGGGCTTATGTAAATCTAGTTAGTCAAAATGGCTAGTATAAATCGTACTGCCCCATCTGTATCAGTTTTTACACCTATAGAGTGTTTCCTGTCCATACATCCAACCCGAGCACAGACACTATATCAGTTCCGTTCTAGTACCCAACCGTACTGATTATGGGAAACAATAAGTACCAGTCTGTATAACTAGCCGTGTATAACTAGCTGACGCTGATACCTTAGTCATCAGTGCTGGTTTGTTGCTATAACCGATACTGATTAAAATTTTTTGTGGTCAAATTTTTAAATTTAGATTAGAGTTATCAGCTACAAACCAGCACCGATGACTCAGACTATATTAGTGCCGATTTTGAATATGAACACAACTTTTTATACCAACTCGGATCGAGACAAATTTTATATGAAAAGTGTAGCTCTCGACAAGATCCATAATTTTTTAGTTGACAACCTTTTTATTTGAAGTCTTTTAGATGCTAAAATCTCAGTTAGAAAGGCTCAAAAGAAAAAAAATATCCATTTGCTAACATCATTGATGTATAGGTGAGGTAGTAAAGGTGAAAGCACACGAGTGAGAGGTCTTGGGGTCGAATCCTCGCCATGAGAAGGTACGTATTCAACTTGAACAAATAGATATGACTACACTAGTGCCCAAAGTATGTTCAGTGCCGATTCCAATCAATTTGAATCCCCATTATTAGTGCCGGTTCGTGGCTACATCATTGTCCAAAGTTTAGTGCCGGTTGCGGTTTGCGGCTACATCATTGTCCAAAGTTTACTGCCGTTTGAGCAACCGGTACTGATGAGGTTTTCCAACTGTGTTAAGAACGTTTTTTTTGTAGTAGTGGTCAAAATAAGTTTAGTGCCGTTTAAGGAACCAGCACTGATGAGACTTACCAACTGGCACTATGGGCCTTTTTTTAGCAGTGATTGGACACCTATATCCCACAACCATACAAACCCTGAAATGTGCCTAAGGCAAAGCAAACCATCCCCTAAGAAATAAATAAATTCCAAAGATTTTGGACAAATCAAAAGGAGGTTTTCCTGTTTGCTCATCACAGAATATTGCGAGGTACCAACTGAATGGGAGATAGTTACCAACGAACAATCAATTTAGAAGCATGCATGATAGCTATATATTTGTATTGGTGTAATGTGTATGCTGACAATCGAACAATTGCATATACATGGTGTATGATATTTTTGATTTCTATTGGTGGGGGCTTTTATCGATTCATTTTTTTCTCCCATCGGTCTTGAAAAAAATGATAACCGATTAATAACAATGAATTTGATGTGACCGTGACATTAATAAGTTGATTGAGGAATGACCCATTTCATACCGAATTCTACTTAGCACTAAAGCAAATCATAGGTTGATATCTCTGCAGAAAAACTAAGAAATTCTATGTGTGTAAATCTAGCACTAGGACGAAGCAATTTCTGAACAACAGGATAACGGTAATGTTTTCAGCTTCAGAAATAGCACGCAAAAGTTGCATGCCCTGTATATTTTTTCTAAAATCACACTCTCTGTGTCCCATATTATCAGATGTCGCCTATTATAAATAAAGTTTATAGAAAAATATAGTAACATTTACTACTCTAAATTAGTTTCATTAAATCTACCATTGAATATTTTTTATAACAAAAATTTGATTTATGTTAGAAATGCTGCTATACTTTTTTATAAACTTGATCAAACTTAAATAAAATTAACTTAAAACAAACTAAAACAACTTATAGAACAAAGAGAGTACTTTTTTAAGATTCTGAAGAAGTAGGCTGTATATATTTGGATGATGCCGATAGTTTAATGGAAGGGGTGTGGTTTACTACTTTACAAGTTTTATACCTTTCAGTTTACCTTTAAAAACTGCAAAGTTCTATACTTGTAGTATAATGGAAGGGGTGTGGTTCACTACTTTACTAACCAGTCTACAGAGTTCACGAACAAGGTTTAGCTTGTTTAATTATGCATCTCTCATCTGCATCGTCAGTTTTTCTAAAGTAGCCACAGATGTTTAGCCAGGTTGGGTCCTATAATGCATTGTGGACACATTGAAGGAATTTGACAGTTGATTTCACTTTTTGCGACTCAAGTTATATGGGCCGCACGTTCATCACACAAACGCATTCCGTCCTAACTAACATATGTGCTCTCTCTGTTCAGGTGAGACGCAGTAGTGGCTCACTTTCACGCAGGCAGCTGCAGATGGACGGACAGGCCACTGATCTTGATCATTGCCGGCCTCATGCTTTTCCTCTCTCATATGTCCGCTAGCTATTCTCTCACGAAAGACAAGCCAGAATTTCATGCCATATGTTACTGATTTGTACAGTCCATATATCTCCAGTAACGCATGGTATGCATTTTATTCCATATTTTAGTTAGCACGGGGTGTTATCTGCTACATCCTCTATATATAACTAAATCTCACTCGATATATAGGAGAAAATGTTGTACGTTCCCCAATATATAAATTTTGAGATAGCCAGAAATGAGGTACTTGAGAAAACCAAAAGCACTCAAACTTCTCCACAAGTTTAAGTAGCATGTTGTAAACGGCAATAAAGAAGCGTTTATAATGCTTTCCACTCGGTATGAACAAAGCTGTGTTTTATGCAGTTATAGACTAGAGTAAAGGTTAGATTACTAACATTGGATATTAGATGGTGTATTGGTGTTCTTGTCACTCACTCCTTATCTGAGATTTTGTATTGGGTGGTGTAGTTTCACCCTGATTCAAACTAGCTCTATATTTTTTTGGTTCAAGTAAAAAAAAAAGACACATAATTGCTTGGTTCAAGTTAAAATAAGACTTTTTCTGGTAATATAGAGTGTTTTTTGGGTTAGAAGTAAGATGTTAAATTCCAATTTCGCCTCATTCAGTTAGTAATAGTATTTTTTGTCTGGTTATCGGCAAATAAAAATAGTTTTAAAATGTATATATTCACAATCACTCAATTATTGTACGTTAATTTTGGAACCATTTATTGGTCAAACGTTTGAAAAAAAATAAATTCATCCACCTATTTTTCTATATTCAAAGGCTAAGATATGAACCATTAGATGCAGCTGTACATATTTATAACTGAGATGTATAAATTTATAACTAAAGTTATACATGATCGATAATAGTAACTATAACAAGTTAAAAGTGTAATTTGGAACTCACTTTTTCCGTCCCGAATATTAAAATTCCATTCAATAGCCAACGTTGTTGTTTGACAGAATCTAAAAAAATTAAACATTGAATCAATAGTAAATCTTTTTAATTTTTACCTTCCCACCATAGTATAAAAAACAAAAAATTCACGGATAAACCGATAAAGTACTTAAAACCCACATAAGAGAATATGAACATATATGGAACTTGCGATACACAGAACGTAACCACTGTTACCTCCGTGGAAGCGAGCAGCCATTAGGCGGGCAGGGGATCACCGACGATGCCATCACCACACCGTAGAGTTCATTGCTCCTCAACAGGTGGCCTCGAACCAGCAAGAATGTGGTGCCGGCATGCGTATGTCACAAGATGCAGTTACTGGGAAGCTTGGTCGGTGCAGTCGTCGTAAAATGAACTTAAACGCCATGCCATTAAGTGATAAAACAGGCTCAGTTACTACGCAAAAAATACTACGGAGCAAGTATAGAACCGGGCCCCCTCGACCTTTGATCAATCCGACTCCACCATTCTAGCAATGCCTGGCCAAGGGGATGAACAGTCGTTCGGAGTCAGAGGTGCAGCGGAGGCAGCACACATTTACCCTTGGACCCGTTTTGTAACTAACTCGAAACTAATTTATATGGTGTGGCTATAACTTAGAAAGTGCATCAAGGGGTCACTGGGTGGATTTGCACGAATCCAAGCCATCCATCCACTTGTATGGTTGAGAATTTAGAGATCACCTCTTCTAATCTTTATAAAAAGATTATAAACACAGACGCTCATGTAAACACACTCACACTCAGAAAGACTGGCATATTACGAAATCATTACAGACGTCTTAATGTCGACGGGTACGTCGCTTATCACCGAAGGAAAAAAGGGTAGACAGGTTTCACCAAGAAACCTAACCAGTTGAGCTACACTCATTTCGTAAGAATAATTTTCTTTTCTAGATAAGTCACACGAATTGTAGAAATACCATTTACGGTGAACAGAAACTCATGCCCACGGTGCCATATTTCTATATAAATAGATCTCTTAGATGTGATCCAAACACACTGAAGCTCCTCCCTGTCACGGTTGGTTTGAATAACTGTATTTAGTGAGTACTTTCGAGTGACTTAAAAAAAAGTGCCGTCAAATAAGATGTTGGAGAGAACCAACCACCACCACACATATCATTCAATAAGCCATACAAACGAAACATTCGTGTTCTTGCTAGCACTTTGAGAACAAGAACAAGGACATAGTGCTGGATTGGTATTTCAACCCAAAATTATCTTGATCAGGTGTTGTCGGTGAAATGGGATAGGGGGTCCCACGTACCCTGGGGACGCGTGGATCATCGGCCAAGTCAGTTCCCCGGGGCCATCTTGTCTTCGGTCCCGGGGCGCCGCGCCAATCGGCCCCGGGGCGCCCTCGCCTTCGGCCCCGGGCACGTCCCCAGGGCGCCGCGCCAACCGGCCCCGGGCACGACCCCGGGGCGCCCTCGCCTCTGGCCCCGGGCACGTCCCCGGGGCGCTGATCCTATCGGCTCTGGGCTCGTCCCCGGGGCACCGTCCCCACCGGATTCGGCCCCGAGGCATCGTTGGCCTCGGGCCCGTACCTTGCCTCTGGGTGCCATCGTCTCACTTCCTGCCCGGGACCCACATGTCGGTCTCCGGCAGGATCGATGGACCAGCTCTCCAAATATCAGCATTAATGATGAGGCGACGGGGCACGTTGCCCCTGTCGTCCGCTCCGCCACGCGTAAGTGTCTCAGGACGACCTCCCGTGGACACCTGACTGCTGTCAGAGGCCTTTTGACTTTGGTGGCAAGGGCGTGCGCCGAAGTCAAGCAGTCAGAGATGCTTGACTTCGGCAGTGTGCCCCGTCACATCCCGTCGCGTCCTCACGACTCCACCGTAGCCCGCCGTATACCGACTCCGGCGTGGGTTCGGCAGGCGGACTGGTCCAGCAGGCGGCAGCAGGCGGACACGCTAGTCAAGACGGCGACAAGACAGCAATAAGACAAGCCATACCTGCTCTCTCATATAGCTCTCTCTCCCTATCAGCATGTATCTTGGCACTGTGCAATCCCCTTGCTCTATAAAAGGAGGACCAAGCCAAGGCCGAAGGGAGGAGGCTTCCCCGTCCTCTAACTCTCTGCTCTGCACCCCCGAGCTCACTCTCTAACCACTGCTCTTCTTCTCCGGCTCCGGCCGCGTGCTGAGCTCACCTTGTAACATAGCAAACCACATTCATCTCCACATAGCATACACACAGGAGTAGGGTTTTACGCTCCGGCGGCCCGAACCTGTATAAATCCTCCCATCTCCTCTGTGCGCCTCTGTTCATCGTCTTCCCCAGCGCCCTGCGCGATTACTACGCTTCGGACGGTCCGGACCCTTCTGCTTCACCACAGTTCGGACGGTCCGGACTAGCTTCGGACGGTCCGAACCCCGCCTCTTCTACGTCTTCTTCGCCTATCTTTCTTCTACACCTGACACCGGCTTCGCCTGAGAACTACTCCCCTGGCCGAATCTCAAAGGAGGGTCTCCTGACTTCCCGCCGTCGAGGTTTCATCCTCCGACACGTGTTGTCATGACAAATAAGTGTACATTCCACAGCAAGTCAATGAGTAACCTTTCGCTAACATGTGTTCCAACATAGGTGATGGCCTGATAACTGATCTTGGTGGTAAATTGACCTATTAGGACATGGTAATGGCGGAATTGAATCACCATGAGGCTGCTTAACTGACCCAAAGCTCGCCGGTTGGGCCTGTCGGCTCCGGGCCCGACGGAGCATTAATCGGCCCAAACAACCGCCGAGAAGCCTCTAAATAACAGTTGGGCCATATGAATCCATGAGACCATTTAATTTTTTATCCACTTGTTAGCCCATCTCTCTTTCATGGTTAGCCTATCAAATTTTGGCATTGTCAAATTTTACTATGGTTGGAAGTGGCAATAATTTGAATAGGACTTAAGAAGCCATCGTTTTTGTATAGAACATATTTTTATGGTTTTATGGATAGCCAAATTTTCTTATGCAGCGGTTGGTTAATATCTAAATGAGATTTTTGCTACAAAATACTAATTCTAGATAGACTTAATATTTGCTTGCTTAGTATGAATTTTACTTAGTTGGGATGGTCTGATAATCAGTCTTCAGATAAATGATTTGGATGGTCTGATAGTCGGTCTTCAGATAAATGATTCGAGATAAATAACAAGCAAAACGGAAGATGATTTTTAAAGGTGAGATGTGCACATTTCTTACCAAGATAGAGTATAGTTGGACTCATTTGGCCACGATACACCATCATGGGCTGCGCACCATCCGCACGCGCGGAAGCACATGTTTCTCTAAGAGTACAAAGCTAGCTTTCACGTCATATATACATTTGGTGATTCGTCCATGTCAAAAACGCATCACGTTTAAAGCTACCGTAGCCTAGCATGGGCTATCTCTGCACTCTCTTTATATACCGTCTTAAAGACTAAACACGAAGGTTATATATATTTATGATTTTAGATGGTATGCGAGTACATTATGGGTTAATATTGGAGAGAGGTGGTATGCGAGTACATTATGAGTTAGATATTGGAGACAGCCAAATTGTTGTTTTAAGTCTGGTTTGAGTTTCTTAAGTTCCGATCGTCGTCGATGTTTTATTCGAAAGGGCTAGACTATATAGACTATATATAAAGAAAGTAATCCAATTTTGATTCTTGTGTTTGTTATAAGAAAGAACAAAGGGGAAGAAGAAATAGTACACCTAAATAGATATATATCACATCCCAAACCACATTGCATATGTCCCAAACAATGCATATGTGCATTTGAGATGTTTAACTGACTATACCCAAACCACATTGCATGTTCCAAACCATATCGCATATGTGCATTCGAGATGTTTACCTCATAGTCAATTGTTGGCTCAATTCAAGTCTAGGTGCTTACTTATATTAAATCTTACATAATATAAATAGATTTGTATAAAAATAGATTTAACAATATCTGATGCATGATGTGTACCTAGTTTGAATGAATTGTTGATTGATCCACAATTCAATGAACTGTTGATTGGTCCATAATAAGTGCTTGTTTGATTTAGATTATGGAGCGAATTATAGTTACGCTATAGGGATAAATTAAATATTTTAAAAATAAATTTAGTAATATTAATAATATAGTAATAGTAGATTTTTTTTGAGAAAACATGTTTTTAACACATGGAACAAATAATATGTTTGAATGATTTGATGAATAAGACGAAAAGAACCGAGACGAAATGATTCCAATGATGTGGTGATCGTTCATGCTTTTCTTTTTTCTTAAAATCTGCACAGTACTCTAATGCCTATGCAATGTGCAATGAAAAGATATAATTATGTTAGCGTTGAATTAACCGTTAAGTAACGGAAGTAGCTATCGGATGACCCCACTGCCGGCGCCCACTTATGACTCCGGCGAATTAATTAATCTTATCCTCTTACAATGCGAAAATTAAAATTCATGCTGTTGTCCTTATTGAGTTAGCTTCTTGTTTGGAAGGTGTGTCCATTGTTCGGAAGCTTGGATTCAGCTGTTATAAATTAATTTCTGACCAAATCAAATTGAACGTTGGACGGACACAAAGAAAACATTGGCGATTGGTACAAGTTCGATACCTTGCAGTTTAATTGAAGGGGTGTGGTCTACTACTTTACTAACCAGTCTTCCAAAGTTCACGAACAACATTTAGTTTTTTTGATATGCATCTCTCATCTACATAATCAGTTTTGCTTAAGCAGCCACCCATGTTAACGTTTAGCCCAGGTTGGGTTCTACAATGCATTGTGGACACATTGAAGGAATTTGACTGTTATTTTTCTCTCTTTTTATTTGCGAGAGGCTCAAATTCCTTCGAACTATTTTGAGCCTCAAACTATATATATTTTAACAGCTGTAGCTGACAGCGGTGCCAAAGGGCGTGTGGACAATCGCTCAGCTGCCCCCGCGGTTATTCCTGTTTCGAAGATCAAGGGAAACAGAGAAATACAGTAGTCATTTTTGAATGAACAGATATCAGAACAGCGTAAGAAAGAAATATTGATTCCAAAATCTAGTGCATAGGGATGAAGACCAAGTCAACACGACCACGTGGACACCACGTAGAATAAAACCACTGTCCAAACCTTTGCACTGGTTTTGATAGATACTTGATTTTGTGGTTGAGGGATATAAATGTAACTCAAGTAAAAGTAGCCATGGTCCAGTTCGGGACCAAAGGCCAGGGGCTCCTTAGTAATTCTGTTTTGGCCCAACCAGGTGGATGTTGTGGGATGGGCATTGCGCCAAGCCGTTGATGCATGAGCTGCCTGATCGGTGACGAGCAGGTTCTACAGGAGCGGTCGTACATCTCTATGCGGCGGTGGCTTCTTCCTACATATCGACCATGCGCAGCACGACACAAGGCTGCGGCTTTTTCATGACGACCATGCCAACCGGGCTACCCAGCTGGCCAGCTATGCTTTTCCTGAATCATATATCCATATTGAGCTAGCCAGCTTTCATGCCATATGTGACACATGTGCATCTATTGTCAAAAACGCATGACATTTACTTAGAGAACTATGGTATCTTTACAGTTCTCCCTTCCTACGTATATATACCCATACTATTATCTTATTAGAATAACTATTTCCATGCAGCACCTTAATCCTGATTATTTAGGTGTTAAATGAAATATTGGAAAGAACCAAACATATCAGAACATATAAAGCATTGTGATCGTATTGCCATCAGTTAGTCATCTAGCACGCTTCTACTTGTTAAGTTCATATTATGTAGGGCTTCTTAAGTTCATCTCCAATATCTTAGTCATGCTAAATTTAAAATTATTATGTTGGGGAAACATATAATATTTTGTTATCCTATGAAGAAAGATATGTGTACACATAGCGGGAGATGAAGAAATATATGGGTACACATAGCGAGAGATAGAAAACATCCCATACTAAGTTAGCTGCGAACTGATGTATATTGAGCACATGTTTCTCAATATGGCTAGATAGCCCATATCACAAATGGCATGAAGGCTCACTTGTGTTGTGTGAGAGAACATCCGCAATATCAATGGAAGCAAAGCATGTGGGATGTGGCCGACTAAGTGCGACGCCAACGCGTGCTTTTAAGTCTACAATTTTACATGCTCGCTGAGAGGAAGCTGCTCCCGCAGCTGTGCACCGAGGCGTACACGCAGGCTGCTCCTGCATGGAGCTGCCCACCACAGTCAGCGACCGTAGAGACGTGGTCTAACCATGTTTTAGATGACGGTGGTCCGGCCATCCACCGGGCAACGTACAACCCAATGTCGTTTGAAAGACGTTCTCTCAAGCACAATGTAGATGAAGGAAAACCTCAGCTGTAAAAAAAATTATTTCACTGCTTCATAAATCATACTGTGGTTGATTGGGGCTCTTAAGCGACAACGCGACACTGAAAGGTTAGTGATTTTTACATGTATAATTGATAACTGAGACAATGACAGATAAATCGCCTCATCTAATAGAGAGTTGTGTTAGACATTAGATTATAATGTGTTGGCTACCTGTAATCTACTCTCCTACTTTTCTTTTCTTGAATTTGATGTCACCAATTACTTCCATTCCATATTCATGCATGATTTATGTCCTCTTTATGCTTATTTGTGCAAGCTTAAGGTCCAGTATCACTTCATCATGCTTTCAATATGATTTATTTCATGAGAAAGGTATGAAAGGAGATAAATTATCATTTGATGGCACATGCTTGACTCCCTCTGTATACGCATCCTATTTGAGACATAAGCCTCCAAATTTTATATGATGGATCCCCACTCTAGTTTTTTTAAGTAAATCCTTCAGGAGTGAGATTTTGGAGAAAGCAAATCAAAGCTCATATTATAATGTGTATATCTTCGCCAACTTTGAATGGAGATTTAGTAATAGAATCGCTTCCTAAATAAGAAGTATCTTCTTTTGTTTAGTTGGTGTGGTGCAAGAATGTTTTCTCATTATCATTTTATACGAACATTTGTGTTTGGTTCAATCAACAACTCTGTAATAAGTGGTTGTAGCTTCTGTTGAAGTAAAGACCGAATTATCCATTATCTAAAAATATAAGTCATATTATTGCAGTGAAATTTTGGTAGGATGATAGATGCATGGTAGCTTACATCTCCATATTATTTTTGGAATTTTTTTTATCACGGTTTAGATTGGTCGGAAGCACCTAAGATTGATTTAAACATCAAGATTTTAAAGTTCAGCGAACAATCATGAAAAATTTTAAAAATATTTTTGAACTTTAGTAATGGTGTCATCTTTATATGGCTCTAAAAAAATTTATGTTAAAATATGACTTGTATAAAGAGAAACAAAAAGGAGAGATGTTATTAAGGAGTAAAATGTACCACTTTCAATAGTTTAGGGGTAAAATGAGGAAAAAATAGTTTAGGGGGTTAAGTGATTCAATGACATACTTCAAGGGAGTAAAATGAACTTCTTTTCTTTTGTCTTCAGTATTTAATTCATGTAGAGTTCAATGAGAATCGGATGAAACATGTTCATCTTTGCATTCATTCAACTTAGGTTTTGCATTGATCCAATATATAATATGACAAGCATCACAGGCTCAGATTACATATAATTTTTTAAACCCGCAAAAATATGATGCATTGTACAAAATTGAACCAACATTCATACTCAAATTCATGGTAATGATATAATATAAGGTACTCATTGTCCAATATAGTTATCAGTATACGCAGTTTGGAATGGTTATGGAGATGGATGCATATGGGGACACCTGCACTCTGAAAATCACATAACTACTAAAGAAGGTTGGAATGGTTATGGAGATGACGCATATGGGGACACCTGCACTCTTGAAATCACATAACTACTGAGGAGAACATCAAACATTTAACTAAATATTTAGTTTACAAACAAAATCAAGCCTTTCATGCATGATATGCTTCTCTCTTTATTACACAGAAGATACGCACACAACACTTCACACGCACCACACCCACCCACGAATGTGCATCCTAACACATGCTCAAAGAGACAAAGACCAGCAACAACTCTCTAGCCTCATTAAACAAATATTATAAATAGAGAGGTAAAAAAAGTGAAAGAATGAATATAATATACAATCATAAAAGAGTGGAGCGAATATTTATACATAGAGGCAACTTAATATTAGTGAAGGATCATATCAAAAGAAATATTATAAAGAGATATTGATATGACCATATTAAAGAAATATATTGTAAGGATTGTAGAGAACTTTGTTTCAACTCAATCGGACTTAAAATAATTTTTATATGAAATTTCAAGTTTGGTTATTTTCTAAAAGTAAGATAAATAATGTTTTCATGAGCAAACTTCTTAAAGAACCAACTGTACTAGTGCAGGCGGTTCTACTGATGAACCACCCCTGAAAATGAAAAAAATAATTTAAGAAAAAAATCATAACTTTTGCATATGAAATTAGATGAGGATAAAATTTATATGAAAATTATAGCACTCGACGAGGTATACAACTTTGTAGTTCAATTTTTTTATTTGAGATCGTTAAGGGGTCTAAATATTCTTTACAAGCTCTCAGATCTATTTCTAAAAATAAAATTTTGAATTTCTTAAACGACCTCAGATAAAGACATGCTTTGTATCAAAGTCATAGATCTAACCGAGATCTACATTTTTGTAGTTGATAACTTTTCATTTGATGATATTTAAAGTGCCAAATTTATATTATAAGTTTTAGAAAGGTGAAGTAAAAAAATAGCATATATCCCATAATTATGAATTGCTTCATAGGCGAGATTGTAAGGAGGCTACGTGTAGACTAAGAGATTCCTTGTTTTAGTCCTATATACTGCACGTGTGAAAAATTGCGTGACTTGTGACTTGCGATGCGCGACCGTGTATGCCTAGTATGATGTGAAATATTTTTTGGTTTTTTTGCGTCTAAAAAAATTAAAATCTAGAAATTCCCCGGCTTCAAACGGTTCCTAGTTTACGTTGATCTTCTAATACAACCGGTTATTAGTTTATTTTCACTTTCCGGCTATAACCGGTTAATCTGCTCTTTTCTCAGGTTCTTAACTATACACTTTACCTATCTCTATGGCGTCTCAACACCTTGGGTCACACAGTCTCATTTTTGGCCACATAGGCCTTCCGTATGCCATAGAGGCTAACTCTGGTCACGACTCCCATTCCACAAACCAATTTCACAAAGCACTGTCAAACAAAACTACACTATGGGAATCACCTTACATTCGCCCATGGCCGTAGGCACGGCTGTTAGAACAGTTTAGTTAAACTCTGTAGTGATTGCACGCTTTACCCACACGATATGAACTTACTCCAAATACCCATCGGTACTAGAGGTTCGCGGCAAGACCTTTCTAAAGCCATTCTAGGGTTGCCTAATGCCCGTAGAAGGGTCCACATAGTACCGATGCTTAACGTAGACTACAACTGCCATCAACATTGGACCTCACGAGCCACAACTCATGAGTCTACTCCTAATATGGCACCAGACTTCCCTAAGCTAACTAATTACTTAGCTAGGGGCATCCTATAATACCCGTATGGTCGCACTGTAGAATGCTCGGATGTAATTCCTAAAGTAATCGGTCCTTAATGAAAATACACAGCCACGCCACATAGGCGTTGTCTCCGCACCTTCAAAGTTTCACAATCTACCTTTATTTTGCAACGATACCAATATGCATAGTATCAGGTTTCAAACATTTGATTGGAAAATCCATATTTCCCCCATATGACAGCACAATCGAAGCAGTGCTAAACCAACTACCTCGGCTATCGTTTCCATAGGGTAATGACGCTAGCGTTTCATTTGTGAGGCCATCAAGGGTATGGTATTCCGATATCCTATAGAAAAATAAGTGCGACTACTGGATAGATCCCTCAGTTGCACTCGCAATCCGAGGCCGAACAGTTTAACGTGCACACTAAGCATGCATATTTATAATCAACATAATTTTACACATATAGGAGGCAATCTAGTCAAAGGTGGCTTGCCTTGATCCTATAGAGGTTCTTCCTCATCAAATACCATGTCTGGATCGTTCGCGGGTTCGGGATCTACACGTGCAAAAGAGTAAATTAACACAAAAGCTAATAAAGTAGCTATAACAGCGTGTTGACGCCGAAAATCGCCGGGTGTGCCAAAAACGCTTGTTGACGATCTGGTTCGGCGTCTGGTAGACACGCGAAGGCCTGGGAGATCTGCTTAGCTCCAGTGCAGGTCCTAAAATATTTGAGGTTCGTAGGCGTGCCAGTCAATTTGACCCCGCAATTGACAAGGAGAATATTAGCTCAGGGATTCAATCGGCCAATAAGAATCCCGCTAGCCGATTGCCCGGGTCTCGTGTCTGTGCCCGGGTCCTCGCTCCCGGATCCTCGCTCCCGGGTCCTCGCTTGTGCTCGTGCCCGGGTCAGCAACAATTGCACATCGGCTATCGGCCGATACGGACTGATGTAGGCTCCTTGTAGCCGATGGCCGATGGCACCTGTGTATCGGCTAGGAAACCGATAACGCTATAAGCAAATAGATAAGCTGTCAGTATAACATGTGCATCGGCTAGAAGCTGATGATAAAATAGATAGGCAGAATAGTAAGCTAGCCGACTGCCAAGGAAACACATGTGCATCGGCTAGAAAACCGATGATAATATAGATGACCAAAATATTAAAGATAATACAGTCGGCTTTATAAAAAGATAACCTATCGGCTAAGCACTCCGATAGAACATCGCATATATACCGATCGGCTCAACAAGGATAAATCTATTATTATCAATCTAGTAGTTCAGACCTAACTGATGCAGCACAGATTAATAATAATAAAGGAACCTCAACAAGCCGATAGACCTAATGCAACTGTGATGTAATAAGATAACTTATCGGCTATACATTCCGATAAGACACTTGCGCAAAAATCATCAACCTAGCAGGAACGATTTATCGCTGGCAGCTCAGTAGGTCGGACCCAACCGATGCAGCACGAACTGGTGATAAATCGCCCCCAGTAAGCTGATAAGATCTACGCACGCGTGATGTGGTATACCTGATCGGCCTAAGAGATCGGACCGAACCGATGCAGCCGTAGACGGGGCAGATACACCTGGGTAAGGGGTGACGAGTCTTACCCTCTCACAGGAGTTCGGACCTAACCGATGCAGCCCCGCTCGAGAAGCAAAAACCCGTTGAAAGGATGGCGATGCGCCGAATTTGATTGATCTGTGTGGATAATTTACAAGGTGCCCGGGCGTACGTATTTATACCCCGAGTTACATGAGTCCTTATAGGACACGGAACAGGACTTTCCTAACTAGAAAAGAAAAACTAACAGACCTGATCGGACAAGAGATCAGGTTTCCTAAAAGATAAAACTATCTAATAGATAAGATAAATAACTGCCATAACGTGGTCTTCACGATTCCTTCTCAAATCCGGTTTCTTCTGGATTAATTTCCTCCGGTTGATATAGCTTCTATCTTTACCGAATCTGATATGAGCCGTGCCAAATTTTGGCGTTAACACAGCGAAAGCTAAGGGTGTCATTAGATAGATCTCTTTTTTAGAAAACTTTTATAAAGTTGAACGGAGTCAAACGGAGCTATGATTTGCTAGATATGAATTTTTGAAATTTATTTAAATTTCTATAATTTTGGAAACGATTTAATAACTTTGAAAAAATATTCCGAGGAAATATTACCTCACACTGGCACGTGGGGCCCCTGTCTATGAGACAGAGGCACCCATGTGCTGACGTGTAGGATCCACAGGTTAATGACTCGGTGCATGTGGACCGAGTGCATGCACGTGTGGGAGCGGCTGTCGGCAGGCCAGGTGCACAGGTATAGACCTGCAGTTGGACCGAGCGATGGGGCCCACTCATCAACGACTCCGGAGTGGTGGACCGAGTGCGCGGTCGGCGGCATCAGCGGCCCCACCTGTAAGTGGCTTAACTAATAAACGGAGGTTTAATTATAAAGGATGGTAGGGCCTACATGTCAATGGGTGATTAAAGGGGATTAGTGAGGACATTACTGTTCAAGCTGGATTAGGGAGGTGGGGCCGACGTCGGGCCCACTGTCACTGTCCCTTATCCCTTATTATTATCCTTTCTCCTCTCTTCCTCTCCTCTTCTTCTCTCTTCCTTTCTCCGTTCTCCACCGAGAGGCGGGTAAAAAAGCCGGAGCGGGAGCGCGGCGATGCCCGGCCGAGGGAGACGGCAGCGGTGGGAGCGTGGCTCGGCGGAGAGGCCCCCGGAATCGGAATCGACCGGCGGCCGGGCGGCCATGGGGGTGCGGCGGCGCTCGAGGGGGGCCGGCTGGCCGAAACAGCGGCCAAGCCCTGCTCGGGTCGCGAGCACAGGAGGAGTTCTAGAGGGCAGACGGAGCGGGCGAGGGCGGCGGGAGCTCCGCCTCGCCAAGAGGGTTCTGCAGGCGGTGGCGGCGGCTCGGGATCCTTAACCTCGGCACGGCTCCGAGCGAGCTGCCGCTCGGGCGGCCGGAGGGGAGGAAGAAGGAAGGATAGGGCGGAGGAGTTTGGGTGGCGGGGGCGGCGGCATGATGGGTGATTTGGATGGGCGAGGTGGGGAGGAGGCTGGTGGCGAGCTGGTTGGCGGGGAGGCGGCACGACGGCGGTAGGTGGTCTGTCGGTGGAGCGGACCGGGCGGCGCGGCTCTGAGCGGTGTGATGGAGGAAGCCATTGGCGCGAGGTCGCGCGAACGCGTGCACGACGCGGTGCGGCATGGCTGGCTGGGCCTGGTGCGGCTCCAGGCGAGGTGGCGCGGGGCGACAGCAAGCCGGCGCCGTGCGTGAGCTGCGGCGCGGCGTGGCCGCCCGGTGCGGCGAGGGCGTCAGGGCGCTGTCGTCCTGGCCACGTTTGGGCCACGAGCTGGGCCAGTTTAGCTAGGCCGAGCCGGAGGAGAGGATATACTGGTGGACCAGCCCAAATCTCAAAATTAAATGGTATGCGAAGACATAGTATCAAATTAAATGGGACTAGCTATATAACTTTGAACAGAAAATCTCCTCAAAATTTGTTAAATGTCACTATGCTATAATTTTAGTGTAATTAGTATAACTACAATAGTAACGCATATGTACCCTACGTACATATATCAAAAAAGCATGCTAGTGTAGTTGGTAGCGTGCCACCTATGCCAGCAATGGGTTGCTGGTTAGATGCCCCACCCCGCGCGCCAGAAAATATTTTCTTCCATCCCAATTTTCTGTCAACAGAAATTTAGCAATTCTGAATTAAACTGCCTTCTATAAAAAGTAAGGTAACAGGGCGTGTTCACTTTGTTGAAAGAAAAAAATCCTTACCAAACTTTGATAATGCCAAATAATAGCATTGCCAAATTTTGTTAAAGTAAAGAAAGGGGAGTGGTGTTTGGTTTGAGTCCTTACTAAATTTTAATAGAGTTTTAAGAGTAAAAAATTCCAAAATTGCTGAAATTTCTAGGGTATGGATGTATTAGTAGTGGTGTGTTTGTTGTTGCCTTACCAAGTTGAAAATGCCGACAAAAGAGAACAAACCCACGTTACAATGCTAGAGTGATCGTTGGCTGAGAAGGAAGCATTAGAGCTTTACACCCTTTATTAATTATTCCATTCCATGCACGATGAATTGCTGATTCCTTCCTCGCCCGCGGTTGCTTCCTCCGATGAGACAGCTAGCGTGGAATAAATTCTAGAAGTGACAACCAAGGCAAGAAAAGGACCAACAAAGTTGGACTACTTGAGTACAGAGAAAGACCACCTCGATCGGACGATCAGATCAAGCCATATTGCCAATTTGCCATTACATTGCCTCAAGGAAGAAGAAGAAAGAGCGAGCAAGCTAGCTAGCCGTAGCCTGTCTGCCACCATCTTCTCTTTTGGCGTTGGCAAGCTATATGCATGCAAAGCCAATCGAGATAGAGAGCTAGAAGTACTAGACTGCAGGCAGTAAGGCGGCCGCAATTAATGGCTGAGCTGACCGTGGGCGCCGTGAATGCGCTGCTGGGTGTCCTCCGCAACGAGCTGCTGCTGCTAGGGCGGCTGGGGAGCGACGTGCAGTTCATCAAGGAGGAGATGGAGAGCATGAACAGCTTCATGGCTCACCTGGCCAGGACGACGCCTGCCGCCGGCACGCACGACGAGCAGGTCCGGGCGTGGATGAAGCAGGTCCGGGACCTCGCCCAGGACTGCAGCAGCTGCATCGACCTCTACGTCCGGCGCAGCGATCCTGAGATCCACCGCACCAGGGGTCGCCTCAAGCGCTACCTCTGGTGGCTCCCATGGTCCGTGCGGAGGTTGATCGCTTACAACCAGGTGGCCTTGGAGCTTCGCGGACTCAAGGAGCGGGCACGCGACGTCGGCGACCGGCGGATGCGGTACGGCGTCAAGGTCCCGGGGGAGCCGCCAGCGCCGGTTGGAAGCAGCCACGGCCAAGAAGGCGCGACGCTGTCAGCAACTGCCACAATGGCACTGGCCCCGCAACGGATGGATGGCGACGATGACGACGACGACGTCCATCATCGTCGTCATCACGCGGCGGCGGCCGACAGCGGTGACGACCGCCGTGGACTAGCTGTGCAGCCTCTTACTCTGGAGGAATACTTCGCCGAGATGATTGTCGAGTGGCTCAAGAAGCAAGCCGAAACCAAACAGACGTCGGCGCAGGTGAAGCATGGTAACATACCATGCGTCGGCATTGTTGCATCAGGCATGCAGAACACGGGTGTCATTGCAAGTGAAGTTTTGTCTTTGGCGACCACCCGTTTCAAGGACTTAGATGTGATCTGGATCAACCTCCCAGCGTTGCACGACCGTTGGGATTTTCCGCTACTAGCCAGGGAGACCCTCAGCTACATCCTGCGAGAATGTGAGCTCAAGGAGAAGAAGAGGAAGAAGAAGCAAGAGGAGCAACGGAATACGACAGGTGAAGAAGACAAAGAGGTGATGCCTGTGGTGGTGGTGGTGGACGAGGGGAAACTTGTATCGCAAGCTTCGACTTTCAAAAGCAGAGAGTATTCCGAGGTCATGAATAAGATCAACAAACTCAACATCTCCAACCAGATCTGGAAGATTCAGAGCAAGATTGATGAAGCCAAGAAGAAAATTCAAGAAGCCGAAAGCAAAAGGACTGAAGACGCCAAGAGCAAGGTTGACCAATTCGGGAAAAAACACAAGATTCAACCCTTGGATGTATTCGTCCAGGCGCTGCGGCTCACGCGGCAGCGGACCTCCACCAAAACCTCCTCATCCTCATCCTCCTCCTCCGACTCCGACTCCAGCGCCTGGTCATCGTCATCATCCTCCAGCAGCAGCACCTGGTCATCGTCGTCATTATCATCATCGTCGTCGTCGTCGTCGTCATCATCATCATCACTGGAGGAGGCAGCCATCTCCACCGGTTCGTCGCCAGAGGAAGCAGCCAAGATACTTCATGCGTATATGGAAGAGCAAAAGCCCGAGATTAATCTCGATGTTATCCAATACCAAGATATCCTGCAGGAGCTGTTCTTGGTCAGCAACAATGGGCCAACGAAGGAGATGCCCCAGCTGCAGGAAGCTAATACAACTAGTGCTACTGCTATGGGTGCGGATCAGATTGAAAATATCGTCCGCGGGATTGTACCGGACATCATACGGAAGATGCAGCAGCAGGAAGGAAGCTCTGTCAACAACAAGCAACCTGCAGGGCTAGCCCCATCTTCAAAGCCGAGTGGTTGTGATGAAACCGCCGGTGGTGATGATCATGGTCTAGCTGCTGCAGTACAAGAAGCCAAGGAGAAGCTGCGCAAGATCTCGTTGGAAATTGAGCGCCACCTGGTGAACAAAGGGATAGTGAACAAGATTATGAAGCATCTGGAAAATAAAAAGATCCTGATTATCATCCAAGATGACTATGACATGCTATATTACCAGTGGGAGTTAACCCGAAAGGCTCTCAGCCTGATGGGTTGTGCTAGGGGCAGTGCAGTGATAGTGACTTCAAAGAACAAACAGAGGGCTGGGGAATTTTGCTATCCACCAGAACAGGAGCCTATGGCTTGTTCCCTTGTTGGAGTTTACTATGATAGAGTGCTTCGGCTTACAAGTCAGTATGAGAAGGAAGATAAAGCACATCGCTCGGAGATCCTCCATGGCATCTTAGATAAGTGTGATCCACATGAATTCTGCATGAAGATCTTCGCTCATGCTCTATATGCTAATCCCAATAGGAGCGAAGAAGATCTCGCCAAGCTGCGGGACCGTCTAGTTTCGCAGCAAAAACCATTGGGTAGTAATACTACTAAAATGTTCAAGTTTTCCTACAATGATCTGCAAAAAGACTACAAGTCCTGCTTGCTGTATCTAGCCATCTTTCCTCAAGGTCACAAGATCAGGCGGTCAACCTTAGTAGGACGGTGGATCGCAGAAGGGCTCATCACAAGAATGGAAGACTGGCCAAGTACAGTGCATCAAGCCGAGCGATGCTTTGACATGCTCATCGCTCGATGGCTTGTCTATCCCGGTGATGTCAGTGCAACAGGAGAGGTCAAGAGCTGCTTCGTGGGTGAACCTGTTCATAGAATCATTACCAATATTGCAAAGAAACAACACATTGTAGATGCACGCCTATCACATCACTTGGCTCGGCACTTCTCCATTTTCAGCGATCTCCGACTCCGCAGGTCTGAGAATATCGACGATTTTGTGATGAAGCTTCATAGATATGCACTTCAATTGACGCAGCTTAAGGTGCTTGATCTAGAAGGTTGCCAATGCTTTGACAAGAGCTCCAGCTTCCTAAAGGATATATGCAACAAGATATTACTGCTCAAGTATCTGAGCCTAAGGAGAACAAATATTAACTGTCTACCCCGTGAAATCAGGAACCTCCATGAGCTAGAGATATTGGACATTAGGGAAACTAGCGTGCCTGCGCGTGACACAAAAGATGTTGTGCTCCTGAAGCTGAAGCGCCTAATGGCTGGCCGTGTACCATATCCAAGTCCAAGCAGTCCTTCCATCACTACCATTGAGAATGATGGGGATTTATCCTTCTCCAGTGTCCGGCTTCCTTACAAGATCAAGTTAATGGAAAGCATGGAGGTACTTTCTAATGTCAAGGTTTCATGGAATGGCTCAGAGTTAATAGACATCGGAAGCTTATGGCAGCTGAGGAAGCTCGGTGTGGTCATCAGTAACAAGCAAATTCACGTAACGAATCTGCTTGAAGCAATCGGTGACCTGAATGAGAATCTTGAGTCTTTGTCAGTCACTGTGCTTGGAAACATAAGCGAGGATTCTCCTTCCAATAGTGAGGACAGCTTACAAAAAGAAAGGTTAAGACAAGCTCCAAAGCGTCTCAATAGCCTAAACATCAGCGGAAATTGCGGAACCACAAAAAAAGGGCTGCTTTGTTTACTGTTGACTAATGGTTGGGACAAGCTTACCAAGTTAACTTTCAGCAGGACCTCGCTGAAGCAAGACAGTCTGAAGGACATCAGCGAGCAGCTGCCCAACCTGTTCTGCTTCAGGCTCCAACACGAGGCATACACCGAAGAACAGATCACCTTCGAGGAGAAAAGGTTCCTGAATCTCAAGTACCTCATCATAGAAGGCAAAAACATGGTCAGCATTAGATTTGAAGAAAATGCAGCTCCTGATCTCGAGAAGATCGTCTTGTCCTTCACGTCCATAGAGTATCTTTATGGAATCACTCACCTTCCAAACCTGAAGGAGCTCGAGCTGAACGGAATTAATGACTTTCTTCAACTTGCATGTTTCGCTGGTGCTCCTTTCCTTTCCAAGGTAACTCTCCGGTGCACCATGCTGGATCTTAGTGAACTGAAAATACTGGCCGAGCTGCCCAGCTTGCGCAGCCTCATGCTCGTTTTGGACCATTGTTCCATTGGAAATAGACTCAAATTCAACAAAAGCGAGTTCAACAATCTCAACCTCCTCGTTGTCGAGTGCTCCGACGTCACCAGCATCAACTTCACCAAAGGATCAGCACCTAAGCTCGAGAAGATCGTCTGGTCTTTCACCACCAAGATGGAGTCTCTCTCCGGTATCCGCTACCTCCCGCAACTGAAGGAGCTCGAGCTCAACGGTGACCATGTCCCTGATCAGGTGAAGCATGACATCAACTCACATAAAAACAAGCCTCTTTTTACACACAGGAAGCCGCCGCATGATCCGTCCTCCAAGAAGAAAGAGATGCAGAAGAAGTAGAAGAGGAAAGGTCTCTGTTTCAGAGCTGGTCGTCCTCCAAAATCAACAAGTGTCGGCACCTCTAGCTGATGAAAGCTAGCTAGGTTTCCATTCTCCATCCATCCATCCATCCATCCATCAACGAGGATCAAGCTTCCCTAGCTCCACTGCTCGTCGGTAGGTGTGGTTCATCCGTCGTTGCTACGTCCCTGTAAACTGCTGTCTGCATGTGTCTACGACTGCTCAGTGTGCATGCGTTGATGGTTTGGCTTGTGTGTGTGTGAGCCGCATGGTTACTACCTTAGCTGCTAGCTGCAGCCTGCGTGCGTGATCATCTGACGGCACGCACGAATGCATGCTAGCTAGAGCTAAGCCGGCGTAATAACGGCTGTGGCCTATGCAGTTGAATTTGCTCACCTGATCTAGCGAGCTGGGTTTGCTCGGTCGATCGATTTGTGTGGCGGCTTGAATAATTTCATCCGCACGTACCCTCCTGTGCGCGCGGATGCGTGTGCGTGCGTGCCTGCTCATTGTGGATTCAGATTTGTGTGTGTATGTATGTGTGGCTTGGACCAGGTGTGGTTGCATGTAAATAATCGCGAGATATCTTGCAGGTTAATTACTCCGGTGAGTAATTAACCACCATGAGCTATACGTATTTGTGGGAAACTGTTTTTATCCCTTACAGGGACGTCTCCTCCCCTCTCTTGCATATTATTCAAATAGTTATAAACTAATGTATGATATATAAGTTCACAAACATGTGAGTTTAAATTCAACTTAAGCAAAAATAACAAATATGACTAAATAGTACACGTACTAGTTAGAATTTAATTTGTTATTTTTGTTTCCACTTATGTAGGTTAATTTTAAAATTGCATGTTTAGGAAGTGATATATCATGTATTGATCTAAATTGTCAAATATTTTCATAATTTTCATAATAATTTGGATGACATGCAATAGCACTAAAAAAAGAAAGAACGTCCCCTTAAGGGATGAAAATCTATCTCCATACTTGTCTATATTTGTTTTATGCTACACTAGTTGTCAAGGAACTCTGGAATTTTCAGCAGTAACGACAAACAGAAAGATATACGCATGGCAATAAGTTTGTAGTGTGTTGTTAATTAGTATATTTGATAGAGTAATTACTTGTTTAATTCCGTCGGGCATGTGAATGATTTGGAAATGCATGCGTTGCATCTGCCTAGTCAGTGCCACAATGGAGCTAGCAATTCAGCGCCAAGGTTAGCAATTTCGTTTCAAAATTCCGGAAATTAAATTTCAGTCCCCCGCACGAAACAATTTCGTCCGAAATTTCCATTTTTTTTAAATTTAGCAAAATGTATTTAAATTTGGCCAAAATTTGTCCAAAAATCAAATATTTTGGACAGAAATTGGTGGACCATTGGAAAATAAATTGGTGAATAAACAGCGATTCCCACCTCAGTAAAAAAAAAATCATCAATTAGTAGAATTCTAACACCTACACACCACATGTCATATAGCTATACACTTGGTGAAAGAAAGAAAAGGGAAAGAAAGAGGCAGCATCGACGAGCTGGTTTCTCCGCCGCAGCTCGTCGCTTGCTCCAGCCCGCATCCCGTAGCTTGCCGGTCGCTAGTGGTGGCTCCCCGTCGTTCCTAGCAGCCGGATCTGCTAGAGCTTGAGGGTAGCAGCGTGGGGACAAACGAGGCCGACAAGGAGACAATGACGGTATTGGCGAGAAGAGGAGGGGAGGCCGGTGGCTGGATCTGGTCGGTCGAGCTACTGGAAAATAGAGGGGAGGGGCTCTATGTCTGGAGACGAGGTCAGTAGCCGAGCTCTCCTCGAGCAGCTCGCTGTTGGTCGTCCACGAGTGGGAGGCGTCGGCGGCAACAGGGAGGTGACGGTCCTAGATCTGCCGACCTCTTGTCTCCGCAGAAGTGGAGACACAACGTGAAACAACAAGAGCGATAGTTCGAGCAAGGCCATGTCATTTTACAACTAATGCTAAAATCAACTGGTACAATAGGTTGGTTATTGTGTTGATTACATCTCATTAACCAAACAATTAATTATGCATGCACATATCACAATGTGTTTGATTAAGAGTGAATTTTATCCTTGTGGCCACATAGTTAACAGAGCAAACACCACATAGTCAATAAACCATATCAACCAAGTTTGTGCAATTCCATATATCCGACAATGTAACAGAGGATAAAGCAAAATAGGAAACGATTTACAGACCCAAAAGTCACAACAATAATTTGACATTAAGCAAAAATACATATAAATATGTTGTCCAACAGATGAAAAAAAATCCAATTAACCATATACTTTTGATAGCAGAATAATTGCATCATATGACAATTGTTTTAACTACCTTCAACCTACGAAGATAAAAACACAGAAATGGCACCACACACAAGGATAACACACAAATGAGATAGTAGTTCTTGATCTCCATTGACCAAGTGCAATCTTTCTTGCTCTCTTGCCACCACTCTGACAATTGTCTCTGACCATTGACCTTGCTCTCCAGGTCAACCTCCTCGATGGAGCTCTCCTGTTGAGGACGAGCTCCTGCAGGTAAGGGAACACGGCGGCGTGCCGTCACCGCCAAATCGATCGTGGGTGATTTGTTAAATTTAGGGGGAATTTGGATCTAGATTTCTATTTTTTTTACCAAAAAACATCTTACACAAGCGGGTCTCTTTAGACTACCGTCCTTGAAAATCAATTTTTGTTGCAAGACGGTCGCATGGACTACCTGCAAAAAAAACAATTTTAGCCGCCTGCCTGTAATGACCCATTTTCTAGCAGTGCGATGATATATGTGCCACATCCAACAGAATGAGCATACGTGGAAAACGCAAATATAATTTTCTTTTGCATAATACGTGATGAAGTGTTATCGAAGATTTCTATCTAATTTGAGAAGAGGCTTTCGTTTCGTTTTATGTTTTTAGTTTATTACGGTGTTTTCTTCTCTGGCAAATCTTTACATATAGAAACAAATAAACCCAGCATAAATTTACTAATTTGGAAAAAAATAGCACATATCTTTTTCTTATGGAATCTAATTGATTTTTCGCGTAATTTTGCACGGAGCTAGACTTTAAATTAGATTCACTATACGATTTGTTGGTTATTTTTCCCTATACAATTGTATTATTTTTATATAGTAGATTCAAAAGATAGAATTATTTTGACTTGATATACAACTGGTAGCTTTCGATCATAGACATAATCGTATATGATAGACATCTATTAGCTTCCATAGATGTAATTGTACTTGATATGTATTTAAAGCGATCTTGATCAGACGGTGAAATCCTTTTTTCTTTTCTTTGAGTAACGTGTAATTTCTATATCTCTGAAGTGAATGTGGCTACTCAACCTTTGTGCTATCTTAATAATATAATAGATAGACACGAAATGCTCTAAATTGGACCCATAAACAATTGCAGCTCCTAAAATCTTCTTGAAACGAATTAATATAACACTTTTACATTATCTCCTACATGGCTACACGCCACGCTGCTCCTGCTACCAAATTTCGTTGAGTTAAATCATGGTCAAAAAAATTTTTGTTCAGTTTAAAACAAAAAAAAAATTGAAACGATGGCGAGGGATTACCATGGATGTGCGGGCCGGAAGGCCACTAAGCAAAAGGCTATTTGCTGGGCCTTTCCAAGCCCACTAGGCCAGGAAGCTCAAAACTCTCGACGTATACGACTGTGCTGGGCTGGTCCATGACAAGTTAGCACAGCATGTGTTATCGAATTTTTACTGTTACTAATTTAATTTTTTTTTTAATTTATAAAACTAATTTTCGATTTGGATCATTTGCAGATCTACCTTCTTGCCTTCGTGGGGCACGGCGGTATTTAAAAACCGCCGTGGCCCAGGGCGGCGAATGGTATCCCCGTCAGCCGCGGCTAACGGCGCCGGCCGCCGTTAGCCCGGGGAGGCCACGTGGCCTTGCCGCCCTGGGGGACGGCGGCGAATGCCTCGCATTCGCCGCCGTCCCCCAGGGCGGGTTATAGCCAATCGCCGCCCTGGGGGACGGCGGTTTTTAGCCCTACCCTATAAAATCCCTTCCCGCACTCGCCGCGCGTCATTTCTCCCTTCCGCCTCCAGCGTTCGTCCAATAGAGCTGAGGGAAAAGAGGAGCAGTACAGCGGCGAAGCTCTCACAGATTTTTTAACCGAATCCAGGTATTTTTTTGCTCTTCCTCTGTTATGTAGTCAATTTTTTAGACAAATGTTAATTAGTACTAGACACGTAGTGTAATACCCGATATAGTATGAAAATATTAGCGGTTTGGCATAACCATCGTTAGTGTTAAATTTATTTGGCCGTACTAGAAGAACATAGCGGAGAGGTAGTAAATTGTAGATATTTTAAAAATAAATATGCTCCGCCATGGCCATCGTTGGTATACGTCATTTTGACACGTTAGATAAACCTAGCGTATAACTTTATTAGCGCCGCTGGGTCAGTTTGTAAAATATAGAAATGGTAATGGTTTGACTCATACGTATAGCCTTTTTATGAAACGAATATTGATTAGTACAGATTAATAAAATCTTTTTTGTGAACAGAAATGGCAAATAGAGTTGTATTCGCGATATATCACGGTGAAGGAAATGTCAGACAAGGACAATATGGGGTAGATTTATCGGAGTTCAACGTAGCACAAAAGGGAATTATAGCTCCAGCTGAGAGAAGTTTTCCTGGAGTTTACAATTGGTTAATGAGGGGATTCGGAGTAGATCCTCAAGTAAATGCAATTACGGTGTACGCACTGGTTAGCTGGGCTGTGGAAGGTTTTTGGTGGGAATTGATGCCAATAGATTCGACGGCCAGCTGGGTATTTTTTGTGGAGAGTGCACTGCAGCGAGGATGGGCACCGAGCATCCTAGTGGTAGTGCATGACGTGGTCAGCATTGATCAGGCTGGTCCGAGTACAGCGGAAGGGCCCGATGAAACAGGGGAGCAAAATGAGGCAGAAGACAAGGGTGCCGAAGAGGAAGGAGGCCAAGAAGACATGGGACCCGGGGGGTTTGCAGATGAAGGGGAGAGACACTCAGGTCTAGTACAGGAGATGGAAATTGAAGACTCAGAACCTGAGCATATGGAGGATGATGATTCTTCGGAGAACGATGTATACCCGGCAGAATGGGACAACGAGGACTTCTCTGGACTCGTTGTCTCAGAGGGGCACACCGTGGCATGGGAGTATCGGCAGAATGAAGTGGTGCAAGGCGCTAGATACGCCGAAAAAGCACAGTTGACAGAGGCTGTGAAGATGTGGGCCGTGTCACTTGGGAGGGAGTTCTGGGTATCAAAGTCCACCAGATCAGTGTATGAAGTGAAATGTGCAAGTTCAAGCGATGGATGTCCATGGAGGATGTACGCATCCAGGAAGAAATATGACGACTGTTGGTCCGTGTCAATCGTGACGGAGCACAACTGCCATCTTCCGAGTGTTCAGAAGTACCATAGGAACATATCATCTGCATTCATCACTTCAGAGCTATATTATGCTGTTGTGGAAAACCTCCGGTTCGAGCCCAAGTCAATTATCAGGCGCATCGAGGAGAAGTACAAGTACACCATTACATATGCCAAGGCATGGAGGGCCAAACAGAAGATAATTGAAATGAGATTCGGCAGTTTTGAAGCTTCGTACAATAATTTGCCTCGTCTACTGCAAACTATCTGTGCGAGGAATCCTGGCAGCTACTCTGAAATCAAAAGTTTCCCATCGTTAGCAAGTCCTGGGCAGAGCGTCCTTCAGCGGGCCTTCCTCTCTCTGCAGGCGTGCATGTTTGCATTTCTTCATTGCAGGCCCATTCTCTGCATCGACGGCACGTTCCTAACTGGAAAATACAGAGGGCAAATGTTGACGGCAATCGGAGTAGACGGGAACAACCAAGTGTTGCCCATGGCCTTTGCCTTCGTCGAGAGCGAGAACACAGAGAGTTGGTACTGGTTTCTATAGCTGGTTAAGGAAAAGGTGGTGGGGATGAGGCTAGATGTATGTCTCATACATGACCGTCATCCAGGGATGCTGCGTGCAATTAAGGAGCTACGAAACGGCTGCGCAGACAAGGGATACCCTCCGGTGTGGGAAGATGTGAAGAGCAGATGGTGCATGCATCACATGGGCGCAAACTTTTATAAGCAATTCAGAAACAAGGAGCTGATGGCCATGTTCAAACGTTTGTGCGCCCAGAATCAACAGAAGAAGTTCAATGAGCTGTGGAGGAGACTTGATGAGCTGACAGCCAAACATAGACACGAGAGTTCTGCAAGACCCCCAGCTAGAGGTGTTGACGGCCCTGAAACTCTAAGTGCACTTCCCACCGATGACGGTACATTCAGAAGGAGGCCCGGTTCCTCGGTTAGCAGATTTTCGCAGTGGATCGAGCACGAGCCGAAGGAGAAATGGGCATTGCTGTACGATGAAGGTGGAGCAAGGTACGGCATAATGACCACGAACCTTGCAGAGGTCTACAACTGGGTCATGCGTGGTGTGAGGCAACTCCCCCTTGTTGCCATCGTGGAGTTCATCCTACATAAAACACAGACGTACTTCCACGACAGGTGCAGACAGAATGACCCATCTATGGCCGATGCAAACCTTTGGTTCGGCACCAAAATGACAGAGTACCTTGAGGAGAAATGCAAGAAGGCAAGAGAGCACCGAGTCCGAGTGCAGGGCACACGAGAGCGTAGATTTGAGATATTGTGTGCCGACAGGTCCATGCGTGGCATATTCGCAAAAAAACCTATACAAGAGTGTGTCCTAAAGGAAGATAGGACATGCACGTGCTCCTGCCGGAAACCAAGCTTGTACCACAAGCCCTGTTCTCATGTCATTGCCGCTTGCGGGGAGTGCGGCATTGATGAACGCCAATATGTGTCTCCGTACTTTATAAAGGAAGCAATCATGCATACATGGAGTACCGAGATCTTTGGTTTCGGCATCGTCGGCACTTTCACTGAAGACACAAGTCTAGTTTATTACATCCCTGACCCGACGAAGGCAAGGAACAAGGCAGGCCGACGTCGGACACGGAGGATACGCAATGATATGGACGAATCCGAGGCCGGCGTTAGCGCTCAACGTTGCAGTAGGTGTGGAGAGGAGGGACATACCTACAAGAAGTGCACGAAAGACGCCGAGGCCCCAAGTGCAGCGGAAGTTCCTATGGAAGGATCAGGCAACGACGGAAGGCGGCCAACTGGGGAAGGCACCACTGATAGGCAGCGTCATCGCAGGCGTCCTCGTGCACCTTCGGGTTATGTTGTCTAGTATAGCCGCTGGTTGATGATGTAATCTCCCTGTAATGTATACCAATATGCATGTACTGCTATCTGATTTTTGTTTTAGTGTGGGTCTTTTAAAGGTAATTTGCTGTCTGTTAATTTTCTGACTGTAATGCACTATGTTTAATTGAGCTATTCCGTTCCGCTTCTTTTTCCTTGCAGGTATGGACTACCAGATGCCTGAGCTGCTGGATCACGCCACCGATCAGTCCCATCGGTCGTTTCTCTCGGCGGTGCAGAACCTCGAGCTCGGTACCTTACGTCCTCGACCTTCTAGGCGACTCCTTCCCGTGGACGACAGGTTCATGACTAGGTACGTACGAACGTTGTACTGTGAATCTGTATATGTCAACTTACTAACTTGCTTTGTTTTGATTGTCAGGTTGCGGGAGGCAGGCCTTCTGCCGCTGTGTAGGCTGGTAGCAGCCGCAGTGGAGCCAGATGACCCGACGAAGAAGTGGGGTATCGATCGGTCGCTGATCACATCTCTTGTGGACCGGTGGAGACCGGAGACGCACACCTTCCACCTCTCATGCGGTGAGATGGCCCCCACGCTGCAGGACGTCAGCTTCCTCCTTGGGCTGCCTCTAGCCGGCGATGCGGTGGGCCCAGTTGACGGGCTGCAGGCGTGGCGAGAGGACATCCTGCAGCGGTTTGCCCCGGTTCACCATGCTCCGGGGCTTCCCCTCGTCGGCGACATCTCCCCGTACACGCATACAGGCCCCCCTCAGGCTTGGGTATTGAGCTACACGGTAAGAATGTTTTCTTGTTGTTTTATGTTCGTCCTTCAGTCCGTACTAGAATTACAGTGTCAACTTCCTTATATGTTACCGCAGTCTGATCAGCTAGACCCGGAGGCCGACGCGTACTCACTGCAGAGGAGCCTGGAGGCGTACCTGTTGTGGGTGTTCGGGTGGGTGATGTTCACCAACTCGCACGGCCACGCAGTCGACAAGGGCTTGATCCCTTACGCGAGGGAGATAGCCGACGCTGAGGACGGTGCTGTTCCCCAATACAGTTGGGGATCGGCAGTCCTTGCTGCCACGTACAGGGGTCTGTGCGACGGCTGCAGGAAGACCGAGCCAGAAGCGGTCTTCACGGGTTGTCCACTTCTCCTACAGCTCTGGGCGGCAGAGCGGTTCGCAATCGGCCGCCCTGTTGTGGACCACAGTCCGTACGAGGCGAGCCTGTACGTGGGTGTCCCACCGAAGGACTATCCGACGATGGGGACGGTGTGGTGTCGTCGTGAGGTATGTTCGGTGTTAGAACCGTCTCGGTTTTTTATGTTACTTGGACTAACGAGAACTCTTTTCCTGTTTGTAGCGTCGGTACGCTCACGTGCAGGTGCAGAAGTCGTACCCAGGCTTCGTCATGGAGTTCGACAGGATCACAGACGACGACGTTGTCTGGGAGCCGTACAGCGCCGAGGCGAGGCACGCGTGTGCGCCGCGTGGGCTGTCGTCCATCTGCACCAGGGACCAGGCGTATTGGCTGACGATGACGCCGATGCTGTTCGACATTTCTGTCGAGCCGCACTGCCCGCAGAGTGTGATGCGGCAGTTCGGTATGCGACAGACCTTCGGCCATCAACAACGCAGGGGCGTACCGCAACACGTTCATAGGTATATGTGGAAATGAATATTCCGTATTGTTATGCATTGTGTCACCGGTTGTGCTCTGCAGGTTAAATCGGCGTGGCCAGGCCGCCGGTAGGCTGTGGAGACCCACCGTCATCGACTACATCAACGACTGGCTCATAGCCACGGAGGACGTCATCACGGAGCTGCACCCCTACACAGCCGCCAGGTATGAGCAGTACCTTTCCTGGTACCAGACCCGTACCAGACTACGGGTGACGTACACTCCCGAGGCTCCACAGGCGCACGTCGCGGGGGTGCGAGACGCATACCCAACACACCACGACCAGGACTACTTCCGCGCGGTGAGTCAATGGTTTTCATACTATTTTCGACGGTAGTTACCACGCGCAACTAACCACGCATGTCCTGCTGAACAGACGGACGATGCTAGGCAGGTCCACACGGAGCTGGACCTACTGCGGCAGCGCCTACAGGCTGGCATCCCTCTCACGCAGCAGGAGCAGACGATCACGTTCGACCGGCTGGGCAACACGATGCGCTCGGTCGTCCGTGCTCTGACTTGTCGCCGTTCCGATGCAGTCCCACCGATGCAGATACATATGTGAGGTCCCCATGGTGAAGGGACATGGCAGGAGCGGCGGGTTCTGCAGGGGCCAGTACGTCGTGGGGAGCAGGTCCTTCTGGTACCGCCGAAGGATCGAGGTCGGCAGCCTCCACGATCGGGCGAGGATTGTCAGGTACGTCAGGATTGAACCTATTCTCCATAACTAACTGCACTTTTTATGCGGCTGACGCGAGCTTTTCTTTACCAGACCCACGCGGCGGATCTCACCACCACCTGGGGGACACTGGGCGAGGATCTGCCCCGAGCACCTCTGCTTGGATCTGTACTGAGGACGACCTCCTTCCGGAGCAGGACGTGATCGGGTCGTCACAGCTTGGAGGTGCACCGCACACACAGCCGCACGACGCCGGTGCTTCCCCTGCTGCTCAGGCGGTCCGAGCCACCCGTGGGGTACCGGCGGACCGCCTGACGTACTCGCGTGGGCACGTGCGAGCGCAGCCTAGGAGGACGAGGAGGTGTATGACCTAGGGGCTATTGTTGTATTTATTTATTTATAGGACTCGCATTACTTGTTTAAATTTGTCATGTCTATATTCACCCCCTGTAGACTCGATCCCATCCTTCGGATACATTGTACTGCTAACAATGTAGTCTCCCTTGTTGTATTTCGTACTATGGTTTCGCATTCATCATGCCGCAATGCGAATGGCTCGCATCTAGCTAATATCACTATGCTATTGTACGTGCACTGCGTTAAGTATCGACCGAGTGGATGACGAATAATAGAATATATCGTCTTCCAATGTCGAATTAAAAATCATTCAGTACGTATATTGCGCAAAAATTTGGGAAAAAAATTCATAGGCCCTAACATTCTGTTCGCCTGGGGTCCTAAGCCCCTCACGTAAAACGGACCGGCCTATTACCATGTCATTAATTAAGTTTTACCGAAAATAAACTTGAAAAATGATCAGCACGATTTTACAAACCAACACCCACGATCGTCGAATTATAAAAAAAAACTTTAAAAAACATACCCTAAACCACGATTAAAACTAAATTTTGTGAAGCGTGTAGGCGAAAGACGGGGAGGAGTGGATTGCGAGTGCCGATCCAGACATACGAGGAGTGGAATGCGAGTAGCGATCCGGAAATACCCTCAGTTTGACAAGTTCTTTTCACGACGTGAACAATCTATGATATTTGGTTTTTTTTTAAACATCGACCCAATAAATGCAATGGCACAATAAATAGAATTTAAGAATTTAATTTTGACAAATAAATTTTCAAAAATTTTGGGGTTAAAAATGAGCAACAAAATTTTCAAATTTGGTAATTTGCAAATGGCTCCAGGGGGCCGAGGCCTGGGCTGGGCAATGGTCCGATCGGGAGGGGGCAACGGTCCGATCTGAGGCAATGGTCAGTCCGATCAACGGTCAACGGTCCGATCATGTGCATTCCGATGGCCCGATTCCTGGGCGGATGGTCTGATCTTGGGCAATGGTTAGTCCGATCAACGGTTCGATTCGAGGGGCAACGGTCCGATCGGACGGTCCGATATCTAATCGGACGGTCCAATCCGAGGATTCGGACCGTTCGATCGCTGTGCGGACGGTCCTATGCATTCGTCGCCCTGGGGGACGGCGGCGAATGCAATTTTGCAATCGGCCCCCTGGGGGCATTCGCCGCCCTGGGGGACGGTGGCGAATGCAATTTTGCAATCGGCCCCCAGGGGCCCGAATGCAAAATGCGGCAAGGCCACGTGGCCTCCCCGGGCTAACGGCGGCCGGCGCCGTTAGCCGCGGCTGATGGGGATGTCATTCGCCGCCCTGGGTCACGGCGGTTTTTAAATATCGCCGTGCCCCACGGCAGCAAGAGGGTAGATCTGCAAATGATCCAAATCGAAAATTAATTTTGTAAATTAAAAAAAAATTAAATTAGTAACAGTAAAAATTCATGTGTTATCGCTGAATTTGTGACGAATTTACAAATTCAAATTGAGTTTTAACTTATAGCATCCACATAACTTGTAAGGTGTAGTGCATGCATGCACCATACGCGTGTGAAATTATCATTCGTTCATAGAAAGGAAAAATCGAAGAGGAAGAAGCTGGTGTTATAATGTAGTGTGCTCTGACAGTCACGCTCGTAATATTCAGTTGGTTCAGAGCAACGAGACATAAGTTGCAAGTCGGATTGCTACACTTGTTTGCATGTTCAATCGAGTGGTATATGGCAATTAAAAGAAGTAATCAACCAGCTCGGTAAAGTTGCATTGCTTAGTGCTTTTTATCACACACAAACGCATGACAATATGCAGATCGATCGAGGAGTTGTGGTTATATCTTTCTGTGTGTGTGTCTATATATATATATATATATATATATATATATATATATATATATATATATATATATATATATATATATATATATATATATATATATGGGCTATGGTGCGGCATGCCGCACAACCCCCTCCGTGCGGCACGTCCTAGGCCGTCGGATGGGCGCGATCGACGGTCCCGAGACATTCCCACGCCCCGCCCAGGACCGAGCCTGTGCATCCCGAGACCGGAGGCGCGACCCGGGGCCGGAAATGCCCCGGACCGTCGATCGCGCCCATCCGACGGCCCGGGGCATGCCGCACGGAGAGGACCGTGCGGCATGCCGCACCATAGCCCCTCTCTCTCTCTCTCTCTCTATATATATATATATATATATATACACCAATGTCTTTCCTAAATACCGGATGCAAGCCGATAATTCTATCCCTATGTAATTATACTTGTTATTTAGGAATAGAGTGAGATACTGGATAGAACCAAAAAGTGGAGTAAGAGATCTGTTATTTAACTAAAGTAGAAAGAGTCTTGCTGAAAATATAACTTGCTTCATTTGCTCTAGTTTACCAGATGGAAGAATAGGACTCAAAAGTAAAAAAAAACAATTCTAAGTCTGATTGCGGGATCTCGTTGCTTAACCTGCTCCTTGATAAAGAGCCAAACTTCTTCGGATTTGCGTTGTCCGTTCGGTGAATCAGATTTGCATTGTTCGTTCGGTAAGGTTCACCTGTTTAATTCCTTGCGAATGTTTCCGCAGATGAAAACATATTTGAATTCGTTCCAAATATTCCCACCCGTGTACATGAAAATCAAGTCATTTTCTACTTGGCCTATAGACGTGTCTGGACACCACCCCATAATACCTTTACACATTCCATCCTTAGCAGTTTCTTTTTAGATCGAGGCCTCCTACTGGCACAGGTTGGACCAGCGAAAAGCAATAGCCTCCGTGTTTGATGATGTAAAAATAAAATTATTAGATTTATCATTAAACAAATTATCATAATATGCAACACTATTTATTTAAAATAATTTATATTCATATATAGTACTCCCTTTGTCCTTAAATACAAGGGAACTTTTTCTTTTTAGAAAGATTAAGTTTGAAAAGAAAAGACTAATATATCTCTCATTAAACAAGTGATGATTTGGGTAGGATACTAAGTGAGGGATAAGATGGAAATGAATTTGAATAAAAGTAGTTGATGGGATAACTAGCGCTATAAAACCCATTATATTAGAGAACAAGTTGAAACCTTAAAATTCCTTATAGAAAGGAACGAAGGGAGTATTAGTTAAAATAGCACATTAAAGAATACGTTGAAGTTCGAAAGAGTTTATATTTGTAGACGAAGGGAATTTCAACCTTACTCAATTTGCGTGCGTGTATTGGGAGGCCAATGTACTTCGCTGGAAAGGATTGCCATCTCACTGGGCAGCAGTGTTTACAATTTTGGTTTGAAATTTCGAGAATATCTTGTAGGACCAGGATGGCATCGGTCAGAGGGAGTTGAATAATCATTGATTACTTTTTCAAAACAACGAAAACAAACGCACAATGAAAATAAAAATAGATGATATAAAAGTTATTCTAATATTATTAGAACACTAAATTAAACACCCTAATATGCAAAACACCCATAACAGACCTTCAAGTCACAGCTACAATACCGTACAGTATCATGCTACAGTACTACACAGTGTCACGCTACAGCGCCAAATAGTAAAATCAACAGATCACTTAGAACAAAAAATGTTGAACTTCACTAATTCAAATCGTTTCACGTAGAACTTGACATAAACTCTAGACATAGCATAAGTTCAATTTAACCAAGAAACATGAAAAACAATGGATGAAATTGACAGGATCTACGCAAACTTAAATCTGAATGAAAACTAGTATATGTACGGATGAAAACGGTCGGAAACGGTTGAAAAACTCCTCAATTGTTTTCTACTTCTACATTTGAATACGAAAGCGAAAACGAAAACGGTAAAGCCGGACACGAAAATGAACACGAACTTACGGAATTTCAGGAATTTCGAAAACGAACCAATTCGAGTGGAATTATGTTGAACACGGTCGGTATACGAAAATTAAATACAGAATACCGACCCACAATGCATAACAATTAACAAGTGCATGAACCAGTACATAACAATTAACAAGTGCATGATCTAGTTCAAGTCCATATAATAATTAACAAGTGCATGACTCTTGGTCTTAAATATTAACACAATTGTCGACACGCAAATACAAGTCTAGAACAAGCAATTAACAGAACATCTACAGTAGGATATGAAGTGCCAGAGAGAATTTCAGTGAGATCATAAAATTTCTTCAAGCAACCATAAATTGTCAATGCATTGCTCCATTCAGCAGAAGATGGAGAAATCTTGGCATACCTCTTGCGATTTGAAAACTTCAGCCTAATAAATGCATCCTTGTAGTACAAGGCATCTCTCAGCATTAGGTAGGTAGAATTCCACCTGGTTGAAACATTCATCGAGATACCCCTCTTTGTATCCAACCCAGCTTCGGTGGCACGCTTCATAAGCTTTTCCCACTGCAATGGAGACCCTTTCACAGTTAGTACAAGTGATTTGACCTTGCTGATTGTTCCTGAAATGACTTTCAACCCATCTCTAGCAACCAAATTGAGAATATGGCAGGCACATCTAACATGAAAAAACATCCCATCACAAACTAGGGAACCATTAGCATTCTCTTTCAGATCTGAAATTATATGGTTGACAGCCACTTCATTTGAACTAGCATTATCCAAAGTCAAAGCAAACAGTCTATTTTCAATGTACCATTTAACCATAACTTCAGTGAATGACTCAGACAACTTTGCACCAGTATGCCTTCCTTTTACATTGAAGAAACCAATAATTCTCTTTTGCATACGTCAATTATCATCTATCCAATGAATAGTAACACACATGTATCCTTTATTTTAGCATAAGGTCCACATATCCATTGTTGCACTAAAGCGGCACTTGACAGTTTTCAAGTGTGCATACAAAGTTTCTTTTTCTTCAAGATATTTGTCCATTGTTTCTTTCCTAACTGTGACACGGGACTTTATCGGAAAGCTAGGACGGAGAGATTTTATGAAATCAATAAGATACTCATGCTCAACTATATTGAAAGGATATTCATGCATGGTTATTGCCAAATTCAATTTCTTCAAGCTAGCTTCTTGGTCATATTTGTAAGGCTGGACATGAGCAATTTCAGTACCAAGGTTTTTACCAACTTTAAGCTGCTGTTGTCCCTCAACAATACTGTGCTTTGACTTCAAATGGTTCTTGAATGCAGTCGTCCCACATACGCCCTCAGCTCTGTACCTCTGCTTGCAGTTAGGGAAATTGCAGTATCCCCACAGCTGCTCAAACTGCTTTCCATCCACCTCTAAAACCTCCTTTTTCTTGGTGAAATACTTCCAGACAGATTATGTGCATTTCTTGAACCTTTTGCCAGAAAGGTGAGCCTGCTCTTCATCCTCGTCATCCTCATCATCGTCGACATTAATTGGAGTTGTGGTAGCTGGAGTTGTGGTTGTTGCTGGTGCGCCAGCGCCATTGCCACTGCAACTGGTGTCAACATTTGGAGCAGAAGAACCTATCACTGATGCTGCTACTGATGCTGCTGTAGTTGGACTTTCACAAGTTCCACTAGAGCTAATACTTTGATATGCAGGCCTTTTACTCCTTGATCCTGCCAAGAGCCAAGTGAAACATTGCTAAATCAGTGCATGCCAGTCCCAAATAATCAAGCAATCGGTCCCAAATCAGTACCTGCTGCTGGAGAAGCCGTTGCAGCTGGTGCCGCTGCTGGTGCTGCTGGCGGCGCTAGAAGGTGGCGCACGCTCTTGGTCTTGGTTTTGCCCTTGCCCTTCGTTCCAGGAGCAGAACCACCTTCTCCACTGGGCGCCATCGACGGGCAGGGTGGTGGCGCTGGCGGGGTGGTGATGCGACGATGCGGCCGGCGGACGCGGAGTTGGCTAGTGGCTGGGACTGGGAGCTTGGGAGTCTCAACTACGATGGGTGACGGCCGGCGGCGCTGGCGGAGTCCGGGGACACGGGTGGCCGGCAGGGTTGGACTGGAGGCGCGACCGTCGCGGCCTCGCGGGGTTGGAGTCGCGGTCGCGTGGATACGGGAGCCGGGCCCTGGAGGGAATGGGGAGCGGAGCGCCGCGCTGCCGCCAGCCAGGGACAGAGTCACGTCGCGTTCGGGAGGCAGGGACTAGGGAGGACTGAGGAGACGGACATACGGATACGGTAGTGGAGACTAGAGAGTAGGGTTTTCATTGGGCTGGGCCGCTGGGCTGCAGATTGGGCTGTGTAAGCTGGGAAGAAGGGAAACGGAGAAGATTGCTGCTGGCCTGCTGCCGTTTAGTACCACCTCGCGAATGGGATGCGTGAGGAGGCTGGGCGCCGCCTATATGAGATGAGAGGGTGACCTGTGTGTAATTGGCTGTATGGGCCAAATTCGGTTTGAACCGAATTTCAAAAACGGGATATTCCGAATTAAATGTAGAAAAGTAGAAAACGGTCGAAAAACGTCCAAACCGTTTTTGTTCTGATTTCGAATTTGGTGTTCCGAATTTCGAACCGAATTCGAATTTGTCCGAAAATACGAATTCATCGGGTTAAATATAGAAAACGAAGCGGTTCGGTTCGGGGTATTTCCGTTCCGTTTTCATCCCTAAGTATATGTGCACTAAAACCTAGATTAATTAAAAACTAACCAATAGATTTAAGACAAACTTGATAGGTAGAAACTAGACTTTATTTCGAATCCAACACAAAAAAAACCTACTAAAACTCACCCTGTACGAAAGCCAAATTAAAAAAGATATTGTAGATGAATTTGTTGAACTTTATTGATCAAATCATATTCCAAAGTGCCTATAAAAGCACCTTATCTCTCTCAACTCTCATTCACTCAAAGCACAGAAAAAAAATGATGTTTTTCTCTTCTATTCTCCATCACATCTCTCCTTTTACCTTTTATACAATAGAGTAGAGACAACCCAATAACCACATGATTTAGACCAACATGTCCCAATTAACCTATATGGACTCAAAATCCAATAATCTGTTACAAACTAAACAACCGGCCCCCTAGCTAGTCTAACTCCATCATATCCAAACACCACGGACCCAACAGGCGCACAACTTCCCTTTTCTATATCATCCATCATCTTCATGCGCCCAAGCTAGAGCACGTCCATCCAGTGATATCTCCCGACCGACTCTGGTATTGGAAACCCCATCCTAGTCCCAATCCATCGTCACTCGTCATGATCATCTCTTTGCTTCTCCTGCGCATCAAAGACAAAGAAAACATCTTCCAGAAATAGGTTCTTTCCAACTTGATACACATTAGTCTGAACAATACTTGCTTTTATCAATTATTCATCACACATAATACACTTGATCTAACATATCCGGCGCTCACCCCCGGCAAGAAACTATTTTGCCCAATTTTTCACTTTTTCTTTTTTTGTGAATTTAGCAAATTTTCTTTAGATCGGTCAAAATTTGTTCAAATTTTAAATAACTTTGTTTCAAAGTATTATGAAATTCTCAAATTTCGGTCTCGCCAGATAGATTTGGTGCATGCTGAAATAATAAACCCTATCGGGAAGACAATGCCAACGTTTCCGTGTCTGTCTAGTCACATTGAATCGGGGCAATCTCTCTTAGCCCGGCAAGCATGGAGAATTCTTCAAACTCCTGAGTCGCTCAGTGTTTGGTTAAGTCAATTTTTTTCCAAATGAGGATATGCTCCAGGCTTCTCTAGGGAGTAGGCCCTCACAAATTTGGCGTGTTATCTTAGATGGAAGAGATGATCTCGCACTCTCGATATTGGTTACAAACGCAGAGCCAGAACCGACAACCCAAAGCTGAAAGGATTGTCTAGAGGGGTTTTGTGGTCTTCAATATATGGTTGGAAGAATGATTTACTCAATATTTCTCTTCTGAGTTTGATGCTGATTTTGCGTGATACCATGTTGTAGTTCAACTTCTGTACCCAGATATGACATGTACACAATACCACATACATACCATTGTTTTGTTCCTGAATATATGAATGTATTTAGAGAGCACTAAAAGCACCACCGAATTAGAATCCCAAAAAATGTGGCTCCTATACACTTTCGCCAACACATAAGTGTAGGAAAAAAAAATGGAAACAAATAACACACGATCAAATCCTTCGAAGCAGCCCCAATCAAGACAAGAACGAATTAATCCTTTATTATTTAACCATCACTATTTGTTCGGTGAAGCCAACAGTTAACAGCCATTCCACATATCTGAACAAGAACAGCCACAATCAGTCCACCATCAGGATTGGATCAACAACGACATGGCAGCAAATCTTCGCCTCCGTCTCGAAGCTCCTTCTCATCGCCGCAGTCGTCGTCGCGCTCCTTCTCTCTGCCGGCGAGACTATCTTCTTCTACCCTCTCTGTGTCTTCCTCTTTGAAGGAGAAGCAAAACTGAACTGAAGCAGCTGATGGATGAAATGGGGATGGATGCAGGGAAAGAGCAGGTGCATTTGGACTACATGATGTTCTCGATGGGATGCGACATGCCGGAGTGCTACCGGCAGAGCAGGAGGGAAGGATACAACTACGGCCAGAATGGCCCGGACCTCGATTGCTGCTGCTTTGGAAGGGATGATGCATCACCAGAACCATCTGCACATCCATGAACTTAAATTCATTCATGCAGAACGAACCAGCTGAGCACGTCAAATGGGATTTTACTAGATGAATAATGCATGAATTCCACTTACTAAAACGCTGCAAGCAATTAATGTGTTGCTGAGAATTACTGAAGATAAGCACTTGAGTCTAAAGTTTCGTCCAAATTTGGTCCTCTTCGTTTCTCTCGTTTGATGTTTTATTTTAGTTCAAATCTATAAAATCTACAAATCTTGAATCAAATAAACCACATATGTGAGTAAATCTGCCAATTTATAAACAAACAAGCTTTATGACAAATATTACTGGAGCTCCTAAAATTTTCTAGAAACATGTTAATACTATATAAAATTTATATATAGTCCAGACCTAAGTGCATTGACGGTATATCTAAATAAATGTGATTTACTGCTTACACAGTTTTGTTCCGCCCACTGGTCGCTCACACAAGAGAAGCCATGGCGTTCATTAGAGAAGCGGAATCGGCAAGATGTTTACCGGTGTCCATATAAGCATATATATATATATAGGCATCATAGTCGAGTTTATATTCTCGGAATAATGGAATGGGTTTAGCAGTAAGGTTAGGTAGTGGACAAAACCAAACATAGATGTATAAACTTGTGGAAGGACTATGGATAGTTCGGTCAATACATGACTGCTATATTCAGCTATCCAACCACCAACAATAGTGATGATCTAATAATTGACTCCTATCATATGCCTGAACTTATGGTCATCATCATCAGCTTTATACAAGGAAGACCAACATATGACCAATTATGCCCTTATAAACCTCACTGTGGGAACGGTGAATAGTATAACAATTTTCGCTTGACAATATTTGAAAACATGTTTCAAAAAGGAACAAATAGCAGGCTTTACATTTTTAATTGCAGCGAACCATATGTGTGGATCTGAGCATTCATGTGATGTTGCATAACTCGAGCAGGAGATTATAGAGGGACAGCAACATAAATTTGTTCAATCATGATTTCCATGCGGCTTTAGCGAGATGTCATTTTTTGTTTGCAATGATTGTCTTAAGCTATTTAACACACTGTTTTCATCGGTCGATTGCTTCTCATTGATATTATAAAGTTCCGTTTGTTTTCTTTGTGGTTTATTACCACGCTATAATCTGTAGATTTCTTGTTTGCCAAATCTACAAATATAGAAAAAAAAACCAATTATTTGAGCAAATCTACCAATTTAGAAACAAATTAATCTTTAGCACAATCAATTTTGTATGGAAACAAGTGATGGCAGATTTGACATGGAAATACTACAACTTCCAAAATCTGATAGAAAGAAATTAAATCCACACTTTTTCAGCATGACATGGCCATTTGCTATCCAATTTTGTTGGATTTATTCAGTTCGGTAAAGAGAGAAGGAGCGATGGCAAGGCCCAGAACGGGAACGGCACGGATGTGCAGGCCCAAAGCCCAAAAAACTCAAAACTCATTTGGTATAGGAAAAGTTTATTTTACCTCCCTCAACTGCAGCCCCAGTCTGATTTTCGTCTCTCAATCATAAAACCAGATACACAAGCTCCCTGAACTATCATAACTGGTTCGTTTTGCCTCCCCTAAACGGTTTGGATAGCGGATTCATCCTACGTGGAGCCTACGTGCCATGTTGACCTGGGGTTCATCCGACATGGCATCTACGTGGCACTTAATGGTATTACAGTCCAATGTTTTCAAACTATCGGATCAACCCTTATCGCCTAGGCATCGATAAGGTCGATCAAACAGATTAATCATCCTGATCAACGATTAATCGAGGCTAATCGATCCTATATGTACCAGAAGTCCAAAACTGATATACTAAATATTATATCCTATATTCCTATAAAGCAAGCATCCAAGGAAATATTGATTGATGGTCAGATGGTCACTTACTTGTGAAATTTGATTTGTGAAGCATCAATAACTCCAATACTGCTATGGCGCCAAACTTTATAGGCCCAAAGGCCAAAACTCAATTGTAAACTTATCGTTCTCCACCCAAATCGGACGACAAATCGTACTTTATCGCCGACTAATCGGACAATCCGTTTTCTTATCGAGCTAATCGAGTAGTAGACCCATATTGGGGTCAGAGTACCGATAAGGTCGATTAATCACGATTAATCATGATTAATCAGATGATTTGAAAACATTGTTACAGTCAGAAAAAACAAAATAATTAAGAAAAATTGATGGGCCATACATGTTTGTGAACAGGTCCCCTTCCCCTCCACCCTCACTCTCTCTCTCTTCTCGAGGTCGCATATTTGCCACCATGGAGCTTCGAGCTCAAAGCCACCGTCAATGCAACCCTCACTTCCTTAGCCACCGCCACTATGGAGCTTTGAGCTAAGAGCTACTGCCGCGTAGCCCTCGGTTTCCTGGCTGTCACCGTTGGCACGAGCGAGAGTGGCATGGCATGTGGTGCTCGCGAGGAGGAGCTCGTGGCGGTGGTCCTACAGAAGCTGCAGGCTCATTGGTGGCCCCCAAGGAGGAGCTCACGGCAGCAAACCTTGAGGCGGCAAGGAAGAAGAGGAAATACTCCTCCCCCCCAATCGTTGTAGTCCAGTGCAGCCTCGACAAGTGCTCCGTGGAACTGGAAGGAGCGGCAGCATGGTCGACCCCACATCCACGGGCGGCGGTGCGGTGAGGTCGACCCCTTCCTCGACTGTCGTTGTCCACCACTAGCTCGCCACGGGGAGGAGGCAATGATCTCGACTAGCACCACGCTGCAGACACCGCTGTGGCCTGTGGTGGCCATCGATGGGCTCCTAGTGTTAGAAGAACAATACAATGGCTCGGCAGTGTCTTGATCTGCCAGAAGCCGAGATACATGCGATATGGGCCTATTCGAGATATACTTTGATTAGGTAGTTTCTGTCTTCTCTGATGTAATCTTTTTTTTATCTGTTGTAACAGACTTCTGTACCGCCACGGCCTGGGGCTGTTCCGGCCATATATATATCAACACGAAAGCGTCGCACGGCAAGGGTGCACTCGTTTCAAGCCAAACTTCACATGGTATTAGAGCCCTGATCCAGAAAATAAGACGGCAACCATGACGGCGTCGTCTTCCACCTCCAACACAGGATCTACCAATCTGCTACAAGGTCATCCAATCTCTGAAAAACTTGGGAAGAACAATCATGCGCTTTGGAAAGCGCAAATCAGCGCTGTCGTGCACGGCGCATGTCTTCAAGGACACCTGACTGGAGCAACTCCAGCACCCCCGCCTGTTCTCACGACCACGGTTGATGGGAAGACAGAGAAAAAATCCAACCCGGTGTATGAAGACTGGGAAGCCCTAGATCAACAAGTGCTGGGCTATCTCCTCTCGTCCTTGACAAGGGACGTACTCACTCAGGTCACGATGTGCGAAACAGCGGCCATAGCTTGGGCGATCATCGAGCAGATGTTCTGCTCCCACACGCGAGCGAGGTCCATCAATACCCGCATCGCACTCACCACAACCAAAAAAAGGAAACCTGTCAATCACGGAGTATTTCTCCAAGATGAAGGTGCTAGGAGATGAGATGTCGGCCGGTGGCCGGCCTCTTGATGATGAAGATCTAATCCAATATATCATCACCGGTCTAGACAAGGATTTCAGTCCGGTTGTCTCTGCCATGTGTGCAAGAGTGGAGCCAATCTTTGTTGGGGAGCTCTATTCCCAGCTCCTCAATTTTAAAACACGACTTGTTCTCTACCAAGTCAAGAATCTATGGTTAATCTCGCTAACCGTGGAAACTCACTCGGAGGAGGCAATGGTGCACGTGGCGGCATCAAAACTAGGCGCGGTGCACCACGCGGTCGCGATCGTGGCAATGGAGGCAATTGTGGCGCCTCCCGACTAGGTGGAAGGCCACCATGTGCATACTGCACCCGATCCCAGGATCAGTAGTCGGGTACGCACAACAATGATACAACTCAGAGATTACAATAAATACATAACAGGGTATTTACATATATGTACAAGGAGATCCATCCAGGACAAACCCGGGATGGGCAAAAATGATCAACAGGTAAACTAGCGTGAACAGCAAAACAGGGCGGAAGCTGGACAAAACTATACCACAGGCTCGGCTGGGAACTAGGCTCGAAACCTTCAGAAGTCTTCGTAGTCGGCCTGGTCTTGGAGGAACTCGGCAGCAGTCGGATCTTCGTCTTCGGCGAAGGTGGCTTCGGGATCGTCCACCGGTTCAGGTTCTGAACAAGCAGAAAGAAACACTGATAAGCAGGAGAAGTAAAACACCAAGAAAAAGGATCAAGAAGTAGTCGGCTGCAGAAAAGGGGGCAGTCGGCTGAACCAGGCTTGCGAACCAGGCGACAGAGCTCCAAAGCTTGAGAGGATGAAAACTTAGCAGAGCTGGAGCTGGCCGGTTTGCAAAACAAAGGAAGAAGGGGGCACGGTTGGCCATATATATAGCCAACGTGCAAGGTTGAGGCACGGTGGAGCTGGGCAACGGGTGGAGCAAGGAAGTCAAGATGAACTGACAGGGATATGACAGGAAGTGACTTTGGAGTCCAACTGGTCAGAGGAGTTGGCAGGCACTGTAGCTGCGATGAGATATTAAGGTCAAGGCTAGAACAGGTTGGAGAAATCTCACTGACCGGGCTTCGGACTGACCACTAGTCCAACAATGCAGTAGGTTATTGTCCATCGGTCCAAGCGGTGCTGCGGGCAGGTGAAAACTGATTCTTCTCCACTTCGGTAGTCGGCATCCAACGGGTGAGTGCAACTCGGGGAACAAGGAAGCAACAGGTCTCAACAAGGTAGTCGGCCACATCACAGTGCTCACTCGGCAGCAAAGGGGTCCGAGTAAGCAAGGATAAGGGCAGGATACAAGGACTGAGTAGCAACTCTACTCGGCACAAGAGAGAAGGTAGTCGGCTGGCCAGGGAGAAAAACTGGGGCACAGCTGACAGGATAGGAGGGGAGCTCGGGAAAACGAAGGCTAGCGGGAAAAGAAAAACGGGTCGTTACAGCAATAGCTGCGGTCGAGGGCGCACTCAAGGAGGAGTCGACAGGCGCCCCACGTGTCAAGTTTGCTTCAAGTGCGGCCATAGTGCCGCCGATTGCTAGCACAGGTTTGATGAAGACTATATCCCTGACGATAAACATGTTGCAGCTGCCAATTCCTCCTACGGCATCAACACCAATGGGTACATTGATACCGGTGCCACAGATCATATCACTGGGGAGCTAGATAAACTCACGGTGAAGGAAAAATACGATGGGAACGAACAAATCCACACTGCCAGTGGAGCAGGTATGGATATAAGTCATATTGGTCATACTACTATTCATACCCTTAGCAGTCGTAAAATATACCTTAAAAATGTCCTTTATGTGCCACAAGCCAAGAAAAGCCTCATATCTGCTCATCGCTTAGCTGCTGATAATTTTACTTTTCTTGAACTTCACCGTCATTATTTTTCTCTTAAGGATCAAGTCACCAAGAACACTCTACTTAGAGGACGATCCCGCAATGGCCTCTATCCCTTACCTAAGCTGTCTTTCAAACAAGCTGATGGTGCGGTGAAGGTTTCTCTCTCTCGGTGGCACAGTCGTCTAGGGCATCCCTCTTCATCAGTCGTTCAGCAAGTTCTTCATAAGAATAAATTACCCTTTGTTAGTGAGTCAAATGTGTCGGTCTGTAATGCTTGTCAACAAGCAAAGAGTCGCCAGTTGCCTTTTCCTATATCATCTAGTATTTCTAAATTCCCTTTGGAACTCGTTTTCTCTGATGTTTGGGGACCTGCCCCAGAATCTGTAGGAAGAAAAAAAATACTATGTTAGTTTTATTGATGATTTTAGTAAGTTTACTTAGATCTATGTCTTGCAACAAAAGTCTCAAGTCTTCCAAAAATTCCAAGAGTTTCAGGTGATGGTAGAAAGAATGTTTGATAGGAAAATCCTGGCCATGCAGACCGACTGGGGGGGAGAATACCAAACCCTCAACTCCTTCTTTGGAAAAATTGGCATTGTCCATCATGTTTCGTGCCCTTACACCCATCAACAGAATGGATCAGCAGAAAGGAAACATCGACATATCACCGAGGTAGGCCTCTCACTCCTGTCTCATGCCGCAATGCCTTTGAAATTCTAGGATGAAGCCTTTCAAGCTACCACATACCTAATCAATCGTGTGCCTAGCCGAGTCATACAGAACTCTAGTCCCCTTGAAAAACTTTTCCATCAAAAACCCAATTATTCTTGCTTGAGAGTCTTTGGCTATGCCTGTTGGCCTAATCTGCGACCTTATAATGCACACAAACTTTAGTTTCGATCCAAAAGGTGTGTTTTCCTTGAGTTCAGCAGCATGCACAAAGGGTTTAAATGCCTAGATATTTCGTCGGGTCGTATATATATATCTCTCAAGATGTGGTCTTTGATGAAAACATCTTTCCCTTCTCCGAGTTACATGAGAATGCAGGTGCTAGACTCCGCTAAAAAATTTTGCTCCTGCCACCTACCCCTGTACCTCCTGTTTGGCCTAGTGGGGATGAACAAGTAGTAGATCAATTGACTAATCCTTTTTTTGATTTGCAATCTGATATATCTAATGAGCAGCAACAGGATGCCACAGTAGATCAGGGAGGCACAAAAAATCCGCTCGTCACTAACTCCAGAGAAGATGTGCTCCAACGGTCCCTGGGATCGGTGCCCTACTCGCCTTGTGCAACTATTCCTGCATGCACGATGACAGAATCAGGTGGCGCCACGCGGCGCTGCTCGTCCGAGGCAGTGCAACCTGACCGAGTGCACGTGGGTCCCTCTGGTGCACAGCAGTGGAGATCGCAGGAGAGTCTTCATGATGTGCAGCAGTCTAAGCAGCAAGCAATCCCCTCACAACAGCAGGCCTCACTTCAAGATCCTCTTTAAGAGAACTTTATTCCTAACAACAGTTTTATTCCTAATACTGGTGGTGATGTAGGTACTAGTGACAGTATTGCTACTGAGTCAGGAGGGACAGATAATAGGACAAAACAACAACTGCAAGTGATCACTGGTTCTCATACTAGGTCCTAGAGTGGCATCTGAAAGAAGAAGGTATATACTGATGGCACAATTAAATATACTAGTTTTACCTCATCCGTTGAGCCTGATAATGATTTAGAAGCTTTACAGGACAAGAATTGGAGATTGGCAATGGAGTTTGTGTATGATGCTCTAGTTAAAAACAAAACTTGGCACCTAGTTCCACCACAAAAAGGCATCAACGTTATCGGTTGCAAATGGGTGTACAAGATTAAAAGAAAGGCAGATGGAACACTTGATCGATACAAGGCTTGTCTAGTAGCCAAAGGTTTTAAACAAAGGTATGGTATTGACTATGAGGATACCTTTAGCCCGGTTGTTAAGGTTGCTACAATCAGAATTATACTATCTATAGTAGTGTCTAGGGGATGGAGCCTTAGACAGCTTGATGTACAGAATGCCTTTCTTCATGGATATCTAGAGAAGGAAGTTTATATGCAACAACCACCTGGTTTTGAGGATCCTAGTAGACCAAACTATCTATGCAAACTTGATAGGTCTCTGTATGTGTCGGCGAAACGGGAATGGGGGTTCCACATACCCCGGGGACGCGTGGGTCTTTGGCCACGTCAGCTCCTCCGGGGGCCACATCCTGCACGCCTGGCGGCCGGCTACGACCGTGTCTCCCGCTAAGTGTCCGGGTGTGGCGCCTCCCGACTAGGTGGAAGGCCACCATGTGCATACTGCACCCGATCCCAGGATCTGTAGTCGGGTACGCACAACAATGATGCAACTCAGAGATTACAATAAATACATAACAGGGTATTTACATATATGTACAAGGAGATCCATCCAGGACAAACCCGGGATGGGCAAAATGATCAACAGGTAAACTAGCGTGAACAGCAAAACAGGGCGGAAGCTGGACAAAACTATACCACAGGCTCGGCTGGGAACTAGGCTCGAAACCTTCAGAAGTCTTCGTAGTCGGCCTGGTCTTGGAGGAACTCGGCAGCAGTCGGATCTTCGTCTTCTTCTCCAAAACCTACTATACATATATATGAACAAGGTGAGTACTTTCGTACTCAGCAAGCCGGGAAAGATGCCATGTCGGTCAGATAGAAAGGCTAAGGGTGTATGTGCGAAAATTAGCCTTACGAAACATTTTTCTTTGCAAACACTAGTGAGATCCAAATTTTAGTTGTCAGAAAGAGGCTCACGCCTCAATCCATTCCGCAAGTTGCTTTTCAACAACTCGCCAATTAAAAGAATCATCTTATATATCATCTTTTACTTCGCATTAACTGGTCCTGTATCTCCCGAGTAGCTACAACCACTCGTTGACCCTGAGACTCGGCTACAACCAAATCTCAGCTGTGGCACTTGATGCCCGCTACACTGGCTACAACCAGCTAGCTAGACCGCCGCCCTGGCTACAACCCGGGGGCTCGAACACTGCTGCCCTGGCTACAACCCGGGAGCCTGTTCATGGCACTAAATGCCCGCTAGGCTGGCTACAACCAGCTAGCTAAGTCGCCGCCCTGGCTACAACCCGGGGGCTCGAACGATGCTGCCCTGGCTACAACCCGGGAGCATGTTCATGGCACTAAATGCCCGCTAGGCTGGCTACAACCAGCTAGCTAATCGGCTTCCCTGGCTACAACCCGGGAGCCTGATCAATCTGCTGCCCTGGCTACAACCCGGGAGCACGATCAATCCGTCTTCTGGCTACAACCCGAAGACATCAGTACAACTGCCGCCCTGGCTACAACCCGGGGGCATGATCTTCATCCTGTTTACTTTTCAATCACTTGATTATGGTGCTTAACACCCCGGACCACACAGATCCGTTTCTGGCCATACAGGCCTTCCGTTTGCTTACTCGGCAAACTCAGGTCACGGTTCCCTTTCCATCAAACACTTTTCACAAATCACTGGCAAACAAATCTACGCCATGGGAATCGATCCTTAATGATAATACATAGCCAAGCCACACAGGCACTGTCTCTGTACATCAAGATTTTCACAAATCTTTCCTTTATTTCACAAAACGCGCCGATACACAAGGTATCGGGTTTTCCAAACTGTTTAGTAAAACCCATCATTTTTCCCAACGACAAACAACGTTGCAGGGCTAAGCCATTCTACTCGGCATCGTATCCTCAGATAGGATGCTAGCGTGCCATTTGTGGGGCTCTTCAAGGGAGAAATATAACAACATCCTACCAAAATAAGTGCTACTACTGGGCGGGTCCATCGGTTGCGCTTGCAAAACCGAGGCCAACAGTTTTAAGAGGTGTAAACTAAGCATGCATAATATTTTCCAAACAACATAGTTTTGCATATATGGGAAACAATATGATCAAAGAGGCTTGCCTTGTTCCAAGGAGGGGTCTTCTTCGGCGAAGGCGGCTTCTGGATCGTCCACCGGTTCAGGCTCTGAACAAGCAGAAAGAAACACTGATAAGCAGGAGGGTTAAAATACCAAGAAAAGGATCAAGAAGTAGTCGGCTGCAGAAAAGGTGGCAGTCGGCTGAACAAGGCTTGCGAACCAGACGACAGAGCTCCAAAGCTTGAGAGGATGGGACTCAACAGAGCTGGAGCTGGCCGGTTTGCAAAACAAAGGAAAAAGGAGCACGGATGGCTCAATATATAGCCGGCGTGCAGGGGTGAGGCACGGTGAAGCTGGCAACGGCTAGAGAGAAAAAGTCAAGGTGAACTGACAAAGGATTTGATGTCCACGCAGGGATTGACTTGGGAGTCCGGCGTGGTCAGGGAGTTGGCAGGCACTGCAGCTGCGATGAGACATTAAGGTCAAGGCTAGGACAGGTTGGAGAAATCTCACTGACAGGGCTTCGGACTGACCACTGGTCCAACAATGCAGTAGGTTATTGTCCATCGGTCCAAGCGGTGCTGCGGGCAGGTGAAAACTGATTCTTCTCCACTTCGGTAGTCGGCATCCAACGGGTGAGTGCAACTCGGGGAACAAGGAAGCAACAGGTCTCAACAAGGTAGTCGGCCACATCACAGTGCTCACTCGGCAGCAAAGGGGTCCGAGTAAGACAAGGATAAGGGCAGGATACAAGGACTGAGTAGCAATCTACTCCTCTCAAGGGAGAAGGTAGTCGGCTGGCCAGGGAGAAAAACTGGGGCACAGCTGACAGGATAGGAGGGGAGCTCGGGAAAACGAAGACTAGCGGGAAAAGAAAAACGGGTCGTTACACCGGGCCTAGGGTGCGCCTCCCCATGCTCGGATGCGTCGTCCCCGGCCCTGGGTGCGATTCCCCGTGCCCGGGCGCGTAGCCCTCCGGCCCGGGTGCGCCTCCCCGTACCCGGGTGCGCCGCCCCCGGGCCCGGGCGCGCCTTGTCTGCGTGCGTCTTCCTCGGGCTCCATGCTCCAGGGACATTTCCCGGTCCCGGGACCCACACGCATGGTCCTGAGGCGCGTTCCCGAGGAGCGGATCAACACTCCAGCGACCAAGCGTTAATGACAGGCGACGGGGCGTGCCGCGCCCGTCGCCCGGTCGGACGCGCGTAGATTCTCAAGATGGCCCCCCATGGGCCTGCTCCCTGCACAGTCAGGGGCTTTTGACTTCGGCGGCGACGGCGTGCGCCGTCACATCCTCCTGACTTGGCCGCCTGCAGCATACCTACCCCGGTATGGGCTCAGCAGGCAGACGTGGGCGACTAGGCGTGTCTCCGGCGTGGCTTAGCAGGCGACCGCGGACGCGTGCGACAAGACGTAGCTAGCTTCCTCTCTCATATATCTGGGCACTGTGGACTCCCCTTACACGATAAAAGGAGGATCCATGCCTCAGGCTAAGGGGGGAGACCAACTCAAGCTGGTGCTCACACCTGAGAAGGTTCAGCTCCGGCCTTGGACAACTCAAGCCTGAGCTCCTCAAGTCCCCGGGCTAGCTTTCGAGCACCCCGGGGTTCACCTTGTAACCACATTCATCCACCACAGATAGCAAACATACAGGAGTAGGGTATTACGCCTCCGAGCGGCCCGAACCTGTCTACGCCTCCTGTCTTCTTTGTGTACCATCTTCTTCCTCGAACCATCTACCATCCACTGGACGTCGCATTCGCCTGAGAACAGCTCCCCTGGCCGAATCTCAAAAGGGGGGTCACCAGACTCCCCACCGTCGGAGTTCCATCCTTCGACAGTATGGATTAAAACAGGCCCCTAGAGCCTGGTTTGCCAGGTTAAGTCAGAAGTTAATTGATCTTGGATTTTGTTCATCAAAGGCAAATACCTCACTATTCTTCTTTAATAAAGGAGATATAATCATGTTTATTTTGGTTTATATTGATGATATTATTGTAGCCAGCTCATTAGAGAGGGCAACAGAAGCACTATTGTAGGATTTGAAGGAAGACTTTGCTCTTAAGGATCTTGGTAATCTGCACTACTTCCTTGGAATAGAGGTGAACAAGGTATACAATGGTGTTGTTCTAACATAGAATAAGTATGCCACTGATCTATTGAAAAGGGTAGGAATGATAGACTGCAAACCTGCTAATACACCTCTGTCAGTAAGTGAAAAACCCTCCTTGCATGATGGATCTCCCTTGGGTCTGAATGATGCAACCAAGTACAAGAGTATAGTTGGTGCGTTGCAGTACTTAACTCTTACCAGACCTGACATAGCTTTCTCTGTAAATAAGGTCTGTCAATTCCTTCATGCTCCTACAATTGTGCATTGGATTGCAGTTAAGATAATTCTTAGATATCTGAAACAATGTACAAAGTTGGGTCTAAAGATTCACAAGTTGATTTCTACACTTGTCAGTGGATTCTCTGATGCAGACTGGGCTGGTAGTTTGGATGACAGGCATTCTACTAGTGGATTTGCTATATTCTTGGGGTCTAATTTGGTGTCATGGAGTGCTCGCAAGCAAGCTACTGTCTCAAGGTCTAGCACAGAGTCAGAATACAATGCCATTGCTAATGCCACAGTAAAAATCATATGGGTTCAAACTTTACTTGCAGAACTAGGGATTAAAAACCCTCCAGTTGCTAAAATTTGGTGTGATAATCTTGGAGCTAAATATTTATCATCTAACCCATTTTTTCATGCCAAGACAAAGCATATAGAAGTGGACCATCATTTCGTCAAAGAACGAGTAAGTCGTAAACTTCCAAAATTGATTTTGTTTCATCTGGTGATCAAGTTGCAAATGGATTCACCAAACCGTTATCTTTGCGGTTATTGGAAAACTTCAAGAACAATCTCAACCTTGTAGCATTGTGATTGAGAGAGGGTGTTGAAGAACAATACAATGACTCGGCAGTTTCCTGATCTACCAGAAGCCGAGATACATGCAATATGGGCCTGTTCGAGATATACTTTGATTAGGTAGTTTCTGTCTTCTCCGATGTAATTTCTTTTTTATCTCTTGTAACAGACTTCTGTACCACCACGGCCTAGGGCTGTTCTGGCCATATATATATGAACACGAAAGCGTCGCATGGCAAGGGTGCGTTTGTTTCAAGCCAAACTTGACACCCAGGCCATTCAGATCTACGTCGTCTTGCCTTCTCTGCCGGAACACCGCCTTTGCCGCCGGCTGCTGGCCTCGGCCAAAGTCCCTTCTGCCCATCTCCTGGGGCTTGCCATTGACGGTCTCTTGCCGATCTCCTCGAGCGGCGATGTCACCTAGCGGGCAGGTGGCTGCTCCTCGCTGGCCTTACCTACAGCCACCTGACCTTAGCCGAGTGCCCCGGCAGCCAGCGAGCTCCATCTCATCTGTCCTAGCTGCCTCCGGCTGCCTATGCCGAGCTGGTCACGGTGTGGGACAAAGAGGGGGAAGATAGGAGAGAGGGAAAAACTTGCATATGGGTTCCAGTGAACTTTTTTATTTTCTTTCTAACTACAAAGCCATAAAAATGTGGCATAGCACCACATAGACACCATATTAGATGAAACCACTGTCAAAACCGCTGAGGGAGGTAAAATAAGCCGGTAATGATAATTGAGAGAGACATTGTATCTGGTTTGCGGTTGAGGGAGGAAAATCATACTCGGGTTGTAAAACAGCGTGGATGCATGGAAGCATAGCACTTTTTCCTCATACGCGCCTGCGTGTTTATATGGGGTCGGAAGAGCCCCGACCGTGGCGTAAGGGACTCGGCGTTTATCCAAAACCACCGAAAAGATTTACAGGAAAGTTCAGGAAACAATACATCTTTGATTCACCTGCTATATCTCTAACTATCCTGCTATATTTCACGTATCATCGCATGTACTCCCGATCGCTCACGAGACCACCATCGTAGCAGAGGATCAGGCCCACGGGCCTTTCCTGCATACTCGGGTCATAGTTGAGAAAGGTAATTTAGACTTTTTGCTTTGGTATACAACTCTGTTCAGCCAGTCATGGGCTACCCATGACGAGCTAGCGTAGCATGTATTATCGCTGGATTTGTGACGGCTGTACTGAGGTTCTAGTTTTCCACCCTTCATTTTTTTTAGAAAATGTTCTACCCTTCATTTAGAAGAAAAGATTTAGCACATGGCATACACATGAAAGGTAATGCATGCATGCATCAAGTGTGAAATTACCATTCGTCTAATAAGGAAGGACTGAAGATCAGGCTGGCAGTCACACAGGTATAATCATCGGAGCAATTGAGTAACCACACGCCTCATGCATTTTTATCAGGTTGTCAGCATACGTACGGATCGAGAGGTCACTGCTCGCTCACACAGAACAAGCTCAAGTTGAGGTCTTAACACTTTGTTGCATGCCTAATCGAGTAGGAGCAAGCAATTAAAAAATCAGCAACCAACCAACTCGCTAGAGCTGCATTTGTTCTCCTTGATTTTTTAGCACACTGTATGCGTTCATCTATTTAGATAAATGCATGACAATTTGCAGATCTAGAAGCTAGCCAACATGAGATATCTTTCGCTCCTTATATGTACCCATCCTCTCCAAGATTACATCCATGCTTATATGCTCATATATAATTCTGTTTTTCTGGATGTGATTACATTTTTTTTATTCTATTGAGCAATAGAGTGAAATGCTGGAGAGAACCAAAACCAATTTGGTGACATGATAGTTACGTAACTTTCGAAAGAAAGTAGATGTTTGTGAGAGGATGGTACTATACACCAAGGTCTGAAACAAACTAACCGTATACATCACAATCAAAACCAACAAGTAAATAGATTTTTTTAATAACATGTAATGCAATTATGTCCAATCTTTTAACTAATTGAACAAAGCGACATTTTCTGTTATATTATATGTGGTTTATAACATGGTAATTTACATCTTTCTTCCCATGCAAATATACAAATTTAGAAATAAATAAATTAGGCACAAAATAACTAATATAAAAAAAACCAATCTTTAGTACAAAACTAGAAATAACTGCTCAAGGCCTAGGACAGGATTGCCACAGACATGCGGGCCCAAAGCCTACAAAACTCAAAACTCTCTAGGTGTACAACTGTGTTGGGCCGGTCATGGGCCATCCTGACGAGCTAGCATAGTGTAACCGCCTCCCGCCCCTGGCACCACCTATAGTAATACCAGAGAGGAAGCGCCACATGATATTGGCGTGAAACAACTCCCACGGAACCGCGATGCTAGTACCAGTCCCAGGAAACCTTGCTGGTACCCGCGGTCAACGGAGATATACCAAAGCAATTAGCTAAATAAATATATAAACTATACCTTTATAAGTTGTGACTTCGAACAAGCCCTGAGCAGCAACCTGCAAACAGAACCACAACAGCGGAACGACAGCGCAGCGAGAACCCAATCCACAAGCAACGGCTTGGGACTAGGAAAGAAACCCTAATCTTCACTTCTACTTCACTCTTCTTGAAGGAGGGGAGAAAAGAAATAGATTGAGTACTTTTGTACTCAGCAAGTCACAGAAAACGTGAATTATACAGGCTATCAAAGATAGGCTGGGGTTTATTTTGCAAACCTTTTCATTTGAAAACATTTTCGAAAACCTAAGTGTGGATTGTCTCTTTGTGACTCAAAGGAGGCTCTTGCCTCGATCCTATCCGCGAATTGCTTTTCAACAACTCGAGCGGACGAAATCATATTTTAATTGTTTTTAGGTAATCATATACCGCCTGTCGGATCATGACAGCAGTCCAGTGGGTCTACCCACAAGCAGCTTTCCACTGTATTCTCATCCATTACTTTATTTTCACTTTCGTCCACTCCAGGACGAAATCTCATTTTTCTCTATTATTTCCTTTTCACTTCAGTCCTATCCAGGACATCATCTCATATCTCATCTCAGTGGCTCCTTGAGCTATTCATAACTCAACTCATTTCATAACCTGCTTCCACTCAGGAAGCCTAATCTATGATGCCATAAGACATCCCGGGTCACACAGCCCCGTTTCAGACCACTCAGGTTATCCATCAGCCACTGAGGCCAATTCTGGTAACGATTCCCAAATCTCAAAACCACTTTCACAAAGCACTGGCAAACAAATCTATGCTAGAGGAATCACCTCACATTGCCCGTAACCGTAGGCATGGCTATTCAGTTTATAGTACCTTTGCACAAATTTTTGGAAACCCAAATTTTTTCCCAATCGGCAAACAATTGTGCTGGGGGTGGAACTGTCAGAACCCATGCTCAGAGAGCATGGTCACTGAGGTACCACGAGGTGGAGTGACAAGGAATAGAATGCTAAAGACCTACAGGATTTATGCAACTAGTGGACAGGTCCGTTCGACACGCAAACCGAGGACGATCAATTTAACGTGCACACTAACCATGCAATTTTGCAAACAAAACATTTTAAATTTAGGGGCAATATGGTCAAGGAGTGACTTGCCTCAGACTTCGTCTTCGAATCCTCGCGAAAATCCGACGTCCAACGAGTTCCGAAACGTTGACTACGCGCGAAACGAGAGAAAACACACAAAATATCTAGAACTAATATACTATTATTAATAGCTAATAGTGCTATGAGGTAGATCTCATTTTTATAAAAATTTAGAGACTTAAACAGGGTTAATCGGAGTTACGGTTGAAAAGATATGAATTTTGGAAGTTTTAGGGATTTTTCTGGAATTAAAAAAGAATTATTTGAATTATTGGGAAAGGAATTAATTCTTGGAAATAGGGCTGATAGGTGGGGCCCATTGGTCAGTGTTAGAGGAGAGAGGAATTGAGGGGTGGCCCACTTGTCATTGAGAGAGAAATGGAAGGGCCCACATGTCATAGGTAGAAGAGGGATGAGAGAGTGACAGCAGGGATTGAGGCCCACCTACAGTGAGAGGAGGAGAGAGAGAGTCACTGTGCTTTATTGTTTATGGGCCCACGTGTCATCCATACCGAGGAGAATAAAAGGGGATCCACATGTCACTGATAGAAGAGGATAGTGTGATCACAGTGCATTATTAGGACGGGCGCACTTGTAAGTGGAACAATTTTTAATGGGGATTAATTATGTTTTTAACTCATGCCAGGCCCGCATGTCAGCGTACTGGAGTGGTTAGGAAGCGGGGCCCGTAAGTCAGAGGCCGAGAGAGAGAGAGGAGTGCCGGATGATTGAGATATTACCAGTGGTGAGGATGAAGGATTGACTACGGCGTCAATGGTGGGGAGGCGGCGGCCCCACGGCGGCGCCTTGTTGCAATTAGGGGCTCGGTTGAGTTTGTGAGGGGGCGAGAAACCCAGTGGTGGTGATGATTTATTTGATTGGCTTCGGGGCTGCCAGATTGAAGTGGAGCCGAAGGACTTATGGTGGCGGCGGAGAGAGAGAACTCGAGCTTAGGGGCGATAGAGCGGCGCGGGGACGGATTTATAGGCACAAGCGTGGCGCGTCGCGATGACGGACAGAGGCAGTGGAGCTCACGGGATAAGGCTATGGCAGAGGCGACATGACCGGAGCTTAGGTTAAGCATTGTGGTTGGCATCACCTTTCTTCGTGCTGCCACGAGAGAAAGGGGAGAAGGACAGAGGGGACAGGGTGAGATGGGACGGGACGCGCGGGCTGACCTCAAGGGCAGAGAGGTATGGGCGCGGATGGCTTATGTTGGGGGGGGGGGGGAGGGCCGAGAAGAATCGAGAGAAGGAGAGAGAGAACAGAGAGAGACTGAGGAAGAAGAAGAAGACGCGAGGAAGACGACAACGGCCGACTGACCAGTGGGGCCCAGGAGCATACCGCGTGTACGCGTGGGACGCTCCTGGTTGGTGGGGCCCGGTGTTAGGGGGGAATTCAGCTGGGCCACGGCAGAGGCCGAGTGGGCCGAGAGGGAGAAGAAGGAGGCCCATGGAGAATAGTAGACTTTGTTATTTTCCAGGAATTTGTTTTGAGGGATTTTTGATGATTTCCAAAAGATATTTTAATCCAAAATTTGATATTTTGGACCATAAAATTCTGAGGATTTTATGGAGAGGACCTTTACTACAAGATTGAGATATTTGTCTATATATATATATATATATATGGAAGAATTTGATGGGGATTTTAGAGGATTGAAAAGGGTATTAATTTTGGAATTGGTGTTCGATTTCTCGAGGATTAAATTAAGGGAATTTTTGTAGAGAGACTCTGATATATATATATATATATATATGAGATGGGCTACTGTGCTTCGCGAAGCACGGATTGCCCCGTGCTTCGCGACCGTTGCTACAAATTAGAAGTTTAAATGAGTGATCCAAACTGTTCATCATGATCTCCATATTGAAACAAGGTTGGAGACCAAATTTTACATTTTTTGAAAAATTTTTACTATTTTTAAGAGGGGTACAAATTTATAGGTTTTGAACGGTTTTAAAGTCTTTAGATTAACAAGATTTCATACCTATCTAAAAAATAGTAAAAAAATTTTAAAAAATGTAAAATTTGGTCTCCAACCTTGTTTCAATATGGAGATCATGATGAGTGGTTTGGATGGCTCATTTAAACTTCTAATTTGTAGCAACGGTCGTGAAGCACAGGGCAATCCGTGCTTCGCGAAGCATAGTAGCCCATCTCTATATATGTATGTATGTATATATGAAAGAGAGGTTTAGAGAGAGTTTTTGAAGAGATAATTTGGAGATTTAATTTTGGGTTTGATTTTCAAGGATATTTGGGAATTTTTGTAAGAGAATAGAATTGAAGGATGTAACGACCCGTTTTCCTTTTCCCTGTTGAAACTTGTTTTCTGGATCTTAATCCTTTCCTATCCTGTCAGCTGTGCCTCCGTTTTCCCTCTTCCCGGCCAGCCGACTACCTTCTCCCTTGAGCCGAGTAGATTGCTACTCAGTCCTTGTATCCTGCCCTTTCCTTTGTTTTACTCGAACCTCCTTGCTGCCGAGTAAGCCTGTGAAGTGGCCGACTACCTTGTTATTTTACCTGTTGTTTCATCGTCTCACCGAGTTGCGCCCTCCCGTTGGACGCCGACTACCGAAGTAGAGAAGAATCAGTCTTCACCTGCCCGCAGCACCGCTTGGACCGATGGACAATAACCGCTGCATCGCTTGGACCAGTGGTCAGTCTGAAGCCCTGTCAGTGAGTTTTCTCCAACCTGTCCTAGCCACGACCTTAATGTCTCATTGCCGCTACAGTGCCGACCAACTCCACTGGCCACGCCGGACTCCCAAGTCAATCCCTGCGTGGATGTCAATCCTTTGTCAGTTCATCTTGACTTTTTCTCCCTACCCGTTGCCCAGCCCCTACCGTGCTTCAACCTTGCACGTCGGCTATATATATATATATGGCCAACCGTGCCTCCTCTTTCTCTTGTTTTGCAACCGGCCAGCTCTGCTAAGTTCTCATTCTCCTCTCAAGCTTTGGAGCTCTATCGCCCGGTTCGCAAGCCTGGTTCAGCCGACTACTTCGTTGATCCTTTTTCTTGGTGTTTTGCCCCTCCTGCTTATCAGTGTTTCCTTTCTGCTTGTTCAGAGCCTGAACCGGTGGACGATCCCGAAGCCGTCTTCGTCGAGGAAGATCCTTCCTTGGAACAAGGCAAGCCTCTTTGATCATATTGTTTCCCCATATATGCAAAACTATGTTGTTTGTAAAATATGCATGCTTAGTTTGCACTTTAAACTGATTGGCCTCGGTTTGCAAGCGCAACCGATGGACCTACCCAGTAGTAGCACGTATTATGGTAGGATGTTGATGTATCCCCTTGGTAGCCCCACAAATGGCACGCTGGCATCCTATCTACGGATTCAATGGCCGAGTAGAATGGCTTAGCCCTGCAACGTTGTATTGTCGTTGGGAAAATGATGGTCTTTACTAAACCGTTTGAAAAACCCGATACCTTGCGTATCGGCGTGTTTGTGAAATAAATGAAAGATTTGTGAAAATCTTGATGTACAGAGACAGTGCCTGTGTGGCTTGGCTATGTATTATCATTAAGGACCGTTTCCTTTGGGAATTTCATCCGAGCATCTTACAGTACGACCATACGGGCATTATGGGATGCCCCTGGCCGAGTAAATTATAGGTTTAGGGAAGTTCAGTGCCGACTGGAGTGGACTCATCTGAGTTGTGACTCGTGAGCCCTGGTGTTGAAGGTGGTTGTAGCTATTCTGAAGCACTGATCCGGTGTGGATCCTTCGGCTGGCATTGGGTAACCCTGGACTGGCTTTGGAAATGGCCTTGTCACGAACTTTCGGGTACTGGCCAGTACTCGGTGTAAGTTTCGTGTCGGATGGGTAAAGCGTACACCCTCTGCAGAGTTTAGCAGAACTGTTCGAACAGCCGTGCCCACGGTTAAGAGCGATGTAAGGTGATTCCCATAGCGTAGATTTGTTTGCCTGTGGTTTGTGAAAAAGTTTGATGGGAAGGGAACCGTGTCCAGAGTTTGCCGAGTAAGCAAACGGAAGGCCTGTGTGGCCAGAAACAGGTCTGTGTGATCCGGGGTGTTAAGCACCATAAGCAAGTGTGTGAAAAGTAACAGGATGAAGATCATGCTCCCGGGTTGTAGCCAGGGCAGCAAATTTAAGCCCCCGGGTTGTAGCCAGGGCGGCAGTTGAACAGTTGAGTCTTCGGGTTGTAGCCAGAAGACGAGAAAGTTTATGCTCCCGGGTTGTAGCCAGGGCAGCAAGTTGAGAAAGTTTGAGCCCCCGGGTTGTAGCCAGGGCGGCGGCTGAGATTTGGTTGTAGCCGAGTCTCAGGGTCAACGAGTGGTTGTAGCTACTCGGGACATACCGGACCGACAAATGCGAATTAAAAAGATGATATGGATATACTTGATTCATTAAGTGGCGAGTTGTTGAAAAGCAACTTGTGGAATGGATCGAGGCGTGAGCCTCTTTCCGACAACTAAAAATTTGGATCTCACTAGTGTTTACAAAGAAAAGTGTTTCTAAAGGCAGTTTTTCGCAAATAAAACCCTTAGCCTCTTTGTCTGACCGACATGGCATCATTTTCCGGCTTGCTGAGTACGAAAGTACTCACCCTTGTTTATATATATGTATAGTAGGTTTTGGAGAAGAAGACGAAGACCCGACTGCCGCAGAGTTCCTCCAAGACCAGGCTGACTACGAAGACTTCTGAGGTTTCGAACCTAGTCCCCAACCGAGCCTGTGGTGTAGCCTAGTTCTTTTGCCGAGTAGTTTTATCCAGCTTCCGCCCTACCTGTGCTGTTCTCGCTAGTTTACCTGTTGATGCTTTTGTCCATCCGGGGTCTATCCTGTATGGAATTCCTTTGTAATATATATGTATGTACTCTGTTATGTGATTATTGTAACTCTGAGTTGTATCACTGATGACTGTTGTGCGTACCCGACTACTGATCCTGGGATCGGGTGCTGTATGCACATGGTGGGCTTCCACCGAGTTGGGAGCGCCACGACAAAGGACCTCGAGGAAAGATTAGAATTTGAATTTAATTTTTGGGATTTGAGGGTTTCAGAAATATATATATTTGGCAAATTTTGGGAAGGGAGTCTTTGAAGGAACTTGGATTTTTGGAAGGGCAAAAATAAGGAGATTTAAATGGAGGGCTTCGAATTGCAAAATTCGAACTCGAGTATAGAGAATTTTTGGGAGGTATGAAATAAGAGTATTTTAATCAAGGTCTTCAGAAGGGATTCGATGGGAACCTTTGTAACACCCCCTTCTTGGTACCCCCGTACGGTGATACCAGAGAGGAAGCATCTCGCAGAAGATTGGCGTGAACCAAACTCCCACGGAACCGCGATGCCGGTACCTGTCCCAGGAAACCAAGCTGGTACCCGCGGTCAACCGAGATGTACCACAGCAATTAATTAAATAGATAAATATATATTATACCTTTATGAGTTGCGAGCAACCGGCAAACAGAACAGCAGCAGCGGAACGACAGCGCAGCGAGAACCCAATCCACAAGCAACGGCTTGGGATAGGAAAGAAACCCTAATCCTCACTTCAGCTTCACTCTTCCTAAATGAGGGGAGAAAAGGAATAGATTGAGTACTTACGTACTCAGCAAGTCACGGAAAATGTGAGATATGCAGGCTTTCAAAGAGAGGCTAGGGTTTATTTTCGCAAACCCTTTTCATTTGAAAATATTTTTTTGAAAACCTAAGTGTGGGTTATCTCAATGTGACCGGAAAGAGGCTCTTGCCTCGATCCTGTCCGCGAATTGCTTTTCAACAACTCAAGCGGACGAAGCAAATTTTAATTGATCTCAAGTATTCTTATACCGCCTATCGGGTCACGACAGTGATTCGGTGGATCTGCCCTCAAGCAGCTTCCACTGTATATTCATCTATTACTTTATTTTCAATTTCGTCCACCCAGGATGTAATCTCATTGTCCTTTCATTCTCGTCCTATCCAGGACATCATCTCATCTCGATGGCTCTCCAAGCCATCCATATTCTCAACTCATTCACAAACTGCTCCCACTCAGGAGGCCCTATCTATGATGCCATACGACATCTTGGGTCATACAGCCCCGTTTCGAACCACACAGGTCATCCATCAGCCACTGAGGCCGATTCTGGTAACATTCCCATACCACAAATCTCTTTCGCAAACACTTGCAAACAAATCTACGCTAAAGGAATCACCTTACATTGCCCGTAACCGTGGGCACGACTGTTCGAACAGTTTGTATAGACCTTTGCAAAGGTTGCACGCTTTACCCACACGACGTGAGCTTACTTTCCGCACTCGTCAGTGGGGAAGGTTCGCGACAGGGCCTTTCCAAAGCCTTCCCAGGATAGCACGCTGCCCTACAAATGGGTGCTCACTCTCAACCAAGTACCAGGAACTCATTTCCTGTACTCAGGGACGGGGGTATATCGCCTTCTTGGCATCCAGCTAGTCCCACATTTATTAGCAACCCAAAACCATCCTGGGAACACTAATTACTCGGCCAGGGATGTCCCATACCACCCGTGTGGTCGCACTGTGAGATGTTCGGATGGAATTCCCCAAGGAATCGGTCCTTATATGCAAATACGATGTGCCACCACACAGGCGATCACTTTGCACCGCAGAAATTTTCGCAAATAAACTTTGTTTCGCAAACTCGCTGATATCGCATGTCGGTTTTTTTAAATCTTTGGAAACCCAAACTTTTCCCAATCGACAAACAATAGTGAAGTGGGTGGAACCATCGGAATCCATGCTCAGAGAGCACGGTCACCGGGGTACCATGGGTGGATCGACAAGGGACAGGGTATCAAAGACTTACATGGTTTATGCAACTACCGAACAGATCTGTCGGTTCGACACGCAAACCGAGGCCGATCAATTTTATCGTGCACACTAGCAATGTAATTTTGCAAACAAAACATTCTAAATTTAGGAGCAATATGTTCAAGGAGTGACTTGTCTCAGACTTCGTCTTCAAATCTTCGCGAAAATCCGACGTCCGATGAATTTCCGACGCGTCGACTACGCACGAAACGAGAGAAAACACACAAAACCCTAGAAATAAAATACTATTATTAATAACTAATAGTGCCATGAGGTAGATCTCATTTTTAGAAAAATTTACAGACTTGAACGGGCTCAATCAAAGTTACGGTTTGGAAGATATGATTTTTGGAAGTTTCGGGGATTTTTCTGGAATATAGAAAAGGATTTAATTGGATTTTTGGAAAAGAATATTCTAGGAATTTGGGAACAGTGGCTGACAGGGGTGGCCCACTTGTCATAGGAAGGAAAAGAAGAGAGAAGACTAGGAGGGGACTGACATGATGGTCCCACTTGTCAATGGCACAGGACTGATGGGGGGTCCACATGCAGTGGGGCATGAGAGAGCAGGGTGGCAGGAAGGTCCACATGCAGTGGGGAGGAGGGGGAAAGATGGAATGGGCCCACATGTCAGCGATTATGAATTATGGGAGACTTTAAACGGAATGGGCTCACATGTCATAGGCTAGGATTAAATTAGAGGTTAATTAAACTCTTTAGACATGTAAGGCCCACGGGTCAGAGGAAAAAGGAGAGAGAGAGGGGTGTCGGATGGGATACAGTAGGCGGCCGGGGCATCGACGGCCAACGGCGGCCGTGGGCTCACCGGCGAACGGCGGTGAGGGAGGAGAAACGGGCCACGGGAATGGAACGAGGAGGAGACGAGGAAGAAGATGGCCGGCTCGGATTGGCCTATTGGCGGTCGACGGCGGCCGGCAACGATCAACAGGGGCTGCGGAGAGAGAGAAAGGATGGGGGCGGCAGCGGCAGAATGCCGGCGGTGGCGGGGTACTTGGCGGAGGGTGGTTGAGGAAGGGAGGCCAAGGAGTGGCTCGGATGGCTGCGAGGTAGTGTGACGGCGGCTGGCGGCGTCGTCCCGAGAGCGGCGGCTAGGCGCTTGGCGCTTGGCGGCGGCGGATTGCGCTGATGGCGGCGCACGGTCAAGGAGGAGGGAGGGGTCTGGATCCTTGGGGGCAGAGGGGAAAGAACACGAAGGAGAGGGAGCTCACCGGGGAAAAAGGTTCACGGGGCGGTCGGACCGGAGCTGTTTGGGTTCAAGCTCGATTTTGCTTCGGGGTCGCGGACTCCGGTGAGGCGGCATGGCCGCGGCAAGGGTAGGAAAGAAGCGAGGCATTGGCGGCTATTTATGGGCAAGCGGAGGCGCAAGCCGACACGGTAGAGAGGCGGTGGCGGTGAGATATTTTGCGGCCGAACGCGAAAATGGCTCGGAGGCAGGCTTGACGAGACTAGACGGCGGGGGACAGGGTGCTTGTGTCGGGAAAGGGGAGGAAAAGAGGTATGGGCGCGGAGTGGTGATGGGACGGGATGGAAGAGACGGGTTTGACCCATGGAGCTCGGCTGAAATATTTTCTCTCGGGTGGGAATTTCGTCGAGCACGTGACCCGCGTGGAGAAGGAGAAGGGTGTGGCTCAAGGAAGAGGACGACGTGGTGTGCGACACGTGTCCCGGCTGTCGGCATGCGGGAGCAGAGGCGCGGGCGGCTGGCGAGTGGGCCCAGAACTATCAGTGCTATGCGCGAGAAGGCGGCCGGTTCGGGGACGAGCGAGAGGATTCGAGAGATGAGAGAGAAAAGAGCGAGAGCAGAGGAGGGAGACGGATCTGACAAGGGGGGCCCGTGGTTCGGCGCCTGTTGCTCTCGGTCGGAGGGCCGACAGATGGGGCCTGCCAGCCAGTGGTTGAGTGCGCGCGCGGGGATGCGCCAGCGGGTTGAGTGCCCGACTGGTGGGGCCCGGTCGTTGGTGGCTGAGGCGCGTGCGCAGGCGTGGGCCGGTTCGGTTTGGGCCGAGAAAGGGAAGGTGACAGCCCACAGGAACAGTGATGCTTGGTATTTTCTCCAGGATTTATTTAGGAGGATTTTTGGAGATTTCCAATGGGGATTTTAATCCAAAATTTTGTATTTTGGACCACAAAATTCTGGAGATTTTGTATGGGATATTTTCTGGCTAGGAATTGAATACATGTGTATATATTGATATTTTTGGGAAGTTTTGATTTTGGAGTTTATTTCGAAAAAGGTAAAAAGAGAGGGACTACGGAGGGGATTTTTAGGAGAATTGAAAAGGGTATTAATTGGGAATTTTGGTGTTTGATTTCCTGGAATAAATCAAGGGGATTTTTGTAGAAGGACTCTGATATAGATTTATATATATACAAGTATATATTTATACATATATATATATATATATATATATATATATATACATATATATATATATTTATATTTATTTATTTATATTGAAAGAGAGGTTTTAGAGAGAGTTGTTGGAAGGATTAAATTTTGGATTTGATTTTGATTTTGGGATTTGATCTCCTTGGACCTTGGAGAATTTTTGAGAGGAGTTTCTGTGGGTTAGGGCTGAGCTTTTATATATATATATATATATATATATATATATATAGGGATTTTTGGATGATATTTGGGAGAAAGGTAAAGAGGGGATTCAAGAGGGATATTTTTGGGAATTTGCAATGGATTAGAATTTGAGGACCTCAAGGGAATATTAAAACTTGACTAAATTCTTGGGATTTGAGGAAATAAATAAATTTGAGAATTTTGGGGAAGGGGTTCTTGATGGTATTTCAGAGTTTTTTCGAGGGGAGCAAAACGAAGAGATTTCAATGAAAGGTTGCAAAGATGGCTTCCGAAGGGTTTTATTGGAGGGCTTCGAATTGCAAAATTCGAACCCGAGTATTTTTGAGAGGAGTGAAATAAGAGTATTTTAATCAAAGGCTTTAGAGGGGATCCGAAGGGGGTTTTGATTTGGAATTTTTTAGAGGAAGTTTTGAGAGAGACAATCGAACTGCAAAATTTGAGTCTCGGAATTCAGAAGGGAATGTGGGACTGAGGATTTAGGTTTTCAAGGGAGGCTATGATCTGAGATCTATGGCACTCAATCCTTAAGCACACACAAAGATCCAAAATTTTTTAAAAAAATAGGGTTTTTACGAAAATAGTTTTTAACGGCCCGGAAACCGGGGCGTTACAACCTTGAATTTGAATTTTTCCGAGGAAAGTTAAAGAGAGATAGTCGAATTGCAAAATTCGAGGTCTCGGATTTTAGGAGTGAGTTTGGGACCAAGGTTTTAGGGTTTCAAGGGAGGCTCTGATCTGAGATCTACGGCACTTAGTCTTTAAGTATACATAAAAGTCCAAAAATTTTGAAATTAGGGTTTTTACGAAAATAGTTTTTAACGGCCCGAAAACCGAGGTTGTTACACATAGCATGTATTATGGCTAAATTGTGAGGATGTGACTATGGATCGGGTGCCTGGTTTGGCGAAAAAAATCGTACGGTCAAACTGTTTTAGTTGACCGTCCGTGAAACATTTATTTGTATAGTGTGAAACAAAAAATCAAGTTATTGAAACATCAGTTGATGACATTGCATAACACCAAAAATAAATAAGGGGAATGAAACAACACAGAATCATGATTGAAACATGTCGCTGTCAGACACGAAACATCGAGCCTCTGCTCTTGAAACATTAAAAGATCCATAAGAATCGAAAAAAAAATGAAAAACCATCAAAATCCTCGATACAACATTTTGGTCCAACGCAAGAAACATCAAGATACATTAGCTGAAACATTGAAAAATCATAAAATGTACCCATTTTTATTTGTCTTCTTCCTCCTTTCTGCTGGTCGGATTTGGTCTTTATGATGACTAGTAGCAGCAGCAGCGGAGGAGGAGGCCGAATCGACAAGCTCTGATGCCTCTGCCGATGACTGGAGGATGCACAAGCTCTTGGAGGACATTGGCAATGGCGGCATAGAGGGCTGCGGCAACTGGCGAGCACCGTCCTAGACGGAGATAGCTTTGCCGCCGGCGGAGGATGAGGCAGAAAGAAGGGGAAGGGGGCACGTGGGGTTCTCGGCGGTAGTCCTAGTGGAGGTCAGGACGCTACCCGCGCGGCGGAGAGAGCCGAGCGGGAGAGAGAGGGGGAACTGGAGAGTAAGCGCTTGATTTTTTGGCTTCCATCGGTCCCCCGCCCAGGAGCATTATTAGAACTGTGACGGCCGTAGCTCTACAACAAAACTGAGTTTCGATCTTTCATTTAAAAGAAAAGATTTAACACATGGGATCCACATGAAAGGCAGTGCATGCATGCATCATGGGTGAAATTACCATCGTTTTATAATTTATAAGGACTAATTGAAGTACAAGCTGGTGTTACAAAGAGTGGTCTGCTGTGACAGTCACACAAGTAATGTTCAGAGCAAAAGACACCAGTTGCATGCATGTTGATCAGGTTATCAGCAAATCAACATACGGATCGAGATCACTGCTCGCTCACACAGAACAAGCTCTTGAGGTCTTGAACACGTTTGCATGTTTAATCAAGTAGCAGTCCGCAATTAAAAATCAGCAACAACCAGTTAGCTAGAGCTGCATTGCTCTCCGTGATTTTTTTAGCACGCTGTATGCGTTCATCTGTACAAATAAATGCATGACAATACGCAGATTGACAAGCTAGCCAACACGATTTGCCAATTATATCTTTCACTCCTTATATATTACCCATCCTTTCAATGTACGTTTTTTATTCTATTCAGTAATAGTAATAGGGTGGGATATTAGAGAGAACCTGAACCATACGTGCAAGATAATGGTCATGGACAGTTGATAATTAATTGCGAGAGGATGAGATATGTCTGGGAGAAGATGACACTGCACAATGAGAGGATGAGATATGTCTGGTAGAAGATGACACTGCACCATCGCCAAAAATCATCAGTTCATGTGAAAGCAGGAAAACACCATTTTTGTTATAATATGTAATGCAGTAGTTATGTTCAAGGTTTCCCTTACCGTTTTGACAGAGGTTACTGCTATTCGGCGATATCACGGTTACCGGTAGCCACGTGGTTACCGTGACCATAATAACTGTAAGTAACCACGATAACTATGAGGTAACCACAATATTGCAAATCTTGGTTACCTTCAATCTTGTAAGCAAAAGAAACATTTGCATTTCGATTTTTTATAGTTTATATAAATCCAGAAACAAATAAAGTAGACATAAATTTGCTAATTTGGAAAAAAACTTTAATGCAAATTCACAAATAACTGCAGCTCTTATAATATTCTAATTTCCACAAACAAATTAATACGGCGACATTCTATATGCGAGTTTAAGAAAATTCGAAGCGATCGCTACAATCCATAACGGGATTGCCGTGCCGGCCTAAACTCAACGAAGCGAAAAGGGGGTGACTTTCTGGACCTTCCAGGTCCATGAAGCAAATAAACTCCCCGCTTGTACAACTGTGTTGGGCCGTTCATGACAAGCTAGGATAGCACATGTATTATCGCTGAATTTGTGGATGCTGCAGCGGTCTACTACAAATGAGTTTCTACACTTCGTTTGAAAGAAAAGTTTTTAGATTACATCCATGTGAAAGATAGTCCATGCATGCGTCGCGTGCGAAAATTACCATTGGTTCAAAAAATAAAATTGAACAACAATATGATGTTATGGAAGAGTGCCTTGTTGTGGCAATTATACAAACCAGAATGATTTTACAGTAGTTGAGGTTGACAAGGTCCCGAGAGATTGGTAAGGACCATAAAATTTCTCTACTAGTAATGTTCAGAGCAACGGCACACACATTAAATGTATGTCAGGTTGTGAGCATACAGATCGATCGAGGTCACATTAACTGCTAGCTGACGGAGAATAAGCTGATGCTGAAGTGCTGAACATCCACCTGTTTGCATGTTGAATCCCGTGGTGGAAGGCAATTAGGACGAGGCTAGGTAAAGCTGCGTTGCTCCGTGCCTTTTCTATCACACACAGTATGCTTTAATCCACATACAGAAACGCATGACAATCTGCAGATCGACTAGCTACAGATGTGCTTCTATCTCTTTACCTTCTATATAATTCTCTCTCTATCCTTATATATATATATATATATACATACATACTTATGCTAGGTCTATTCTATTCCTTTTATTATGATTATACTTGTTATTTACAAACAGGTTAGGATATGAAGATGCATATGTAGATGGTTGTGCTAGTGTTTTATATATTCATGCAAGAACATATAATTAACACAATTTCTGAAAGTTATACGTTGACCCTACCAAAATAGTCAACCAAGATACATAATGACATGCTACCATCATATATATGATTTCACTTATGGAGAAGAAATAGAACAATGATGGATAACATGCAACATAACATTGTGCACAAGCCGCCTAGCTGATTCTACAAGTGCTATTATACATAAAGAGTTACTATAAACACGAGTATCAATCTCGGTGATATAGCTAGGGGTATAGTTTTTTTGTTTGTAAAACTAAAAACTTGTATGATAATGTATATTTGTACTGTTAACCTTAACTAACTCGAAAAGAGAATTTACTTCTTCTCAGAGCTTTGATAAGGTTTTTAATTTCTTTTTCTTAGTATATCTAATTGATTAATTTCTTTAATGAAGTACGGTTCATCGTCAGCCTTGGCAAGACCGGGAACGAGATTGGCATGGATGTGCATGTGGGCCAAAATCGCACAAAACTCGAAACAATACGTAAGGCTGGATTTGTGATGGTTATACTGAGTTTCTACCCTTCATTTAGGAGAAAAGATTTAACACATGGCATCCACATGAAAGCTAGTGCCTGCATGGATCATGTGTGAAACTACCATTGGTTTAATAAGAACGGAAGATCAAGCTAGCAGATGTTACAAAGAGTGATCTGCTGTCAGACATGCGACTACTGTTTAGAACAACGACACAAGTTACATGCATGTCAGTTGTTTGTCAGCATACAGATCGATTGAGGTTACTGCTCACTAATACAGACCAAACTGAAGTGAGGTCTTGAACACTTAATTAAAAGCAGCAATCAACCAGCTCGCTAGAGCAGCCATGTCCGCGTGCTCTTTTATCAGTTCATCTACCGTTGTACACAAACGCATGATAACCAACATGAAATGGGACTCTCTCTCTCTACCCTTATATATACCCGTCCTAACTTTTCTATTCCTATGTTACATTCATGCTTATAATTTTATCTTCCCGTATGTCATTATACTTTTTAATTCATAAATAAATTAAGATGTTTGGAGAAAACCAAACTCAAATTTATGAGAGAATGGTCAGGGACATAAATGATTATAAGATGATGATTCTTAATTTATACCTGAAGAATATTCACAATACGATACAATCATTTCTCGACCTTACATGAATAATGAAACAAGATAATGATGATATATATCACAGTACCTGTTCACATATATGGAAGGAGGAAATAGGAAATATATTTTTTCATGAGTGTTGTGCTAATATGTTTAACTAATTTTAAAAAAAGAAGTGGATTTTTTGTTTCTATTATGTGGTTTATTACTATTTATCTTCTTTGTCAAATCTACAAATTAGAAAGAAATAAACCATCTTTAGCACAAATGTTTCATATAAAAACTAACTGATTCTCCTGCACAATTTTGCGCGAAGCTAAATTATAAATAATTTAACTTAATTAGTATACGACTCTTGTATATAACTCTTTGCTTCCGATTCCATAGATACAAATATATTTTGTATATAATAGATTTTAATATACAACTCTTAGCTTCTGTATGTACAAGATATACTTTTTATGGCAATCAGTCTACATTGTTATAGTCTAGACCTACCATAATTAGAAGGGGTAAATCTATATTGTTTTCTCTAGTTAACATGGTAATTTCAAGGCCTCTAGAGTGCATATGGTAGCTCAGTTCCGTGCTATCTTAGCGGGTTTCCCCGCACAAATTGTGTAGAGCTATATTTTGGAATTAGAATAGGACTAATATGCAACTTTTAGCTTCTCTTTCTATTGATAATTTTATCTTTATACAAAATAGATTTTCAAGGTAGAATTAGATTGGGTATACAGTTCCTAACTATTTTTCGCATCTACATTTGTACCATATTGATCGATCTACACTATTATATTTTAGACCTATCATAATCTAACGGTGCAAATATTTTGCTTTTTCCCGATTAATATGATAATTTCTATACCTCTAGAATAAACATGGTGACTCTTTTTTGAACTGTTTTAATGATATAGTAGATAGATATATGATGTAATAGACAGATAGATAGGTGATGTCAATTGTCAAATTGGACCCAGAAATAAGTGTTGCTCCTAATATCTTTTTTGAAGCTGAACCGGCCATTGTCGTCGTATTTCATATAAGATGAAGGTGCCTCATCTATACTTTCTATATAGTTGCAACCCACTAAGCGTAAAGCTCCACATGTAAACATGTCATATCACTACCCACTAGCAATTATTACATTTTAAAGCTTATGCAACCATACCACATCAAGTACAATTTATTACATTCTACAATTCAACATATAAGCATGCCAAATCATCATACCTCATATCATTTTCCACAATATTTCAACATATACATATCCAACATTTATACAACACTTAATATATACCTTCTATATAATTGCAACCCACTAAGCCTAAAGCTTCACATGCAAACATCCACATCACCACCCACTAGCAATTATTATATTTTAAAGCTTATGCAACCATACCATATCAAGTACAATTTATTATATTCTACAACTCAACATATAAGTATGTCAAATTATCATACCTCATTTCTACAATATTTCAACATATATCTATCCATCATTACTATAATACTTAATATATATCCATCCATATACTCCGCAGCAAAGCGTTGGGTATCCTCTAGTTTTAAGAAGAAACGAGACCAAACCTTACGGTGCACAATTAATTAGAGAAAACTGGACAAAAACCATAACTACAAAATACAACCAACCTACCTAAAACTACTATAGCTGCGAAAGCAAGACTGCTAGGTCATCGTGCCTGCCTCAACAGCTACCACCATCGCGGCCTCATGCCACTGCCTCCACACAACCACCTCCAATCTAAGGCCTTTTTACAGCTACTTAGCGACGAACACCTCCACTTACCAAAACAAAACTTGTTGTGTGTCATTGTTGCCGAGCTCATCTCCCTTGACATAGTAGCTCCGACTTTACCCAACATATCTTGTTGATTTGTGTCGATGGCAACCACTACGTAACCGAGAAAAGATCATAAAGGTAAGCGCTATGAGAAGCATGTCACTGTTCCTACCTTCATTGTGACCAATGCCATGGCCTCATGTCACTAGCTCCATACAACCAACTCCAATCCAAAGCCTTCGAGTAGTCACTTCACAACTGACGCCTCCACTCACCAAAATGAAACTCATTGTGTCATGTAATGATCGCATTTCTTTTTCGTACTAAAAACTATTTTATAAAAAGCTAAATTCAAAATTTGGGTCTTTATTCGATTCTTGATTTTTGTGCCATGCGTAATCTCAAGAAAATACTCAAAAATATTTAAAAACAGCCCTAGAGCCTTTATAGAAGTTTCCCAAAATTTTTTCTGAATTTTTAAACCTCATTTGAATCAATTTCAAAATTTAAAACCCTCAAATCCATTCAAATTAGTCTCTAGAGAAAAAAAAATCGCACTGTGCTTGCCGGGCCGTCTCCTCTCTTTCTCGGCCTGCTCCTGTTCTCTCCCTCGCCAGCCCGTTCGGCCTCGCGCGCGCGTGGATTAACAATCCCGCGGGGCCCGCGCGTCAGCCGCTCCGGCGCAGCCTGTCTCCTCGGCCGCCCGATGACCCCACGCGGACGGACGAGATCGGCTCTGCCCAGCGGTCCCGCATGTCAGCCTGGCGACACGTCGTCGTCGTCTACCTCTCGTCCTCGCCCGCTCTCTCTCTCCTCTCTCGATCTCTCTCGGCCTTTCTTTCTCTGCTCCCGCCCGTACTCGCCCATGCCGGCCGGACTCCGCCATAAAACTGCGTAGCGCACTGTTCTCCTCCTTCGCCATCCTCGCGTGGCGTCAGCACCGGCGCAAAATCCGCCCCGCCATTTCGCCAGTACACCAGACATCATCCACGCCATGACCGCCCCGCTTTTCCCACGCCGCGGAGCCTCGGACGTCATCAAGCCCGCGCAGGCGTGCCGACCCGTCGCCTCGCCAACGTCTACTTTCTCCATTTTTCCCGCCTCTGCCGCGCATGACGCGAGCAACAGAACTCCGCCATTGTTGTGTCAAATCCCTGAGCTCGAACTTATCTTCGGCCTCCTTCGCCTCTGTCCTCCTCCGTCCGGCACCCGAGCTCTTCTATAAATAGGACAACCGCCCTTCTCCTTCGGTCGCCGAGTAGCAAGCCCGAGCAAGACTCGCCGCCGAGAAACCCCCTCCGCCGAGATCTGTTCCAAGCACCGCTGCCGTTTTAGACCCTCACCGACCAATCCACCATCACTGCCGAGCTCCCCTAAGCACCACTAACTCCCTTCGCCACTCCCCGACGTCGATTACCCTTTGTTCCGAAAATCCCCAATTCGGCCCGCCGCCGTTCGTCGTCGTCACCGCCCTGTACCTCGTCGTAGACGAAGGTAAAGCCAATTAAACCCTTCCCAGCTCTTCCTCAGGTAATGCCGAGCCCAAACCAGCCCATCTCGAGCCTTCCCGCCGCTAATATGGTCGCCGGCGACGACCCTCTCTCCCCGCCACCGCCGCCGGTTCTGTACCGTCGTCGCCAACCACCCTTTGCCGCCCTATGAGCCGATCCGAGCCGTTCGGTCGACTCCCCGTCTCCTCCGCTCTCTAACCATGTTGCCCGCTTGCCGATTCTCGTTGCCGCCGGCGAGATCCCCTCCGGCGATCGCCGGCCGTCGATTTTCTCCGCCGCCACAGTACCCCGGCCGGCACCACTCCCAGTCACTGCACATGGGCCAGCCAGACTTCCCCGACTATCGGGCCCCACCTGTCGGCACCTCAGCACTCTTCCTGTAGCGCCGACCCCACCAGTCTGTCTCCCTATTCTCTCTCTTTCACTATTCATCCGGCCCCACATGTCAGCCTTTGTGCCCCTCTTTCTCTCTCTAACCCGAGGGTCCCACTGTCAGCCCCTGGTGCTATTCCCCTCTATTTCTTTTATTCCTTTTCTTTCTTGAATGATTTTTTTTTAAAAAAAACCCTTTTTATTTTCAGAAAATGGCCCAAACTTCAGAAATTCATAACTTTTAAACCGTAGCTCCGTTTGAGCCCATTCAACTCTCAAAATTTTTCTAAAATTGAGATCTACGCATTGGCACTATTAGTTATATAATATAGGCTCTGATTCTTGGTGTTTTTGTGTGTTTTCTTTTGCGACGTTTAGAGGACGTTCCCGAGGAGCCGCCGCAGGACGATTTCGTCGACGACCCGCAGGACCTCGAGCAAGGCAAGTCACCCTTCGACCATGTTGAACCTACGATTTAAAATATATTTTATTTCTAAAAAGTACATACTTAGGAACACGGTTAATTTTCGGCCGCAATCCGTAATCGGATCCGTCCGGCCTAACCCACTTGCTGCATCTGATCCTGCCTTGGATAAATTGATGACCCGATCCTTGTAACCCTGTCATCTTGATGTCCGTACTTGTGTATGGACGTCGGTGACCCCCTTTCATCCAAAAATAAAGTGTGACGATGGGAAAAATCAGGGATTTAACTCAAATGATTTAAAATGGTCTCGACACCCTTGGTCGAGAGTTTGCGAAATAAAATGGTTTTACAAAACTTGGTCATGGGACGTCGCTGCCTGTGTGGCTCTGACTCTGCATGATTTTTAAGGACCGTTTCCTTGAGAAATTGCACTGAACATAATACAGTGCGACCACACGGGTGAAGTGGGACGCCCCTGGCCAAGTAATTAGTAGACCCAGGGTTGGCTTGGTTGCCTTTGGACGTGGAGTCGCCGAGGTAGCAATATGAGATGCACCCGCGGGATCCTGAGTACGAGGAGTCTGGGACTCGCTCGGTACTTGGTCTGGGACCCGTCCAGTTGGCTTCGGGCAATCCTGGAGACGCTTTGGAAAGGCCTTGTCGCGAACCTCCCCGCTTGGCCAGTGTGGGAGTAAGTTCGCGTCGTGTGGGAAAAGCGTACCCCCTTTGCAAAGGATTGTTATAAACTGTTCGAACAGCCGTGCCCACGGTTATGGGCGAATGTGAAGTGATTCCTCTAGCGTAGATTTTCTTTTACAACTATCTGTGCAATTGTTTTGCGGGTTAGGAACCGTGACCATAGTCAGCCTATGTGACTGACGGATGGCCTGTGTGGCCTGAAACGGGCCTATGTGACCCGGGGTGTTGGATGACACCAGAGTTGAGTTGCTAGAGATAAGAGATGAGTTTGAGATAAAGAGAATCCACCTAAATGGAGGTACCAGTGGAAGGTACGCTCCGAATCAGAAATTGTGACAAGTCTTTGACTTGTGGAATGGGTCGAGACGCGAGTCTCTTCCCGACTAACTGTGGTGAGTTGTTGCAAAGCAACTCACGGAATGGATTGAAGCGTGAGCTTCTTTCTGACAACTCAAAGAGCACACTTAGAGTTTTAAAGCACAAAAGTCTTGAAAACCCCTCTTGCGAAAATAACCATAACCTCCCTTTGCTAAGCCTTGCATGCCACATAAATTTCCGTGACTTGCTGAGTACCTCGTGTACTCACTCCCCCTTCTTATCTTCCCCCAGAAGTCTTTGAAGATGAAGATCCTTCCATCAGCGGGTTCTATCAAGATCAAGCCGAGTATGAAGAATTTTAGGGTTTCGCTCTAGGTCCCCAAGCCGTTGCTTGTGGGTATAGGTCTACCCGTGTATCTTCCGCTGCCTACTTTTGTAATGTATCGTTGCATGTCTCGGGGTCTGTCCGAGGCTGCACCTTATGTAAGGACTATGCTTAATAAATAAAGCAGGTTTTGGCTGTGATCCACCAATGTCCTGCATGTACCAGCTAGTCTCCTGGGACTGGTACAGGTATTACAGGTAACAACGTTCCCGAAGGTCGTCCTCTGCTCATTCGCAGTCAGCACGATCCCAATGTCCAACCGTCCGAACGCCGCGTTGACATCACCCTGAATCTGTCGCGCTGCGTCGGCCTATTTCAAATGTGACTTGATTATGTGTTAGAACCGTGGCTACCTAGAAAGGGAATGACAAAGTGCAAAGATAAAGTGACTTACCGCGCGAAAGTAGTCCTGGTCACGGTGTGTAGGATACGTGTCCGTCGTAGCGGCGACGTGTGGCTGTGGATCACCTAGGGTGAACATTACGCGTATGCGGGTCCGAGGCTGGTACCACCTGAGGTATGCTAGGTAATGCTCCTCAGTGTGTGCACGGAACTCGTCGATGACATTCTCCGTCGCCAACAACCAATCCTCCACGTACCGCTGCAGTCCTCACACAACCTGCCAAATATAGAACTGTATTCAATATCGGGGAAAACATAGATATGCACAAATGATGTGAATGAATATTCGTACAGCTCTTACCTCTGACGGAACCGAGGGTCTATCTGCAGGAGCTGACGTGAAGGCCGTGGACGGAAGGTGCCTAGCTGGGCACCCTCGACGGCTGACAGGTAAGACCGGTGGGACTGGTCGAGACCCCGGTCGAGCAGCTCTGGTGTAGGGTACGCCATACCTGCATACAAATAGAGAGTTAGCGTAAATTAGTTTTAATGTTTATAGCATTGTTACATGACAATAAAAAACAACAGTACGATACATGTCATTCTACAACAAAGATCAAGTATAGACTTACACTACACCCCAGCACCACCAATTGTTCGAGAACGTTAAGACGGGGTCGTTTTGAAGTTGTACCTTCACCTGTAGGACGACTACCATCAGCGGCTGAACCCGACGGTCCAGCTTCTGCCGCACTTGGACCGGCTGCATCCTTTGGACATTTCTTATAAGTATGACCTGTTTGGTCACACTTTGAACAGCGTTTAAGTCTTTCACCGGCTTCTGACTCATCCATGTCATTACGGATGCGTCTTGTCTTGCGGCGACCTTTTTTATCCCTCAATTTTGTTGGGTCAGGAATGTAGATAGCTTGAGGATTCTCCGTAGTAAATGTCCCCGCTATACCGAAACCGTATATCTCTCCACTCCAGGTATTATAGATTGCTTCTTTTCTGAAATAAGGTGAGACAAAATAACGTGCTTCGATTCCACACTCACCGCTCGCGGCAATCACATGGGAACATGGCTTGTGGAGCAGAGTAGGTTTTCGGCACGAGCACTTGCAGGTCCCGTCTTCTTTGAGCACACACTCCTGCACAACTCTTTTGCGGTAGATTCCGTGCATGCCCTTGTCGACACACAATATTTCAAATCTGTTTTCTTTTGTGCCTTGAGGTAGAGCACGATGTCTTCGGGCCTTATTACTTTTATCTTACAGGTACTTAGTGAGCAGCGTTCCAAAGAAAAGATTATTATCCGTCATTGAGGGGCCAGCTGCTCTGAACCGATCTCTAAAGTATTTGCATGTCCCATGCAAGATAAATTTAACTATTCCAACAAGTGGGAGCCCTCGAACACCACGCATCACCCAGTTATAGACCTCTGCCAAATTTGTGGTCATTATGCCAAATCGAGAACCATCCTTGTCATACAACAATGCCCATTTCTCCTTTGGCTCATTCTCAATCCACTCTGAAAATTTTCTAACTGAGGATGCATGCCTTCTTCTCATACGAGGTCCATCGCTTGATAGAGGTCTAAGAGCTTCTGGAGCCTCGTCACCTCCAATGGTAGCCCTCCTGGACTGCTCATCTGTTTGTTTAGAGGTCAGCTCATCCAACCTCCTCCAAAGCTCGTTGAACTTCTTCTCTTGATTCTGGGCGCAAAGCCTCTTGAAAAGATCCATAAGGTGCTTATTTCTAAACTGTTTGTAGAAATTAGCACCCATATGACGCATGCACCATCTGCTTTGGACATCAGACCACCTTGGTGGGTATCCCTTCTCAACACTTCTATCTCTCAGTTTCTCAATTGCACGCAGCAAGCCGGAGTTACGGTCATGTATGAGGCATACGTCTGGTCTCATCCGTACAACTGCTGTCTTAACCCTTTCTAGGAACCAATACCAGCTATCAGTGTTCTCACTCTCAACAAAAGCGAAAGCCACCGGTAGAACTTGGTTGTTTCCATCAACTCCAATTGCTGTTAATAGCTGTCCTCTATATTTTCCAGTCAGAAATGTCCCATCGATGCAGAGGATAGGACGACAATGGATAAATGCCTGAATGCAAACACCTAGTGCAAAGAATACACGTTGCAACACACTTTTATTACCATGGTCAATTGATGGAAAGGCTTTCAGGTCATAGCACGTCTCCGGATTCCTCTGAAGAATACAGCCTAATAGACGAGGCAAATTATCATAAGATGCTTCAAATGTGCCAAACCTCATCTCTACAACCTTCTGTTTTGCCCTCTAAGCCTTATCATAGCTAATTGTATATTTAAATTTCTCTTCAATATACCTAACAATTGACCTTGGTTCGTACCCCAGATTGTTGACAATATGAGAATACATCTCTGTTGTAACAAATGCAGAGGTCATGTTTCTATGATATTTTTCAACACCTGTCAAGTAACATGAATGCTCCGTCACGATTGAAACTTGCCAATAATCTTTCCATTTACCCTTGAATGCGTGCACCCGCCATGGACACCCATCCTTCATGCACTTCACTTCATACACTGATTTGTTTGACTTCACGACCGAGAACTCCCTCTGAAGTGACACCGCCTATTGTTTGACTGCCTCCTTTAAATCTTCTACATATGCGTACTTAGCCCCCTGAATGACCTCATTCTGCTTGTACTCCCACGGCACATGATGCCGCTCGGAGATAGTAAGCGCAGAGAAGTCCTCGTTGCTCCATTCTGCAGGCATCACGTTGTCCTCATCAGACGAGTCATCATACTCTGCATGCTCATTTTTAGAATCTTCTCTAGCCATTTCTTGGACGATCGTGTCGATATGTTCTCCCTCATCTGCCACACCTGTTGCCTGTCTATCTTCTTCATTCCCTCCTTCATTTTCTTCCATTGTTTCACTATCACCTCCCGCCGTACTTGGACCCTCATCATCTTGTACGGGCATTGCACCAGCGTTGTTATCTTTCTCATATATGGACATAAGTATGCCCAGTGGCCAGCCACGTTGAAATGCATTCTCCACATACCATCTCCAAGTGGCAGTGCAATCCACTGGCATCAGTTCCTAAAAAAAACCTTCAACTACACGACTGACTACTACATACAAGGTTATTCCGTTGAGCTGAGGGTCCAGTCGAAACCCTCGCATCAGCCAGTTGTATACTGATCCAAAACTTCTCTCAGCTGGCCTATCAATACCCTTAGCCGTTGAACTAAACTCCGACAGATCTACACCGTCTGGACCATATCTCGCATTCCCTTGCCCGTGAAATAACTGAAATATCACCTTATTTGACATATCTGTTGATGAAAAATACAGTTAAACTAGGTACCAACATCCTCCTAACATCTAAAACCGTGTATTCCAGATTTTATAAGTACCATCTGTAAAAAAGTAAGTCATCTAACAGATTAACTAAAAACTACAGATCTATATAGTACTATACACGTAACTAGTATATTACTACATCAATTCTTACATACAAATAGAAATTGCAAAGGAACAATGGATTTTACCTGCAGGCAAATCAGCAAACGGGCAGAGCTTCGCTGCTTTCGCCCTCTCAGCTCTCTCTTGTTTTTTTTCTAATTTGAGTGAATTTTATGATATTTTTTAAGTCTGGGAGGGGGGTTTTATACCTGGGGGCTAAAAACCGCCCTCCCAGAGGACGGCAAGGGGGCCGCCTGCAAAAAACCGCCTTGGAAATGGGCGACTTTGCAGGTGGCCCCCCGGGAGCCAAAAACCGCCCTTTCAGAGAGCGGTTTTTGGGCACATTTTGCAGGCGGCCCCCTTACCGCCCTCTGAGAGGGCGGTTTTTGGGAGGCCGGGGGCCGCCTACAAAATGGCTGACGGCCGTCGGCGGGGGGGGGCCAACGGCCGTCAGCCACGTCATAAAATCGCCCTCTGGATGGGCGATTTTTAAAAATCGCCCTCCCAGAGGGCGGTGGGAATCTATTTTTGTAATTTTTTCAAACAAAAATCTACTTTTGCAAATCTTTTAATAAATAAATACAAAAATCAAAAAAATTCTGCCAGGAACGGGATTACCATGGATGTGCGGGCCTAAAGCCCACTAAGCATAAAAAAAGTTATTACTGGGCCTGTTAAGCCCACTAAGCTCAAAATTCTTCACGCATATGACTGTGCTGAGCTGGTATCATGGGCCGTCGTCCATGACAAGTTAGCCTAGCATGTGTTATGGCTGAATTTCTGATCGAATTCACATATTCAAACCGAGTTTTGACCCATGGCATTCACATGATAGATTATAAGGTAGTGCATGCATGCACCACGCACTTGTGAAATTATCATTCGTACTAGTACTATTCAGTTGGTTCAGAGCAACGACACACAATTTACATGTCAGGTTGCATGTCAGCATACCGATCGACACACGGAACCAGCTGGAGTGCTGAACACTTCGTTTGCAGGTTCAATCGAGTGATCAAGTGGTTTTCATGACACACTGTATGCGTTCATCTAATAACTCGATATGCAGATCGAGCAGCTAGAGATGTGTGGTTCTAGTTTTCTGTACTTATATATACCCATCTTTTTTTTATATTCACCAAATGCATTCAATAATACATGATGTGGTTCTAGTTTTATAATGAAATTAGACAATGATGATATGAATCACAGTGGAGTTAAAACATAGTGTCTCAGCTGGAAAGAGAGAAATAGAAAAATTTTCAATAATACATGATGTGCAAGGCGGGTAGAAGCTTTGTGCAGTGGAGAGTCTACAAACCCGACAAGCTTTGCCTGGATGATAGACTCCGACTTTGAATTAGTTAATGATTTATGGTTTGTTTCTTAGTTGTTACAAACAAAGTTTATGACCATGTGATTACTTAGCCAACTATCATTAGCACACGATGTTAGGACACATAAGGTCGATCGGAGAGGGCGTACGTGTTAGGGCTTGTCTTTCACGAACGGGCGCGATTAGCACTTATTATTGACTATAAATATGTAATCTTCCACTGCATTCATTTCAAACTTTGATTCTTTATAATAGTCATCATTGCCATCGTAATTGAATAGTCTTCAACAAAAAAAATTGAAAATCACACACCTACATTAGTAATATAGTATTTTATATTATTAACCCTGACTCCTAAGTCCTTGACAAACCGGAAAAGAAAACTTAGTGCTGGTTAAGGTTTCATCAAGCATGTAATTTATTTTTCTTACAATAATTTATTTTCTAATGGATTAATTCGAATGGATATAATGTGCATAAGGCAAAAAAGAGAGAAGTTGTACGTAACACATGTAACAATGGCGTATTCATCATCAATCAACCTACGATCCATATGAGCAATCAGTGGTAGATGACATAAACATCGAAAACAAGGCATCTATATATATTGACTTCGCCGTTCTTAAAATTCGCTAGTTCAGTCTCGGAGATACTGTGTGTGCAGTGTACCATCATAGTGGCGAGTATGTGCACGTGCATATAAGCATCTGGTTTTGAACTATATTTCTTTAAAAAAACTACTACTCCCTTCGTTTAAAAATATAAGATGCTCTTGTTTTCTTTAAAGTTAACATTTTAAAACTTTAACTAATAATTAACAAAAATATAATATATCTGTTCCAAAATATAAGGACTTCTGCGTTTTTTCAGAATAATTAGATTTATTTAATTATATTTTGGAACGGAGATATTATGTGTTTAGTGTAATACATGATATCACTAGATTTGTATTTAAAACTAATTTTATATAATATTAATTTTATAATTATTAATAATATATTATGAAAGAAACTAATAATTAAAATATAATATTAAAAACTATATAGGAACTTAATATATTTTATATTTTTAAATGGAAGAAATACAACAGTATCTATCGGGACAATAACTAAACTGCTGACAACCAAACACAGCACACGAGAGTCCAGGAGCCACATCTCCGCGACAGCGAACCCAGAGATGGGCTTCGGATGGCTTTGCAGTCGACTCCGGACCGGAGACGCACACGCACACACGCCACGCCGTCCACGGATTCTCTCTACGCTCTCTCGCCTCCATTTCTTTCCGCACCGCCCGGGCGCAGATCACGATAAGCCTCCGGCGAATCCCAGCCGTCCGCTTCCAACGCCGTCGGTTTCGTTTCTTTTTATTCTTTTTTTAAAATCACGCACTCCAACGGTCGCGCCTCCGTACCCGCGCTTTTCCCCTCTCCGCCACTGTGTGTCACTGACACCTCGGGTCAGGTTCCTTTGGGGCCCAGCCGTCGGTGACTGTGGGCGTCATTATTTATGCGAGCTTGTGGCTGTGGGTGATTGGCACAGGAGTGGAGGAGGTCACGATTCTCTAGGCATGGGTAGGAAGAAGAAGAGGTCCGCCGCCGCCGCCGCCGCCGTGGCCGCCGTCGACGAGGAGGTGACGGTGGGTGTGGGTTCTTCCGCCGCCGCGGAGGAGGAGGCAGATGGTGGTGGAGAGATTACGATGAATCGTTCGGTGGAGGGAGACAGCGGCGTTGAGGCGATGGCGGCGGAGGTTGGGGACAAGAGGGACTTGTCGCCGGAGCCGGAAGGGGAGGTTGAGAAGCTCAAGGAGATTAATAGATTTCTCCTCAAGAAGTCCGTCGAAGAGCGGGAGCGGGTGGCCGCCCTCTCCGCCCGCCTCGACGAGCTCCAGGCGGACGCCGACGCGCTCGCAGGAGTCGAGCGAGATGTCCTCGCGGTGGTCCTCTCCGGGACGATCTCCAAGGCCTCCGAGGAGGCCACGGCGACGCGCGTGCTCCTCGACGCCGCGCAAAAGTCGCTCGAGGCCGCGGAGGCGGCGGCGGCACGCGAGGCGGCGGCGAAGGGCGTTGCCGTGGCGCGCCTCGAGGCGGCGGTGGCGGAGAAAGCCCGCACCCTGGAGCTTCTCGCAACGAAGGAGGCCGAGCTGGCTGCCGTCTCCGCGAAGCTCGTTGAATCGGAGGCCATGGTTGTGCAACTCGAGGAGAAGAGCTCACAGGTCCGTGCAGAAAGGGGCGACCTGGAGAAGCAATTGGAGGAGACGAACGCGTCAGCTCGGCATGTTCACACTCAGAAGGCAGAGGTGGAAGAAAGCTTCGAGGAGTTCAGGAAGAACACCGAGAAGTACAAGCAGAAGATGGAGAAGAAGCTCGGGGAGAAATTGGGGGAATTGAAACTTCTGAGTTCCAATAAAGCAGAAATGGCAGCGAAGGTTGCCTCCCTGGAAGCAGAGCTCTGCGCCGCCATGGCTAGGAACTCGGAGTTGGAGTCAAAGATTGGTGTGAGCAAGACCGAGCTAGCTGTATCGAGGACAGAGGCGGAGAAGCTTCGATCTGAGGTTGCAGAGGTCGATGAGAAACATCGCATGGTGGAAGCCGAGGTGAATGAGCTCAAGATTAAGATCGACAAGACTGTGAAGACGAAGGAGGCAGAGGCAGCGGCATTCGAAGCTGAGAAGATGAGAATGGAGAAAGCATTGGAGACGATGAACATGGAGGTGAAGAGGATTCAATCCGAGAAGGATGCTGCTGAAGCCATGGTTCATCAGAAATCTGACGAATCTGAAAGTCTACAGGCTGAACTGAAAAGCCTCCACAGCTCAATCTCCGAGCTCCGTGTTCGCTGCAACGATCTCAGTGCTCACTCATCTCGCCTCCAAGATGAGAAGAACTCAGTTCTGAAAGCGCTCGATAAGGAGAAAGCCGAAGCAACCAAGCTGAGACTGAAACTCAGGGAACTTGAGAGCTATGTCAGCAAGAAGGATGATGAGATTGGAGCTCTGAATTCTGAAGTGGAAGACAAGGAGGAGATGATGGATGGCTTGAACAGGGAGTTTGAGCAGCGGCGGCTCGCGGTCGTGGAGGCGCTTCAGAGGGGGAAGAATGGCATGTGGACATGGATGTGTCATCCGGCTACCACAACCGTGCTGGCTGCTGCTTCTGTTGTCTACGCTGCTAGTAGACGGTGAACAGTTTGCTCTAATACTCTCTTTTACTAGTTCTCTCTTGCTAGAGAGTATATACAAACTTGAAATAATCAGGCTTGAGGCTTTGACCTTTTGTTACTTGTTACTATATATGATTAACTGTTTGGTACTTGAAATGAAGCTAAATTTCTGTACTTTTTGTTAGCTGGATGTGTACTTGAAATTAAATTGCTCGTTGTCCAAAACTTTCGTTTTGGTTTCAGTCAGGATTAATGGTATAGTACAGCTATAAACTGCTGGATGGCAGCATTATTTTTACCAGTCTCATCCTACAAGCAAAATAACTCTTATGTGAACTATTATGGGGGGAAGGCCTGAAGCTACATTCTGTAGCATCTCACTCCAGTTCTGAGTTTCTGACCTTTTGATGAATAACATTATGAATCCTTATAGCAGCAAATGTAAAACATGGAAAGAATTCACTGCCTTGCATGCTTGAGTAAGTCCACCACCGGGGTCTCAGAAGGCCAAATAACCAATGCTGATGACTGGTGAAATTATATTTAGCACAAATTTTCTCCCACCTAAGACCATATGTGGATAACTGGAATCATCAAATCTCTCTCGCAGTATCAGCGATCCACAAATCCAGTGATAAATGTAGTTGGCAATTTAGCAATCTTGATTCATGGACATGAAGACAAACACCTGTATAAGGTATTTACGATTTGCACTTTGGATATACCCTTTCCAGCTTCAGAAAGTGGTGGCATTGACATTGTTTTCTTATCTACCATGAGTAGTGATTCACAGACATATCTTTCTGAGGCATAAGGTACCTACATGTTGATTTATCTTTTTCGAAAGATCCTACATGTTCGGATATATCTATGTGCATTTTCGTTAGGTAGACTTAGAAAAAAAAAAAACATCTCCTACATTATATTAAGCATAGATTACTAAACTCCAAACAAAGTGTCACATAGTTGACGTCGTAGATTTTCTCTGTTGCCCTCTTCTAGCAAGGCTAATTTCTCTCCATTCATTAAAGCCCCACACATCGTTTCTCCATTAAGAGCAAAAACCAAAGGCCCATATTTATCGGCCACATCATGGCACGTCGTTATCGCACAAGATGAATACAGTAATGGGTTTAGAATCAAACGATTCAGTTATCAAAGCTTATTTTGTTCACTTGTATACGTGGACAATAGCGAGATACGCAACAACGGTGGCCGATGGTCAACTGGCAGGTCAGCCCTCACCACCCTAACCGGATATATTATCCACCGTGGCTGGAATAAGCACAATATTATCAGCACATTTACTATGCATCATGTGAATGAAATTGAGAGAAATTTCAGTCAATTGGGATTATATTGGTCCGGCCACACGGCATCATCTTTAACCTTAACTAAAAAAATACTCCGCGCATTGCTGCAGGATTTATTAGGTTTATTGTTGTAATAATTGAAGCTTATAATTAACAGTTAAAAATTGACGAATAAAATTGATAATGTTGCTTCATGATTTATTTTTTGAAAGCATCATTTTATAGAAAATTTCATAGAAATAAATATGTACTATTATGAAATCTAAACATTGCATGCTTATTTAACCTTGATGCTACAATTAGATTATATGCTCATCTTTCATTTAGTTCATATTTTTTATGAGAATATGTTATTGGACACAGCTATATAGTTATCATATGAAGAGAAGGGGAAGAGAGGCTAATAAATATAGATAAGTAACTCATTGATTTAATGGTTGATAATTTTATACTAACATGATCAAATTGTTTAGGATTATTGATGATGTGTATCTAATTAAAGGTAGAGAGAAGGGGAAGAGACGGCTAATACATGCGTATAAGTAACTCTTTGATCCAATGGTTGATATTTTTATTGTAACATGATCAAATGTTTTAGAATTGCTGATAATATAACTTCTTGCATATGCTTCTTTTGTTAACAACTATATAGGATATATAGAACATTTCATAGAAATAAATGTGTACTATTATGAAATCTAAAAATTACATGCTTATTTAACCTTGATACTGCAATTAGATTGTGTGCTCATCTCCCATTTAGTTCGTATTTCTCGTGAGAATATGTTACTGAACGCAACTATATAATTATCATAGATTAAAGATGGAAAGAAGGGGAAAAGATAATTAATGAATGCACATAAGTAACTCATTGATCAAACGGTTGATAATTTTGTACTAACATGATCAAATGGTTTAAGATTATTGATGATATGTATCTAATTAAAGGTTGAGAGGAGGAGAAGAGATGGCTAATAAATGTGTATAAGTAATTTTGATCCAATGGTTGATACTTTTATTGTAACATGATCAAATGGCTTAGGATTACTAATGACAGTTTTTTGCATGTGCATCTTTTGGTGACAACTATATAGGATATATAAATAGATAGATTAGAATGAGAAGCATCTTCAAACCTCAGGCTGAGGAGGGAGGGAGGCAGAGGATAGTTCACCGGAGATACGTCAATTTCTTCCACTGTTGGCAATCTCTTCCTCTTATCTGGCAGTGCCGGTGACGACAATAATGGATTGTTCGAACCAAAAGCCTAAATTAGGGTTCAAGGTTAGGGGTATGGGTGGGAGGTGGGTAGAGAGTGGTAAGGACAGCTATGGAGGGAATACCAGAGCGGTGGTTGACCAGACAGTGAGCGGTAGACACAGGCAGATGGTGAGACGGTGCTGGCGAGGCGGGGGCGCCCCACAGGTTAGGAAGACAGTGACCGTGGAGCGACCCAACATTGATCTGGTAGAAGTTTCGCGAGAATAGAGCAGATGAGTAGATAAGGTTGTGTTATTATAGAGCACGAATCTTGGTACGGTATAAACTGTCCAAAAGTAACTGAAATTTATATGTATTTTTAGGTAATTGAGAAATAGACAAAGTTATTTTTAGGAGTTGATCGACCTCACCGTAGTACTCACAAGTGCTAAGCTGACACATGGTGCCATTATGTTTCTTTTAACTTGAGAAACAGATGGAAGAGAGCTGAGCTCCATTTTTGAAGTTAATGAAATTGTATCTAGGAGCCACATCCTAAAGCTAGAGAAAAGGAATTGAGGCTCGCATGACAAAAGCTATTTGGATCTTTACATGAGTGCCTCACAAATGGAAGGTAAGTTTGCCGTATGTTCTGGCATATTGTTTGGAACATGGTCCATGCGTTTATAAAGTTCTTTTAAATAATGGAACTATTACTTGACATCTTTCTACTGCACTAACCAGGGACACACATATCTATAATTAAATAATCCTATATTTAGGATTTTAATCTTAGTGGGTCGGTGTTTTTCATCAGGCCAACTCAACCCAAGTACTAGGATAGCTGCAACAGCCATACGAATAAAAAAATCTGAGTCGGTGAAACGTCTATACTGGTTGCTTTCAATTATCTCATTATCTCTGTGCATATTTGTGTCCATGTATTATCCACTCAAACTTTGAGTCCCTCGAAAATTTAGAAAACACATGGGGCTTAAACAGTTCAAATAATTCCAAAATTACCCGTCAACTATGGTTTTTCTCCTATTTCTGTGGTGTTAAACTAATAAACCATATGGCTTAAAAACCTTGGGAGAGTTAAATGTTAAATTAGTTTCTCTAACCTCTTCCTCGGCATGATCTCTAGTTCTTAAAGTGTTGCGAGGGTAATAGACACCATGCATAACTACTCACTTCATTTTTAATTACTTATGGTTTTAGCTTCCTTGTAAGTTAAATATTTTTATGTGTGATCACCAATTTCTAAAAATTTATACAGTCTAACAACATGCAAAATATATATATTATGAAAGTATTTTTTATGGTGAATCTAAAATCATAAATACTATTATGGTAAACTATATGATTTTTATAGAAACTGATGGTTAAATATAAAAATGTTTGACTTAGTATAAAGATAAAACGAAAGGATGAAGTAATGTCTTGTTACTTGCTGTGAGCAATAAGTTATTTTCATCTACGTCATATCTCGACCGGACTGCTCACCAATTGTTAGCCAATGTATTTCGATCACTGCTCACCAATCGGTAGCACTGCAGCAATACCCCCGAAAGCACCAAACACATTGTTGGGAATTTGTGACCATACATACATAATAATTACTACCATTTGTGTAGTACTACTACACAGCAGAAACATTCATCTGTTCTGAACAGGACGCACCAACTGTTCTTTAGTTAGCTTGTTTACACCCCCATCCAATTTCACTATACATCCATTTTCTTGGAATTTCCGTTTCAAAACATATATATTTTTCATTTGGAGATCATGGTTAGTTATTATATTTGTCAACCCGTGGACACTTGTTGAAAAAAATAGACATTCTTTTTTATTTTGGATTAAAAAATTCCTCATGTGCGAATTTAGATAAATAATCAAATTTTGGTTTGTTTTGTTGTACTACGTACTTTAATTTGTGTATAATTGTGTGCCAGATATTAAATAAAATAGTTTTAAATTATAGACTCAAATCAACTTATAGCCATAGTAAAACACCTGGATGGATTCAACCAGAAAAAACAAGAAACCGGATGAACTAGGAGGTTTTTATCGAAAACCGATGGACTGGGTGATTTTGTACCGGTAATATGTAGACAACACATGGGCATGTAATATGAAATCTGGACAACATATGGGTGTAACGCCCCTCTCCCGTTAACCTGTACAAGTTAACAGAGGACGAACGCCATTACCTATAATATCTGTACCAGTCTCAGGAGACCAGCTGGTACATACTGGACATCGATGGATCACAGCCAAACCTGTTTTATTTAATATACATAGTTCTTATAAAAGTTGCAGCCTCGAACAGAACCCGAGATATATAACGATACATTACAAAAGTAAGTAGCAGACAAAAAACACGGATAAACCTATACCCACAAGCAAAACTTGGGACCTAGATCGAAACCCTGAAACTCTTTGTACTCGACTTGGTCCTGATAATACTGGCTAAGGGTGGGGTCTTCATCTTCGTAGACTTCTAAGAGAAAGTAAGCAAGGGTGAGTATACGAGGTACTCAGCAAGTCACGGAAATTATGTGGCATGCATGGTTTAGCAAGGAAGGTTAGGTTTATTTTGCAAAAGTGGTTTTTAAAGATTTTATGGTTTTAAAACTCTAAGTATGCTCTTTGAGTTGTCAGAAAGAAGCTCACGTTTCAATCCATTCCGTGAGTTGCTTTGCAACAACTCACCTCAGTTAAGTTAGTTGGAAAGAGACTTGCATCTCAACCCATTTCACAAGTCTGTGACTTGTCACAATTTCCGATTCAGAGCGTTTCATCCTCTAGTACCTCCATTTGGGTGGATTCTTTATTTTAAAGCTTGTCACTTAACTCAGACAATTCAACTATGGTGTCATCCAACACCTCGGGTCACACAGGCCCGTTTCAGGCCACACAAGCCATCCATCAATCACACAAACCGATTCTGGTAACGGTTCCTAACCCGCGAAACAATTGTACAGATATTTATAAAATAAAATCTACGCTAGAGGAATCACTTCATATTCGCCCGTAACCGTGGGCACAGTTGTTTGAACAGTTTATAGACCTTTGCAAAGGGTGCACGCTTTTCCCACACGACGCGAGCTTACTCCCACACCGGCCAAGCGGGGAGGTTCGCGACAAGGCTTTTTCAGAGCCTTCCCAAGATAGCACGTTGCCCAGGGTTTATTTGCGTAAGAGCAGTTTCAAACAGTAGTAGTTCGTAAACAGTAAAAGGTTGATTAATTGAACGATATTAATCCTTCACTAATTAATGTTACACCACGTTAACTAGGCCAAACCATCCATCTGAACTATACCAATTCCATTAAGTCAGTTAATTAGGTAAGGGTGAGACTAATCACGATGAGTCTTGACCAATCGCCCATATCCGCGGGCGCAGTTATTCGAATAGTTTTTAACTCTGGCCAGAGGTGTACAACTGTACCCACAAGACATAGTCCCACACACGTTCCCGTGTGCCGGCGTATCACCACGATACCCCATGAGAGGCTGTGACAGGCCCATTCACACAACCTCTCCCTAACCATCCACACCACGCTGAGGTTGCACCTGCCGCCAGGACACCCCACATCGGCCAGGCTACCCCCCTTGCGCCACAATGGATCTGGAAGCCGATCAACCCAACCCCGAGCCAACCCAACTCCATTACGCCCATCCTCACCATCGATGCCTAGGAGAGGGAAAAGAGACGCTACAAACCCAACCGTTGCCCACGTTGGCTTGTGGAAAGTACAAGTATTTGCTCAAGGGGTTCCCGCGAACTGGTCCTTAATTGCCATGGGTGCGACCAGCAAAACCATGTACCCACAGCCCACCATTGGGGTCAAGTTTTAGTAATTTAATAGTAATATGTCCAATGTTACATTTTCCGATATAGAGTCGAACCATGAATGATATAAAGGTCATAACCCATACCACATAAAATAATAAAAACATGCATGTCTATTTAAATAACAAAACATTTTAGCAAAAGTAGATACAAAAATGATCAAGATTACAGTATGACTTGCCTTGCTCCGGCTCGACAAACTCGGCTACAATCTCGTTGTACACGGGGGAGTCGACGGCATCGGATTCTATAGCGAACTACACACAAACAAATAAAAATAGTACATGAGGGCATTAGAACATGAGTTGAAAATATTTTTAATGGATTCTTGGTATTTTTCTAGATTTAATGAAATTTGAATGGACTTAATCGGAGTTCGTATGAATTAGTTATGAATTTTTGAAGTTTTACACTGATTTCCCAAGCAAAAGTAATTATTAAACAATTTATAGCGCAATTAGAGGAATTAAAGCGTCACCGGACACCAGGGAACCGGTGCTGACAGATGGGACCCACGGGTCAGTGGTGAAAAGGACGGCGCACAGTGGACCTGGTCCACACACGCGGGAGCGGCACGGGTGAGCGGAAATGGTTCTGATCTACCGAGGTAGATCGGACGGCTCCGGTTGAGCTGAGACCAAGCCCCGCCGCCGCGCGCGGCTAGCGACACCGCGCGGGGCCCGATGGTCACCACCGGCGACCATCAGGCACGGCAGAGGGCAGTGGCGAGCGGCGGAGGAGGTGAGGAATGCGGCCGAGTGCTCACCGAGGGGCAGTGACTGACGGAGAGCGGCGAACGGTGGCTAACAGAGGGAATTGGCAGCGACGAGGTTCGGGATGATGACGGCGATGGCGTTTCGACTGCTCAAAGTGACTACGGAGATGCGAACAAGGTACGGGAGGACCTGGCGAAGGTGTTAAATGTGTTAGAAGGGAAAACGTTGTAACGCCTCCCGCCCTGGCACCACCTGCAGCGATACCAAAGAGGAAGCGCCGCAGGAGGTTGGTGTGAACCAACTCCCACGGAACCGCGATGCCGGTATCAGTCCCAGGAAACCTTGCTAGTACCCACGGTCAACGGAGATGTACCACAGCAAATAGCTAAATAAATAAATATATATTATACCTCCATAAGTTGCGACTTCGGGCAAGCCCTGAGCAGCAACCTTTAAACAGAACAACAGCAGCGGAACGACAGCGCAGCGAGAACCCAATCCACAAGCAACGGCTTGGGACTAGGAAAGAAATCCTAATCTTCACTTCAACTTCACTCTTCCTGAAGGAGGGGAGAAAAGGAATGGATTGAGTACTTACGTACTCAGCAAGTCACGGAATATGTAAAATATGCAGGCTATCAAAGATAGGCTGGGGTTTATTTCACAGATCTTTTCATTTGAAAATATTTTCGAAAAACCTAAGTGTGGGTTGTCTCAGTGTGACTGGAAGGAGGCTCTCGTCTCAATCTGTCCGTGAATTGCTTTTCAACAACTCGAGCGGACGAATCAAATTTTAGTTAATCTTAAGTAATTTTATACCGCCGTCGGATCACGACAGCGGTTCAGTGGGTCTGCCCTCAAGTAGCTTTCCACTGTAACAACATCTATTACTTTATTTTCAATCTCGTCCACTCAGGACGTAATCTCATTTTTTTTACTTCAGTCCCATTCAGGACATCATGTCTTAACTCATCTCAGCGGCTCCTCGAGCCATTCATAACTCATCTCATGACTCATCTCGATGGCTCCCTAAGCCATGCTTAAACTCAACTCAAACTGCTTCCACTCGGGAAGCCTAATCTATGATGCCATACGACATCTCGGGTCACACAGCCCCGTTTCAGACCACTCAGGTCATCCATCAGCCACTAAGGCCGATTCTGGTAACGATTCCCATACCACAAAACTACTTTCGCAAAGTACTTGCAAGCAAATGTACGCTAGAGGAATCACCTCACATTGCTGGTAACCGTGGGCACGACTGTTCGAACAGTTCATAGAGACCTTTGCAAAGGTTGCACGCTTTACCCACACGATGCGAGTTTACTCCCACACTGGCCAAGTGGGGAGGTTCGCGACAAGCCCTTTCCAAAGCCTTTCCAGGATAGCACGTTGCCCTATAAATGGGTGCTCACTCTTAACCAAGTATCAGGAACTCACTTCCTGTACTCAGGGACGGGGGTATATCGCCCTCTCGGCACCCAACCAATCCCACATTTATTAGCAACCGAAACCATCCTGGAAACACTAATTACTCAGCCAGGGATGTTCCATTCCACCCGTGTGGTCTCACTTGTGAGATGCTCGGATTAATTTCCCTAAGGAATCGGTCCTTATATGCGAATACAAAGTGCCCCCACACAGGTGATCACTTTGCACTGCTGAATTTTCGCAAATAAATTTTGTTTCGCAAATCAGTTGACATCGCATGTCGGGTTTTTAAATCTTTGGAAATCCTATTTCCCCAAATCGGCAAACAATTGTGTTGTGAGAGGAACCATCGGAATCCATGCTCAAAGAGCACGGTTACCAAGGTACCACAAAGTGGAGCGACAAGGAATAGGATAACAAAGACCTACAGGGTTTATGCAACTACCAGGCAGGTCCGTCGGTTTGACGCGTAAACCAAGGCCGATCAATTATCATGCACACTAGCCATGCAATTTTGCAAACAAAACATTTTAAATTTAGGAGCAATATGGTCAAGGAGTGACTTGCCTCAGATTTCGTCTTCAACTTCGCGAAAATCCGATATCTGACGATTTTCCGAAGCATCGACTACGCGCGATACGAGGGAAAAACACACAAAACCCTAGAAATAATATACTATTATTAATAACTAATAGTGCCAGGAGGTAGATCTCATTTTTAGAAAAATTTAGAGACTTGAGCGGGGTCAATCGGAATTATGGTTGAAAAGATATGGATTTTAGAAGTTTTTGGGATTTTTCTGGAAAAGAAAAGGATTAATTTGGATTATTGGAAAAAGAATTATTTTAGGAATAGTGGCTGACAGGTGGGGCCCTTGGTCATTGACTGGAGAGAGAAACAAAGGATGGTGGCCCACTTGTCAATGATTCAGGGTTAATTAGTGGGATTAATTAAATAGGGGCCCATATGGCATAGATTTGGATTTAAGTGGGGTCCATATGTCATAGGAGAGATGAGAGAGTGACAATAGGATTGGGGCCCATTTGCAGTGTGAGGAGGAGGGAGTACTGTGCTTTACTGTGCACTTATTGGGTCAGGGCCCACTAGTAAGAGTGATTAGGGATAAACTTTATGGTCCCACATGTAATTGAGAGGCTTGGTTTTAATTAAAAGGGACGGGCCTACTGTCAGAGGGAGGCTAAGAGGAGGAGTGCCGGATTTGGCACAGGAGACGCCCGGGAAGATCGACGGCCGACGGCGGCCGAGGGGACGCCGACGAACGGCGGCTCGCCGAAGGAAGGGGAATTCGGGAATGGAACAAGGGGAATACGGCGAAGGAGATAGACGGTTCGGATTGCTTGGATGGTGGCCGACGGTGGCGGACAACGATGACCAGAGGGCGGCGGTGAGGCGGCACGGAGAACGGCCGTCGCCGGCGACCAGGTGCGGCGGAGAGAGGTCGGCAAGGTTTGGTTTGGATGCGGTATTCCGTGGGAAGGAGAAGGGAGGGGACAAACCAAGCTCTTACCTTGTGCAACGGCGAGCTCCGAAGTGGTGGTGATGGCGACGCGGCGGCGGCCGAATTGGGGCTTTTCCCCCACGGCGGCGCTCAGGTGGAATTGAGGGTACGGGCGGAGCTGCCAAGCACTGGGGAACTCGGCAGTGAGGTTGGTTCGGTTGATTGGGCTCGGGGGAGGCAGATCGGGGTGAGGCCGAAAGATCAATGGCGGCGGCAGAGAGAGAAAGAGAGAGCTCAAGCTTGGTGGCAGAACATGGCACGGCAGGTTGGGATTTATAGGCACGGGCGGCACAAGGAGACAACGGAGAGAGGCGGTGGCTTGGGCGAGATTTTTTTGCTCGAGGCCGAACGCGGAAATGGCGCGGAGGTGAGCTTGACGGGACCTGACGGTGCCGCGCTTCTGCGGCCGATGTCATCGCCGGGCCATGCGGTCACCAGGGAAAAGATAAGCGTAGGGGAAAGGCGACAGGATGAGTCGAGGATTTGTGCACGCAGCTTTTGACTTCGCCGGGAGACACACTTCGGCTTCGGCCGGCTTTTGTCCGAGAGCCATGGCGAGCACTGTGGATGGCGTCATCCGCACCGGGCTCGGGTCCCGCGGCGTTGACGAGGAGAGCTGCGCGTGCTCGAGCTAGCGGGGGTAGAGCAGTATGGGCGTGATAGCTCGTGTCGGGAGAAGCTGAGAAGAAGGATCAAGAGAGGGAGAGAGAAAAGAGAGAGTGGAGAGAGACCGAGGAGGACGTCGACTGCCAGGCGGCCATGTGCGTGGGTGCGAACGGGAGAGGGGCTGACCGACGGGGCCCGGTCATCAGCGGTCCGAGCGCGGGTGCGTGCGGGTGTCGGCGCCCGCGGTGCTGCTGCTAGGGCCTGCGTGTCGGCGTCTGCAGCACTTGGCCGGGGAGGCTGACGGATGGGACCCGCTTGCCAGTGCTTGCGCAGGAGCGCGTGGGGTGCGCCAGCGGGCTGAGGCCGAGTGGGCCGGGAGTGAGGAAAGATGGCCCACGGTAAACAGTGTCTCTTGAGATTTTTCTAGGGGTTTTTGGAAGGTTATTTGGAGGATTTTGATTTTGGAAATTGGATCAAAATTCTATATTTTTACCCACAAAATTCTTGAGATTTTATGGAGAGGACTTTTACCACCAAAATTGGGATAGTTGTCTATATATATATATATATATATGGAAGAATTTGATGGGGATTTATAGAGGGTTGAAAAGGGTATTAATAGGGGATTTTGATGTTTAATTTCTCGGGAATTAAATCATGGGAATTTTGCAGAGGGACTCTGAGATGGGTATATATATATATATATATATATATATATATATATATATATATATATATATATATATATATATATATATATATATATATATATATTTTGAAAGAGAGGTTTTAAAGAGAGTTGTTGGAAGGATAATTTGAAGATTAAATTTCGGATTTGATTTTGATTTTGGGATTTGATCTCCTGAGACCCTGGAGAATTTTTGAGAGGAGTTTCTGTGGTTTGGGGCTGAGCTTATATATATATATGGATTTTTGGATGATATTTGGGAAAAGAAAAAAGAGGAGATCCAAAGGGGACTGGATTTGGATTTTGATTTAAAACTGGGACTTGATTCTCAGGGGTATTTTGGGAATTTTCATAAAGGATTAGAAATAGGAGGACCTCGAGGGAATTTTAGAACTTAATTTAATTCTTGGGATTTGAGGATTTTGGAAATATAAATTTGGCAGGTTTCAGGAAGGGAGTTCTCGATGGAATTTAGGGTTTTTCGAGAGGAACGAAATCAGGGGATTTAAATAGAGGGCTTCAAAGGCGATTTCCGAAGGGTTTTATTGGAGGGCTTCGAATTGCAAAACTCGAACCCGAGTACAGAGAATTTTTGGCAGGAGTGAAATAAGAGTATTTTAAGTCAAAGGCTTCAAAAGGGATTTGAAGGGGATCTTGATTTTGAATTCTTTTGAGGAAATTTAGAGAGAGACAGTCGAATTGCAAAATTCGAGTCTCGGATTTTAGGAGAGAGTTTGGGACTGAGGATTCAGGGTGTCAAGGGGTTTTGACTGAGATCTACGGCACTTAGTCCTTAAGCACACACAAAAGGCCAAAATTTTGAAATTAGGGTTTTTACAAAAATAGTTTTTTACAGCCCGGAAACCGGGGTGTTACAAAAGTCCGAGTGGGTAGATGGAAATCTGCGGCCGACTGCCGACGGAGAGACTTACTGAAAGGGGATGACGGGAAGGATGGAGTTCCGGCGGAAATCCAAGGCGGCCGAATGCCGGACAAGACGCGGCGGGGTGTGGCGAAGCTAGCGAGCGTGAATGCGGTAGTCGGCGACGTGCGACTGGAGTCGGCGGAGTGCGGCGGCGATTCAAAAAACTCGGCACTGAGGGGGTTAGGGTACTTGGCAGGTGTGGGCAACTGAGGGCAAAGAGAGAGGGGAGGACGGCGCAGGTTTTTAAGCACTCGGGCAGGGGAGATCGTGGCCGAAGAGGCTCAATTTTCCACGGGATTGAGGACGGCGGCCACGGCGTCGTGCGTGCAATTCTTGCGCAAGAGTGGGTGAGAGGCGAGGGGAATGTGGGGAAATGGGCGAGGACCAAGTCCGCCACGGTTTGAATCTAGAACAGGTGCGCGAGGAGGCGGGCGGAGACGGAAATCGGACAGTGGTGGGGAAAATTTTCCCTCCACCCAATTTGGACAGAGGTTGACGAAGATGCTGATAGGCGGGCCCGGCTGTCAGCGGGACAGTGAGTGAGCGAGGCGGGCGGTTGTCAGGTGGGCCCGCGGGGAGGCGTAGTGTGCACGCAGGGTGCGCGAGCAGGCACGCACAGTACTGAGCCGTCGGCCCAGCCGGAGGGAAAAGAAAAGAAAGAGAAAAAGGGAGGAAGGAAAAAGGATAAAGGATTTTCCAGAGGGAATTTAATTCTGATAATGGTTTTTGATTTATTAAAAATACTTCTAGTGCTCTAAAAATTCCAGTAAAAATCATGTTAGTGTATTTTGGCAAGAGGAATATAAGAAAAATATTCCCAGCTATGATAATTTATTATTTTGCATTATCACATTTAATTAATTCACTTGACCAATCTAAATTATTTTTCTTGGGACATTTTCTTAGGTTTATTTTGTGTGGTTATATTTAAAGGGGGGGGGGGGGAAATCAAGGTGTGACATTCACCCATGTGTTGTACTGTCATTTGCTCGGATGAAATTTCGAAGGATTCGATCCTTAAAGCGACCACACGGGCATCACACACCGGACCGGCCTTGTGTCGCGAATCTCCATTTTTAAAACTCATTTTGCTTTCACAAGGCACCGACCCAGGTGTCGGGTTTTCCAAATGTTTCGTCAAACCATATTTTACCCACAAAGTTTCTCAATTTTAAGTTTAAAGGAGTGACCGTCAGTACTTGTACAATAGTGCATGAATACCAAGGCGTGACAGTGGTGGTTACAAGGAATCATGGTATTTCAATCATCAAGGAAGTATTTAATGCAGTAAGGTTGGGTAGGTCCACTAGTCTGACTCGCAGATAGGACTACACAGATCAGTGCGCGCCTATCAATGCAAGGTTTGCAATCAAAATAATTTAATTTCAAATTATAAGCTCGATTGATCAAAGGTGACTTGCCTTGCTCTAAGTCTTCACGAGTCTTCGAGAAATCATCGCGAAATCCGCTCCGAAACGAATTTCCGGCGGTCATTTACTATGCGTAAACACTCAAAATCTACACAAAGTCCAAGAAACAGATCATATTTAGTGCTATAATAATGCCATTACATAGATCTTAATTTTAGAAAATTACTGGAGTTGGAACGGAGTCAATCGGAGTCACAGATTAAAAGATATAAATTTCCAAGGATTAATGGAATTTCTAGAAAGGAGAAAATAATAAATTGGAATTATGGAAGGGAATATTCCCTAGGGTATCTCACTGTGCCACTGACAGTGGGGTCCATTAACAGCTAGGCCCACCCGTCAGTGAGGGAGTGAGGGTGAGGTTGTGGATCGGGAAACAAGTCCTAGTGGCCCACATGGCAGTGTCTCAAGGGAGAGGGGATGGTTTTGGCTCACTGACGCTGGGCCTGGACGGTAGGGGACACGGTACTCATGGGAGTGGTGGCCCACTAGTCAGCGGTACAGGGGGCCTCACGGGCACAGAGTACGGTGAACCGAAGGGGTATGGCCCACACGTCAACGGTAGATTCACAGAGACCAGGGGCACGGGATTGGGGTGCGGCCGTTGTTCTGTCCACTCAGGACCACATGGAAGGGGCAAGGAGGAGAAGGCTAGTCGATCTAACAGCGTGCGATAGCGGGAGGCAATTCCAGCGAATGGCAGTGCTCTGGGGTGGAGAAGATCGATGGTTGTGCGCGGAACCCGGACACGTGTCGCAATCCGAGCGGTGCGAGGCGGTCTTGCGCGGCACGGCATGTAGAGGGGGAAATCGAATGGCTGGCGCTCGCGACGCGGGCCACGCAACGTGATCTGGTGAGGCGCCGTGGTCCGCGAGGGTAGAGGGAGGATCGACGGTAGGTGGGGCGGCTCGGGACATGTGGCGCTCATCGGCGAGCAGCGCACGCCACAGGCTCGGGTGAGGGCGAGCTGGGCCGAAAGGGGGTGGTGGCCCAAAGATACAGTGGGGCTTTTTATTTTGCAGGGAATAGTTTGGAGGGAAATTTGGGGATTTGCTTGAGAAATTGAATTCAAATTTTGATGTTTGAACTCGGGAATAATCCAAGGAATCAGAGGGGGAAGTCCCAGGGAATAAACTTGGTGGTTTTGGGGATGGGATTATTTTCGTAGTTTGAATATTTGAGAGGAATTCAAAGAGAGGCAGAGGTATCAAAGGGGAAGTTTAGTAATTTTAGAAATAACTTGGGCATTCGGGAATTCAAGGGATATTTCCTTGGGCTTTCCGAGAGGAAAAAGGTTCAAATTCAAATTAAATCATTAATTTGAATTTGTGGATGCAGGTGGGGATTTTTGGATAGAAGTTGGATGCCAAGCTATATGTTTAACTAGAGATTCTTAGGGATTCAAGGGAGAGAGAGAAAACAAGGGGAATTACTGGAGGGTTCGAAAGGGAATGTTTAGGGTTCCGATTTGGATCCTCGGAACGGATATTGAAGCATGAGTTTTTGAAGAAGAAGATCGGTTAACGTGCCGTTAGGGTTTTAAAAGCGGAGTTCAATAACAGCGATTCGAACTCGGAGATTATTTTGGAACGGAGGTTTTTGAGAGGAGGGATTTCGAGGTCAAGGACAGGAATACAAATGGAGATCTAGGCACGAGTTACAACACAGCACATAAGGATCGAAATTTTCACGGTAGTTTTTAGCAAAACATTATTTAACGTCTCGCTGAAAGCGGCGCGTTACAGGGGGAGAGAGAGCAAAGAGGAAAAAGAAAAAGAAAAAGAGGGGAAATAGAAAAAGTGAGTGGGTCCCACTTGTCAGCACCCTTGGCATGCCACATTACTATCCGTGTGCCATTGCCATGTCAGATTTTGGACCCAATGATACATTTAGCAAATTTAGGGGTGTAAATATACATTTTACAAGTTTATGGACCCAGATGAAACCTGCTTACAAGTTTAAAGACTGCTCGTGCATTTTACTCAAATCAAATTTAGGTGAATTTTTCCTATAGAAAAAAAGATGGGTAACGCATTTTATAGAAAATATATTTTTATTTATTTTAGACAATATTTTCTTTTACACATAGGAAAGCATGGGCATTCAGCTAGTATGGTTAGAAGAGTGGAGAAAATAATCCGGTGAAGAAGCTGAAAAGAACAGGGCAAGCATTTTTTATAAGGTTATAGTTTTATTCAATTATAGACAAACATTTTTTATTATTGAAATATCAGCTATATGCAGACATTTGTTAATATTCTATATACATTTCTCAAATCGTGTATGTTAGAAAGAAAAATCTGATAAAATCGACATAAAGGATCTATACTAATTATAATGAGCCAAAAAAAAATCTTATTTGTTGACTTCAGAACTTCTTTTTCAGTAGCTTTACTTGAACTGCTCTTCTCTGGCAGAATGCCTCAATCCTATCACAGGCTTCAAGTATCACACTAGTAGGTGCCCCAAAGAATATCCTGATCCAGTTCTTTAACCCAATTACAGAACCTGAACAAGGAAGGAACAAAAATTTAATTTATGATTTCAGATCAATCAAGAGGAAACAAATCATGATGAATCAAAGCAACAATATGATGTTAAACAAGTTGCAAAATTTACAGATTCAATCGTCAGTACCCACAATCAATAACTGGAGTATCATAAAGATAAAAGGAAATAGAGAAATCATATGTACCAGGTAGAACTAGGACAGATTCTTCTTTAATCAATTCACGAGCGAATTCCAGGTCATCTTGAACACCGAATAAAAGTGAACTGTTGACTTCAACCTGAATGATTTTGACAGCATCAACTCAATTATATGACAGAAAATCATTAGAAATTACCGAAATCAGGGTGTCTTCGAACCAACCATCATGAACATGGAGCCATGAGGCTTTGAGTAGCATTGCAGAGCTTCAATCTGGCTCACTCTTCTGTAGAGAGTATCAGCTGCAGACTCAAGCAAGTTCACAACGTTTCGATGGAATTCGTTGTGTCCATTTGAGAGAATATTAGGAACTGCAGCCTGGTGTGACAAAATATATATTTTACCATTTTTAGGACCCACTACCATGCAGTATGCACTCACTGTAGTAGGTAAGAAACTATTATTTGTTCTGACCTGAACTAGGGAGGCAGGGCCTGAAGTAACATTCAGTAGCATCTCTGTTGCAGTTCTGACCTTTTGAAGAACAAAATTATGAATCTACATATTAATTCATACAACAAGAATGTAAAAACATGGAAAGAGTTTACTGCCTTACATGCTTGAGTGCACCACTGGGGTCACAGAAAGCCAACCAACCAAGACGCCATCCTGGTACCATGAATCTCTTTGAGAGTGCTCCAATGCTGATTACTGGTGTAATATGTGCAAAGGAGGCCATTGGAACAAACTTGCTCCCACCAAACACCATATGTGCATATACCTCATCTGCTATGACTGGAATCCCTAATTCTCTGGCTGTTTCAGCAATCTACAAATCCAGAGAGATATAGTTGGTACTCGCAAAAATGGCAGTTCTGAAATCTTGATTCATGGGAATGAAGAGATACACCTGCATACGGTGTACTTTGCAGAGACCATTTCTTTACGTTGTAATGAAAAATATATTTATGATTTTTACTTCGGTAAGCAGCTTGCGTGGCCAGCAATTGTTATATTTCTTTCAATAACTCATGGCTTCAGTTTCGACTTTCTAGTGTAAAGTTTGGTATATCTCAATAAGAATTGTATTTGAAGTGCTAGAATTGCTTTAGTACGTTGGAATATATTCAGTTAGAGTGATTAACGGTCCTTCAGAAGTTACTAGATTTTTTAGTGTAAAATTTGGTATCTCTTAGTACCTCAAACAAATCATATACTAAAAATTTTGGTATCTATCGGTGACTCTCAAGACAGTAAAATTTCTAACTAAGTCATCATAATTATAAATTTGCATTTGTATCTTTCATATATGCATATACTGGAAATGGTTTCATTTTTATCAATGCAAAATTTGAAAAATTATTTGAACAAACATCACAAAAGTAATCATTAAAGATTTAGATGCACTATTCTGACAATTTATATTTAACTGTTCAGTCAAATGATCCCTGACCTGGAAAAGGTGCTGTGCAGAGTACACCGCGCCGCAGGGATTGTTGGGGTTGATGACGACGATGGCCGCCGTCGCACCGTCCGCCAGTGCGCGCACGCCGGCGAGGTCGGCCTCCCAGCCCCGCCGCGGCAGGAGGTCGTAGAACCGCGGCTCGGCGCCGACGATCTCGCAGGCCGCCTCGTACGGCGCGAAGCCCGGCCGCGGCAGGAGGATGTTCGCGCCCGGCGCGCCGCCGAGCACCGTGGTGATCGCGGTGATCGCGCCCGAGCCGCCGACCGTCAGGAACACATCGGCGTCGCGGGTGCGGTGGCGCGCGCCGGCGGAGAGGTAGTCGGCGACGGCCCTGTTCGTGATCAGGCGCACAAAATGCAAGCATTATGAAGAGCTTTTACAATTGTATAGGATACGTTCCCTATACAATTACCAAGAGAATAGCATTAAGTTATACAAATGAATGAATTTATGTTCTGATTATATTAAAGGCATGAGGTGCAAACCCAAAAAATACCACATCCGTTGTTATCATACCTTCGAGACCTCAACAGACAAGACCAGAAATAGCGTGATTTTTACGGAAGATATCACATTTTGTACCGTAAATTTTGGTCTCAGGTACTTAAAAAGTCATTAAATTTTATAGGAGAAAATATGATATCTCTTGGTAACTTCTAGAGAACCGTAAAATTGCTTACAAAAATAATATGAGATCATGAGTTTGGTTTTACAGATTAATCCGTGAAACTCACAAAATACCTACGAATTGTATGTACATGTTTTTAAAAATGTAAACAATAGGGTTGATACCTGATGGATAAAATTATATACCTAAAACTTGTCACAACATCAAATTGAACATGAGTTGTCAGTAAAATATACATTGTTTCCTTAAGGCACTGTTTGGAACATCGGATTCTTTCTAAAACTCCTACAGTTTTTCTTTTTTGTGAGGAAGGATTTTTTATGCAAGGAATCCAACTATAGTTGGGTAGTCGATGTCTACGTAAGTGTGCAACTCTGAAGTTGGAATATGAAGGGAAAGAGATTGCTAATTAAAATGTACTATTGATACATTCGGTTTGGTATTACGTGTGTTTGGCCCCTGTCATCTATGTCTATGATCACATTCGACTTATTGGTCATATCTTCACACACTCGTGAACGTCCGGACGATAAAAAAACAAAATATGGAGTTTGGAATATAGACATATTAGGCGGACACTAAGTTTCTGTACATTTCTTAGTTCACCTGAAAGCTATGGGAATTTTTTTCCTCTTGAAAATAGAAGTCGGGCATGCCATGTCGGCAATACAACACCTGTATCTTTCAGTACTATCTCTATTTTCAAATAATTATCGTTAAATACTATTCATCTTTAAAGTCTAACAACTTCTTTTTATAGTGAGTTTGTAAGTACTTAGGCATTACCGAAGTGTGTTGTATCACAAATACAACAACACAGCTTTTATTCACTACATAACCAATTTAAAAGTTATTAGTGGTAAAAATGAAATGGTAATAGTCAACACTGGTAATTAGTTTAAAACGAGTGTGGTCTCTCAGGAAGCTCCACCGTAATCGCACAGCTCATACAAAGTCTAAATGTCTTCGTCAACCTCGCCTTGCACATACCTCCCATGTTTGTCTGCTGGCCAGCGCCTAGGGTTATCAAATGCTAGCTCCATTCTCAATACTCCCTTCTATTTCAAATATAAGTTGTTTTAGCTAGCCTTCTCAACTCTTTACAAAATGTAAGTAGTTTTAAGACTTTTCTAGACAACTATTCAACTATTCTTCCTTGTTTGCTCTTGGAAAATAAATGATATCCCTCTGACACAAATAAAACGATTCATCTTTCCTAATGCAATATAAATGAAGGTGTCAACAGGTAAGATCTCAACTACGGTATTCGAGGACGTAGGAATCAGCTGGTATCAAGATATACACGAAGATGTGGCAAAAAGCAAGACACATGGATTTTTATACAAGTTCAGACCCCAGCGTGTGTAATAGTCCTACTCTAATTCATATGTATTTATGTAGGTGTATCACATCGAGTATAATATATGAAGTAAGGTTGTCTAATCTCAGCGGAATAGGCAACACAATGTGGTCAGTGGCTAGCAGGATGCTTCTACCTTGCCATAGACTCGATATGGTGTGGATTGCTCATGATTCGATGCTCTCTTCTCCTTGGAGGCCTTGTATATATACTGTAACCTGACCCCCTATCCGACTAGAACTCGAGATACCAAATAGGATACGTGCAAGTAAGACTTTGTCATCCCTGAGATGGACTACGAAACCCTTCCTTATATGCACATGATACATTTCTTACTTGCAGGATTATCCATATTTAGGTATATCTTTTCGCATAGAGTTGGGCATACGGTATTCTGGATGACATACGTGTAGGTAAAGGGGGTATCCCATATCTACTACACTAACAGAAGGACAACAAAGCCATTTGATTATTTTCTTAATTGTTATTCCCAGGTCTAAAACAACCTATATTTGGGATCACAGGGAGTATCCTATGAATTATGATGGTAATACAATGCATAATTACACTACAACAATAATAATGCAATATGTCCAAGATGGAGTGGGAAAGACCTTCTGTCCCTCGAGGGGACGTGCTCTTGTTTTTTTTTGCTTGTTATCCAAAAGGTTGTCAAAAAATTGAAAAAATAGAGAAGATAAATCAATATGTAATATAGCACTCTATAAATATGTAAGTTTGAATTCTACCTATACAAGTTAAAACAAAATAGCAAATATGACTGTTATTTTTGTCCTTTACATGCATAGGTCGAGTTTGAACTTTATATGTTTGTGAAGTGGTATATCATATATTGATTAATTTTACCAAAATTTTTCAAAATTTTTATAACATTTTGAGTGACATACGTATCGAGGGAACGCCTTCTCAAGGGGAAAAAAAGAAACCACCCCATGGATGGAGCCAAGGTTTAATATCATTTTTATGGGCAATGTGCTTGGCATGTGTGGCGTGGTTGTACTGTCATTACTCATGACCAGTACCTACAGGTTGCGATCGATTACAAGTACCACACAGTGCCAAGATAACTGTTCCCATGCGTTCTAGCAATAAAAACAAGTCACTTTCTCTTCCATAAAAGAGAAGACAAAAAGGACCGGTGTCATTCTTAAGCCACAGCATACACGATGGAGTTTTGGAGGATTTTCAGATCCAAATGTCTGGAGTTTCAGTTTTCAGTTGTTTAACTAAGAGCATCATTCACAGATGTCCAAAATTATATCCCCTATAATATCTTTTTGGAATCTCTAATAAGAATTTAAGTATTAAAGATTAAAATTGACTCTCTAGTATAAAAAATTAGTCATCTCTGGTTGTTCTCCCTTTCTCCCGCGCGATCTCGTCTCTTTCTCCACGTGGGAAGTTGTTGCGAGCGACGGATTAGGAGCTAGCGCTCTCCCCCACTCGTAGAGAGCAAGAATAACGGAGAAGAAGGGGATTTCATTTTTGAACGGCTAATTAGGAGAATTGTTGGAGCAACTTTTCAGCTAAAAACCTAAAATTTTGAGATGGAAAATCATATTGAGCTTCTGTTAGTGATACTCTAGTTTAGGATAAGAGAAACATAGGAATATATAGCTACTAGCTCTCATCTACAACTTTATTATGTTTCAATTCGGTAGAGTTGATGTGCTTACTAGTTCTCTTTATACCATGAATATATTAACTCTCTACTGAATATGCTAAGGTATCCGTATCCTCCTCTTGAGAAACAAATTATCTTCGACTTTTTAGAGCCAAAGAAAAGATACCACCTTGGCTATTAAATTTTGTTTTTTTATGTCTCCGAAAACTACACAAGTATGACACTATGAAAGTACTTCATAATGAATTTATAATCATACCATTCTTGCTTATATATCCAAAATAACCTTTTGATTTGGTCTCTGGTCAACATTAACACATTTGATCGCATATAACCAAAGACAACATGTTTCTGTGATTGTGATTGCAGTGTAATTAATATTCAGATTTCAGAACATTACCAAATATCAAGAAATCAGTAAGTATTGTATGCTAATTTCCATCAAACTAACATAAGAATACATGCAGATTCACCCACACCTACAAGACATGCATCTGCATACAGTGCCAGAAAAGAATTAACACCAGCAAGAAGAAGAAGCAGAGTAGCAGACATATATACTCACCGGCGAGCGGCCGGGAAGCCGTGCGACGGCGCGTAGCAGTCGAATATGCCCGATCTGGCCGCGTCGGCGACGGCATCGGCGGCGAACTCCCCGCCGCGCCTGAAGCATGCGTGCGAGGACGCGTCGCCGACGCCGAGCGAGATGAGGCTCCTGTCCGTGCCCGCTGCCCGGAGCAGCTCGCCGACGACGCCCCTTATCGACGCCTTCCACTCAGTCGACAGCGCCGGGTGGCACCTCACTGCACCACCCCTCAACTCACCGCCGCCGCTGCCGCCGCTGATACCGTTGCCGATGGCGCCGCCGTTGCATTGCTCCTGCACCGGCGCCGCCGCAACCTAACGATCAAGAAAGAAATCAACAATCAGTCACATGCATGCACGTCCAGTCACTGTAATTCCCAAGAAACGGTATTACGGTGGGTAGGTAGGCAACATGCCTGTGCAGGAGCCATGAGAGCTAAGCTAGCTCTAGAGAGAGAAATTGACAGAGTTGTAGAGAGAGAAGATCGAGAGATATGAGAGATGTAGGCGTGAGCTCTGGCTGCGTCCAGGTCACGAGCGTATTGGGAGTATTTGTACTGGTTATGTGGCTGAGAAAGTCACAAGTGATCTCCGCGATTCACAGACGTCTTGGCCGTTGTCTGCTAGCTACGTAGCTTCGCCGATGAGCCGATCGATCTCTCGCGGCAGCAGGAGCCGTTGGAAGAGAGAGCGAGAGAGAGAGAGGAGTGAGAGGCTCACGTTACGCAACGTGAAGTGATGGAGGAAGAGCCAAAGCCAACAGGGGCACGCATGTCGTGTCAGGAGATAGAGCTGACAGCAGAGGATCGCCGCGAGATATGATTTATTTACAGAGATTTTGTTTCGTGGGAGTCTTTTATTTTTATGGTTACGGCTCATAAGCGAGCAGTAGAAAAATGCAAGAAGCAACTAAAATTAATTTATGAGTATAATTTTTATTCTTTATTTTATTATTAGCGGCTTAAAATTTAAGGTTAGGAAATAGAATATGATAAAAAAAAACCATTAAAATTAACTCTAAAATTAAGTTTTAAATTTTAATTTTTGGTTGTGGTTAATAAGTTTCAAAATAGATGATGAGAGCGGCCACATAAAAATATTTTCCATAAAGGTGGTACTACCTCTCTATATATTATTATATTTTAAAAAGTCTTTAATATTAAACTTTCACCATTGCTAATAAAATATATTCTTAACTCTATAAACCCAACATTTTGCAGATACGCTTTCAAATATGAATCTACAACTTTTCTACATTTCTACAGTAAATGTACGAGTGCTTTAATTAATTGTTTGTCAACATTTATGTACGAGTTATTTTTAGGTTTTTTAAGAGGTGTCAAGAGTATTTTTGGTATCTTAGGTATTAAAAGGTACCAAAATTTACGCTAAAAATTTTGGTACCTCTTTAGGACTATAAAATTTCTCTTTATATACACCCGAGGGAGTAATATAGATTAGATGTCATTTGTCTGGATTTTTTTCTTGATAAGCAAAAATTGAATTTACACTTGAAACTTTGTGAAATAGCATATGCTTAATGTATCCAATAATTTTTTAAAAATGGATCATAAATATTTTATTGTCATTTTGAGAAGCTTGTGTACGAATACAAATCTACCTCTGTTTTCTGAAGCCAAATGGTTGCTCAGTTCACAAGGGTGTAAACAATTACCAAACGGAACATATAATATTTTAGGTAACGTGCCTTTCTTGATTTTCTTTCTTTACTACGGTTACAGAAAGGATTAAAATTGACGTAATCTTGAGCCATGGATTGTGGTAACCAAGAAAATGGAGATGTCAGTAGCGAATAGAACACGGAAATATGATCATGACAAGCTCCCAACAGCTGGCAGGTTTGATAGTGTTGCCACCATGTTTAATAGGCGATTTAAGTCGGAATGAAACACATAATGGTAGAAAATAATGTGTACCATATGTTAGGCCAAACAAAATCTTAACATCAGGGTAATTTGCCTCTGTAGGTACAGATTTACAGCTATGTTACTATCTCCAGTCTCCACAGAAGAGCTTTCATCCATGATGCAGGGGCCGAGAGTGTAATTTTACTGAACCATTATCCAAAAGGGGCAAGAAAAGATACATGCAAGAAACCACTGGACCATTGAGCAGGTACTTCATCACAAGATACTCATGAAGATGAAAAGAAACCATAGAATCTTTCGACCAGGCAAGAGTACTACAATGTCTATTGGATGTATCTGATATATGATTTGGCCATATGTGTGAACCAAATCGAAAAAATACAATGACTACAACTCTTGGTTTTATCTGCATGTTCAGATGACCACAATGTCCTGATTTCTTTTTATTTTTGCGGGGAAAAGTCCTGGTTTCACCATATCTATCTTCTGCATGCAAGCTATAACATCAAACATTTTAATTACACAAAATCCAAATAAGCAATAAATTGATACACTGTACAATGGATTCAGATAAGTCAAATCATTCATTCACCACTATTATTGTCTACATATATACATATATACATATATACATATATATATATATATATACATATATATATATATGTCTTCAGCACATTGCAATGCAGACACCAGTACACCACTAAACTGACCGGAGTTTTTTTTTTTTTGGAAGGGGATAAACTAATGGGAGAGATGATGGTGAAATTTTCTTCTGTGGTCGTCATGATCCTTCACTGCAGTTACCATGGCTGCTCTCCTTTTCTTCACTGTTAAGTTCCACTTTTCCTTTTCCTTGGCCGAAATATATTGTGCTCCTTGGCGCTAAACACATATTAAGGGCCCATTTCGAATGCATGAAATTTTATAGAAATTAATTGTTCTTTTGTAAATCTTTTAAAATGCCTCCATTTCAAAGGAGGCCTAAGTTGTTTTAATTTATACCTCCTCCATCCAACAATATTAGCATTTGAAGCATTTGAATTTTGTTCAAAAATATAAAGCATTGCTACACTACTGCCTGTTATATCAATCACCTCTCGTTCAAACTTCTTCACATCTTATTCCAACCACCCTTTTACCCAGGCATATCTCATTTAATGAGGGGTACTAAAGTATTTTCTCCTCGATCTTAATCTCTATTAAATAACATAGAAATGTTTACATCGTTGAACAAAGAATTTTAAATTCTTGATCAAACGTAGGGAACATAGAGTATGGAGAGTGATTTACCCACGCTGGTTGTAACCTCTACTATAAAAATAAAGGATATTAGAGCATCTCCAATAGCATATCTGTCGGCGAAATGGAACTGGGAATCCCACGGATCCCGGGGTCGCATGGGTCTTCTATCACGTCAGCTACTCCGGGGCCCACATTCTGCATAAGAGACGGCCAGCTACGGTCGTCGTCCCGCTGAGTGCCTGGGGCCCGAGCACCGCCCGGACCTAGGCGGCATCTCGCTCGGCCCCGGGGCACCATCGGCCTCGCCCCCAGGGCGCCATTTCGTCATCGGCCCCGGGCCTCGCCCCCGGGGCGCCATCATATCGCCCCGGTCCTGGGTGCCGATCCCTCGGTCCCGAGGGGCCACGGGCGACCGATCCTCCCGGTCCCGGGTGCCGATCGCCCTGGGCCGTGGGCGACCGATCCTCTGATGCCCGGTCCCGAGGGGCCGCGGGCGACCGATCCTCCCAGTCCCGGGTGCCGATCGCCCCGGTCTCGGGTCCTGATGCCTGGTCCCGAGGGGCCGCGGGCGACCGATCCTCCCGGTCCCGGGTGCCGATCGCCCCGGGCCCTGGTCCCGATCCCCTGATCCCAGGTGCCGATGCCCGGTCCCGAGGCTGGGTGCCGATTGCCCGGGTGCCGATCCTCCCGGTCCCGGTGCCGACTGACTCGGCCCCGGGTGCCGATCGCCTCGGCCCCGGGGGCCGATCGACTCGAAGAACTCAGCGGACCAACTGCCAACTACTCGCATTAATGACGAGGCGACGAGGCGTGTCGCCCCTGTCGCCATCTCTGCCACGCGTAGACGTCTCACGACGTCCCCCGTGGGCGTGCGCCCTGTGCAGTCAGAGGCTTTTGACTTCGGCGGCGACGGCGTGCGCCGTCACATCCCCACGACTCGATGACTTGGCCGCCTGCAGCAGACCTACTCCGGCGTGGGCTCAGCAAGCAGGCGTGAGCGACTGGACGTTCCTCCAACTCCGGCGTGGGCGTAGCAGGCAGACGTGTACAACAGGAGAAGTCTCCAGAAAAGCGCTCTCTCTCTCTCTCAGCATTTGTACCCAACACTGTGGACTCCCCTTGGCTATAAAAAGAGGATCCATGCCAAAGGCTGGGGGGGGGGGGGGACTGAACTCAAGCAAGCACTCTTCCAGGCTTAGACAACTAAGCTCCCTCTCTCTGAGCCTGAAGTTCCCGGTGAGCTTCCGTGCTCCCAGAGTTCTCCTTGTAAACACCAAATCACATTCATCACCACAGATAGCAAACACACAGGAGTAGGGTATTACGCTTCCGAGCGGCCCGAACCTGTCTAACTCCTCCTGTCTCCTTGCCGCTCATTTCTCAGCTCGGGTCCCCGTGCTATCTCTCACCTCGGGTCCCCGGGCCCGAAGCAGGTATTCGTCGGTCCGATGCTGCAGTCACCTGAGAACTACTCCTCTGGCCAAATCTCAAAGGGGGGTCTCCAAACTTCCCGCCGTCGAGGTTTCATCCTCCGACAATATCTAAGGCCAGTTTGGCACAGCTCCAACTCTGAGATTCTTGTCCCGTGGAGCTGAAGCTGTGCCAAACACTTTCGAGATCCTAAATAATATAGAGTGGAGTTACCATTTTACTCCTAAAAATTATACTACGAGGGTGGAGTGACATTTCCGCCACTTCTCAGCTTCGCTCCACCCTCGAAGCAGGAGTTATACCAAACAGGTCCCTATTTTTGCCTCTCTATTTATCTATTTGACCAACTTGTCAAAAATTAGAGAGTCAATTTTGCATTTCACTCCAAGAGCATCTTCATTGCACTCTCCATTCTGATAGTGGTCCCAAATGTCAGTCTCTATTTATTTCTTCCTTTTTTTCCCTCCCCAACATCTCTCTCCAGTGCAGCCCACGGGCAGCGCCAGCGGCAGGGGCCTCGGCCGGTGCCAGCTACGGGGGGCGGGGGCCGGTGACAGGGGCGGCTACGGGGGTGGGGGCCAGCGACAAGGGTGGCTCCGGTGATGGAGCGGCGCCAGTGATGGCGCGGGCGACGGGATGGGGCCGCGCCAGTGACAGGGGCGGGGGCGGCGCAAGTGACGGGGACAGGGCGGCGCAGGCGACGGTGGGGGAGGGGGGGCGCCGGCGATGGCGCGGACGATGGGACAGAGGCAGCGCAGCAATGGGACGGGGCAGCGTCGGCGACGGGGCGGTGGCTGGCAGCAGGTGGCCCACCTCGCTGCTCCCTCTCGCGTCGATCTGGTCACTAGTACTAGTGGCACCCACGGTTGCAGCGATTCTGGCAAGTGAAATTGGCTATCCAACTTTGGCCAATCAAATGGTTTGTCATTCGGTTGGAGAGTCCATTGGAGACTTAATATTTGTTGAAATAGCTAAATTTTGGTTTGAAGAGCCATTTGGCCATCCTATTGGAGTTGCTGTTACAAGGGAGGAGAGTGCTTGGAGCCGGACTACATGGACCGCTGCTGCTTTGCCTGTATAATAGCCTGTTCCTATGAAATGTTCTGTGATGTGTCTGAAATAAAGTTCCAGCAAAAATCTGAAAATATTAAAATGTATGTGAGTGAATGTGTTGAAAATTTCACAGAAATTCCATGCATACCATAAATGAGCAATGGCAACAACATGACTAGGTAGCCTGAGAGATTTATTTCTAATGAAACCCTACTCATTGCATGTATAATTTAGTTGGGATTTGGGAGGTTACATCTGGTTTACTATTCTCTCTTCTCCCCGCCTATCTATTATATTGTATAAAGATAGCTCAAAAAAAAGCCACTGTGTTTGCTTTGAACTCTTAGAAATTATAGCCTTAATTAGATAAAAAGAATAAAATCTACGTTGTTAGAATTGTCATGGGACCAAATTATTACTGTGTAGATTGATAGCAATAGTTGTATACAGAGTACAATTGTATCTATAGAAACAGAAAATAAGAGTTGTACATTAAATTTAATCCTATATGAAAATAAGAGATAAGAGTTGTATTACTTGTATATCAAATCCAATTCAATTAGCCCGCGCAAGACACCAAGGGGAAATTTCCTAGTTTTTCAAAATTATAAAAATACGCATGATTTCCTCCTCATATTTGTTTTATTGAACTCATAAGAAAATGAGGGGAATACACCTCTTTACCAAATAATTAGTTATCCATGCACTGAAAGACCATTTAGTTGATAGAAGAAGAGAATGGCTGCGCCCCCCCCCCCCCCCCCCCCCTCGTTTGCATAGTTTGAATTAGAACGGCTGCTTTTTTCATTAGAGTGTGAACAGTGAAGGATGAAATTAAAATTAATTTGGCAAGATTAAGACTGAATAAAAAAAATACGGTATGTAGGTATATAATAATGACTGCAATCATTCAGAAAACTGCAATGTAGTAATTTACTGAAACATTTGCACGTTGCAGCAATGTTACTGTATGTGCTGATCAAATAATAACTACTCCAATATTACTGAATTTTTTAGACGTATTTTGAAGAAACTCTGAATTTATATGGGAATGAGAATGCTGAAATGCAGAATGTTTTCCCATATCCTTCTACTTCTAGTTAATCTTGCCATTGAGCAATACGTACTCTTGAGTAATCTCTGTTTCATTCGGTTATCATTTTGCTTTCCTTTCCTACAATATATAAAATGAAAGTTCAAACAGAAGTTTGAGTTAATCTTTCTTTTCCCGAGTAATGTTCCCTTGAGAGAGCCCTTCGAGCATCTATATGAACATATCAGCAAGAAATTCATGTAACCTGAGCAATCTCAACACATACCCAAGGTCATGCATACTAATCTTCTTTTAATCGATAAAAAAAATGAATGAGTGACTATCTTTTTCCCTGAAAAATGTTCCATTGGTTCCAACTCAAACATCATACACAGTAGTATGCCATATGTTATAACAAATATTTCAAAGGATGGAAATGCTAGATGCAAATAAAAATGAGAAAATTCCTTATGTGTCCCTTAGTTTTTGCTCAATCTAGTCTACGCCCCTGAATTTTGCCAAATCCCCAACATACACCTGAGTTTTAATTTTTAATCTTCTTTGTACCCACTCCGTTAATTGACCATGAGTTGACTGTTAACTTTTCTCAAAATGACTACATTGCCTCTGTCTCTCACTTGTATACTAGCTTACTGAGAAAAACACAATGCTCAGTAAAACACAATTCTTAACATGAAAAGAAGATTTATTTGTTAAAAACAAATTATTTGACCAAATAATTGGAAAAATTAAATTTAAAATATTTAAAGAAATTTCAAATCAAATTGTATGAAATTCATGCAACATTTTCAAACCAAAATAAAAAATAATTTGGTTTTCAATTTCTTAGTGAAACTTTTGTGCGTATTTAATTATTTTTAAATTTTGTTTGAAAATTTAATTTTTTATTTGACATTAAATAATTATATCCCATTTGATTTTATTATAAGTTAATTTTTTTTCACAATGTGATCTATATTTATGAAGTAGATAGCACGTAAATATGAGAGAGAATTAAAATGAAAACTAAAGGGCATATAGGGGATGAGGCAAAATTCAGGACATAAAAAGGATTGAATGAAAACTTAAGGGCACATAAAAAATTTTTGATCGAAAGGCAAATCATACTAAGTGACATGTTTTACAATGGTCTCTACTTCCATAAAAGCGAGATTAAGCACTAAAGTACCTCGTATTTTACCTTCTGCTTCTAGCCGTCTTGCAATACCTTCTACAGCTTATCCTGCAGCAGTACCTTGACGGCCCAATAGAAGCATCCCTAATAAGGAAGATAGAGTTAGGGTGGAGGTCTACGAAGTGATACTATAGTATTCCCCGGGGGGAAAGATGCACGACTCAAAATAGAAGCAGAAAACATGTAGTAAAAAATGTCAGAGGTTACCAAATCTCTGAGACTACCATGATCCAATAGAGCGGAACCAAGTAACACTGCAAAAGCATAATGATAGTAGGGTCGAGATAACCTCGCCCTCTGAACCAGACGTGAGGGTCTCCTCTCATCCGGCTCTCTGCAGGAAAATCTCCACTCACTGCTTCCTTGAAATCAGTCTAGATTGTTCATCTTTGCTAATCCAATAGATCGTATCTATTTACACTATCATCTTAACTACTACTAGTAGTAAAACTTATAAATCAACGATTAAGATTACTTCTACCAGTGACAGTGTTCGTGTAGACCGTGGTCTAGATAGTCTAGACCGCATCTAGATGTGGGACGGTGGGTTGTCGTCCGGTTTAGAGCCTAAACCATGCCCTAGACCATTTTTCCGTCTAGTCGGTCAAAGACGGTCTTAGACCGTCTAGACCAAGTAATTAGACCATGCCGAGTCTAGTCTAGAAAAAAAAAATGACGTCTAGACCATGGTCTACGCATTGGACTGTAAAATATTTGGCGCACAGGAGCTCAAATGTTTTGGCCCGCTAAGGCCCAAATGGCTTAGGTTTGGTGGGAGTACATCTCATTTTTTCCCCATTCCACCGACAGCCTCCACATCCACGAAGAAACACCGCCCTTCTCTGTGTCTCTTCCTCAACTAGTAGCCACCGCCGGTGCGGCCGCTGCTGCAGTCCCCGGGGCCACCGCTGCTGCTGTCGCCGGTGCCGTTGCTGCCGCAGCTGCCTATCTCCTCTACTACAAAGAAAAGAGATATTGTGAGGCCTGGTGTGACTAGATTTGCTTCATCTTTTCTCACATTGCAAAGCTTGTATGAGAAGAAGGACCAACTAAGGGCAATGTCTCAATGTGAAGAATGGGATAAATTCTATGGTTTGAGCCACATGAGGAAGAACAGAAAAGCTGTTGAAACCACGGGTACACTAACAAGACCTGCATTTTGGGCAGGAGTTAGTCTTTGCTTGAGGGTGTTTGAGCCATTGATCAAAGTACTTCGAATGGTTGATGGTGATATCAAGCCATCAATGGCCTTTCTTTATGGAGACATTCAAAAGGCAAAGAAAGAAATCCAATTGGGTATTAGAAATGTTGACAAAAATGGGGCATTATACAAAACTATCATAGATATCATTGATGAAAAGATGAAGAATAGGCTAGACAGTCCTTTACACTTGGCTGCATATTTCTTTAATCTGTATTATAGCTACAACGATCCATCTATCTTCGGAAATCAGCAAGTCATGGATGGGTTAATGACTGCTATTGAAACATTTTACCATGGCGATTATGACAAGCAAAATGTTGTGCTCAATGAGGAGTTAGACAGGTTTAAAGATCAAGCAAGTCACTTTGGAAAACTTGTAGCGAAAGCTGGCTGCAATGATTGTGATTTCAGCCCTGGTACTAATGCCTTAATTAATTTTTTATGTATATTTTAAATTTGTTTTCTTTCCTGTAGTGCTAATTTTACATATCTCTTGTTTGTATGTAACCAAATGGTGGGGCAACTATGGAACACACGTTCCAACATTGCAAAGAATGGCCATAAGGATTCTTTGTTTAACTTCTAGTTCTTCTGGCTGTGAAAGGAATTGGAGTTGTTTTGAAGGGGTGAGCATCCCAACTCTATCTCTTAGTGATTCTCCATGTTTATTTGAAGTACATAGCTAAAGTTGACATGATATTTTGACACTTTGTAGATTCATACTAAGAAAAGAAATAAGCTAACTTGTGAGCGCTTGAACCAACTTGTCTTTGTTCAATACAATGCCAAAACGCAAAACAAAAAGGAGAAGGCCAAGAAAAACAGAAAAGTGGATCCCCTTCTTGTAACAGATTCAACTTATGCTCAAGGGTGGTTGATTGATGGTGGAGAGGAAGAGTTGGATGGTGAGCCTGTTACGGGGCTGACTTGGAAGTTAATTGAAGAGGCATGTGGAGCTGATGAGGTCACAAAGTTGCGTAGGAGTTTAAGATTGGCTCAAGCTAGAGATATTGATGAAGAAGATTTTCACTCCGAGACTGAAGACACACCAACCAATGAGGAGGAAATTGAGTTCGAGTCCGACCAAGAAGATGTGGTGCCAATAATGGAATATGGGTGTCGAAGGATGAAACCCCGACGGCGGGAAGTCGGGAGACCCCCCTTTGAGGTTCGGTCAGGGGAGTTGTTCTCAGGCGAATGCGACGTCCGGTGGATGAATGGATCAATCGATGCTCGGGAGCCGGGGGCCCGGGCTGAGAGATAGCGGGGTTCGGACCGTCCGTTCAAGGATCGGACCGTCCGAATCCCGACGATGGCACGAAGAGAGACAGGAGGCGTAGACAGGTTCGGGCCGCACGGAGGCGTAATACCCTACTCCTGTGTGTTTGCTATCTGTGGAGGATGAATGTGGTTACAAGGTGAACCCCCGGGGTGCTCGGAAGCTAGCCCGGGGACTTGAGGAGCTCGGGCTTTAGCTGTCTAAGGCCAGAGCTGAACCTTCTAGGGCGGGAGCGCTAGCTTCCGTTCGTCCCCCTCACCTGAGGCATGGATCCTCCTTTTATCGTGTAAGGGGAGTCCACAGTGCCCAGACACATGAGAGAGGAGGCTAGCTACGATTAGTCTTGTCGCACGCACGCGGCCGCCTGCCGCGCCGCGCCGGAGGGACGTCTAGTCGCCGCCTAGCTCAGCTACTGCGGGCAGCTGGAGTAGGTCTTCTTGCCGCCCGGCTGCCGTGGGCGGCTGTCTGGTCGTCTTGCCGCCCGGCTGCTACGGGCGGCCGTCTTCTGGAGATGTGGCAGAGCATGTCTCCGCTATCAGAGTGTAGAGAATCGGGGCCCCCTCAGCTGAAAGTTCTCTGACGGCACTGGGAGGGGGCCCACGGAAGGCCATCATGACGGTGCAAGCATGTCCGACCCGGAGACAGGCGGGAGGCGCCCCGTCGCCTCGCCATTAATGCTGGTAGCTGATGCCGACCGGGAGAAGCCGATCGCCAGAAGGAGTCGATGCCGACCGGGGGAGGCCGATCGCCGGGAGAAGCCGATCCGACCGGGAGACGTCGAACACCGGGAGGAGCCGATCAGCTCGGAGGAGCCCAAGCCGATCCAATTAGAAAAAGCCGATCGTCTCGAGGCTTACTTCCCGAGCTCCTTGGTGTGGAAGATGTAGGTCCCGGGCCCGAGGAGCGGCGCCTGGGACTAGGAGCGTCTTTGTAATGTGCCCCGGGGACGCCACCCGGGGCTGAAGCTGCGGGACCCGGGACCGAGAGGCCCGAGCAAGGGATGGTCCTCGGGACCCGGGGTCCGAGGAGGTGGTTCCCGGGGCCGGGCGCCGAGGCCCGAGCACAGGATGGTCCTCGGGACTCGGGGCCTAAGGTGGCGGTTCCCGGGACCGGGAAGGTCCGAGAGCCGTTGTCGCGACTTGCTCGGGGAGAGCGCACCCGGGCCGAGGTAGAGCTCGCGCCCGGGTACTTAGCAGGGAAGCCGGTCTTCTCTTGCGCGGGATATGGCCCCGGGGAACTGACGTGGCCGAAGACCCATGCGTCCCCAGCGACTGTGGGGACCCCCAGTCCCGTTTCGCCGACAATGGGGAAGAGGGGGAGAAAGACAATGATGATTAGATGCATTTGATCATTATATTCCTATCAATTGTCTTCTGTGATCTATCTACCTATTTATCATTATGCTTTTGAACCATTCAGCTTGCAGCTTACTCCATTGTGTGTTATATTTGAGCCTTTTGAACTTGTCAGAATTATTAGTCATGACACTATGAGAACTATGTTTATTTGTAAGAAACTAAGAACTAAGAAGTAAGAATTATGACTTATTGTGTTATAAGTTATTTATGGTGGTATTATGGACTATGGTAGTATGGTAGCAGCTTCTGTTTGTGGTGCCAAATATTATATTTGTGGTATCATTCATAATTCATTACATTTGTGGTTGTACAAGACAAAACTACAAGTGTAAATACTAACATGTGACATTTTTCTTGTTTTAGCCTTTTAGGAAAATAATTCAAAGTGTTATGATGAGTTTGAGGATAATGGGAGGTTTAATTTGAACCTAATGGAAGATTCATTCCTGTAAAATAAGGTAACACTTAAATCCAACTTTTGTCACTCTCAAATATTCTCTGGAACATGTTGAGTTGTTGAGTGTATTTACATATATGCCAAAAATATATGCCGATAGTATAATGTACGGTATATCGTCTAGACCGTCTAGACTTTTGTCTAGATTGGCTAGACTCTAGACTGAGGGTCGCCGTCCGTCTAGCGTCTAGATGAACACTAACCAGTGATAATACTGATAGTAGTAGTGATAATACTTCTACCAGTAAAGGTACTCATCGAGTTGATCATATTAGCCGACGATGCTCTACAACTAAGCCACAAATGTAGAGTATTAGTCCAAATTAATTAGAGCAAGTAACGGAAATTTTTATTAAATATTTTGATTCTGGTATTTACTTCTAATATATCATATTAAAGATTTAGATTCTAGTAGTAATTCAGATATATATCCTATTAATGATTTAGATTTATACACCCTGTACTTTTAAATAAACATTGATGCCTACTATAAACAGCATTTTAGAACTAGTATATATATATATAGATTGATGAAATCAGCGGCGTAGAACCAAACCAACATTCTCTACAAAGAGTACTACTCCACCCAAACCGTTTGAAGCCATCTCAAGAATCAGCTAGAGTACAAGAATCAAGATATATGGCAGCAAAATTTTCTTCTGTCATCTGCAAGGTCCTCCTGATGGTTGTCACCATGGTTGCCCTCCTCTTCTCCACTGGTAAAAAATCAAGCCTATCTCTTCTAATCCCCAGATATCCGGTTTATGTTTTTCGTCCGATATGTAGATCTAATCAGTACAGATTCTGCTACTATCTACAAGATGAAACAAATGTTAACTCGATTAATTTAATTTTTAGGTTCATCAAATGAGCTAATCATGCGTGCATGCACTGTCATGGCTGAAAAATGCAGGTTTAGCCGCAGGCGGCCCTGCCTACGAGTATTGCCTCCTGAAGTGCATCGACGATTGCGACGAATACTGCAAGACGATGGAGTATCCCCATGGAGGCGACTGCAACACCGGACCCTGCTGCTGCTTGTGGTAGTGTAGTGCTCATGAAAAAATTTATGGATTAATGGAACGTTTCATTATTCCATTTATGTACGCAATTAATCTAGATCGCCATTCATGTAACACAATAAAAGACATTCGGTGTCGTGGTTACCATTGAACTGAAATAAAAGGGGAATTTTCTTCTTTTTTTTTTGATTGATGCATCAGTGAAAGGAGGTCATCAACCCAAAGGCCCTCCTTAACCGTCCCAGATCTTAACGTAAGGCTCAGATACATCGTGCAGAATGGTAGACGAATATTTACCCAAGGAACCCTCGTTCAATTGGAATTAGGCGCATCAACAATTGAACCGTTTACAGTGCTAGCGATCCGAGCCGGGTTGTGCTTGTCTCCCTAACCGTCCGATATGATAGTAGCTGCGTTGATTGATCGGCACAGAGGATGATAGTAATTTTGCGTATGAACCCTAGGACATAATAAGATCCATAGATAGAATCGCTACCAATAGAATGGATCCGAGCCCGTGTTATTATTAACTGTGATCGTAGTTCAACAGTCTAGGTCAATGCCTGTGAAGCAGCCTAAGGATCTTTTTGCATAAGCCCTTCGCTTTATTCATATTTCTACTTGAAAAATGTTTCGTGACTAAAGTTATACTGTCCCCCCAGCTACCAGCCACCCGTCTTCGATCACCATGCCACCACTGTCGACATAGCTTCGACTGATGCCAGCGGTGATACCTTGCTAATTAGAGGCGTAATGCTTACTTTTGTAGGGCGGCGTTGTTTAGAAGAGGTTGGAAACTCGCAAGTCCATCCACTGCCTTCCAGGACGTCGTCGGCTGAATCTCAACGCGGCCACGCATACTGAAATTGGGTTGGATACGATGGGACCACGTCGTTTTCGTATTCTATCTTATTTTTTTTATATTTAGAGCCAAGTACAGATAGTATCAGATAACCTATCTCTTATTCAATACCTAATCTTATATTTTTTTTCTTGGAATCGGATTCGAAAAATTATATTTATTTATATCTATATAATCCATAGATATTAAACTTAAGGAAACGATCAGAGTGTTAAAAAAGATATATCAAGAAAAAAGAATAATATTACTTGTTAACTCGTAAAATAGTGATTAACCAATTTTTTTATTATGTTTGTATGTGGACTGTTAATAAATTTTGTTATATGTTTGATAATACGGGATATACGGGCAGATACAGCTCTTCCAGTATCTTAACCTATATTTTTTTAGCAGATTCGGATTCAAACGTACCGGATATCCATTTTTCTCTCACATATTCTTCCTGTGAGCCTCAAGTCATACAGATGATGAAAAATACAGATGATGAAAAATACCTGTCCCGTTTTCACCTCTTGGTTTCGTGCACAGAAGCATGGAGGTTGCAGCTCCAGACATGTCAATCCTCCCATCTCTGGTTTTTTTTCCTTGCAGTAACTGACCCGGTTTCTCGGTGTCATAAAGTGGCGGAGCTTAGTAACATGGGTGACTGCCCCTCCTCGGCCGCCACAAACACCCCCACACGCACACACAAATAATTATATCAATGCAAATCACTAACAGTTGTTTGGTGTGATGGTTACTGTACCATGTTTCGTTCACCCGGTTCTAGATTCGATCCCTCCCAATGCCCTTTTTTGCTCATTTTTTTTTACAGATTGCCATCTCTTGTGTGAAAAAAAAACCTTTGATTCTTCCAATTTTTTCATTTTTTTCCCTACAGACTGCCCTCTCTTGTGTGAAAAAAACAACCTTTAACTCTTCCAATTTTTTAATTTAATATTAGCGTACATATTATATGCACTATGAATAATATTTATTTTTATTCTTTCACTGATGTACACCTTGCCCTCTTGTGTGAAAAAAATACTTTAGCTCTTCCATTTTTTATCTAATATTAGCGTATATATATGTTATATGTACTGTGACCAATATTTATTTTTTATTCTTTCATTAATGTACAAGTACACTTATATATTGAGGAGCAAATAAGGTAGTTTTGTGCTCTCTATCATAATATGTATGCTTAAAGTTTCATCTAGTGTTAGTGTTGTACGTGGCGTTAAATTTTGATAATACGTATTTTGCTGGTAGTTGGCCCTCTCTCTACTTTGTGTCAAGCTCCGCCAGTGGTGTCAACAGCATTTCAGCATTGTTCTCTCAATTTACTGTAAATTTTCGTAGATAATGGAATAAAAATACATGACAAATTTACTGTAACTACAGCTGTAAATCTGCAGGATATCAAATCAGAAGTAATAAATACAATTCTATCAGATAAGTTAGAAGTAATAAATACAATTCTATCAGATAAGTTCAATCCGATCCTATATATACTCTGTACCGAGAGTACGCACAACTCCACCCAAATTAAAGCATTCTAACCCATTCCAAGAATACAAACACAGCTAGGTACAGTGCCAGAATCAATCAAGATGGCAGCAAAGTTTTCTTCAGTCCTCTTCGGAGTCCTCGTGGTTGTGGCCATTGTTGCCCTCCTCTTCTCTTCTGGTAAGTTTTAATCCGTAGAACATGTTAACGAAAAGATTAGTTTCTTATTAGTTTTGTCACTTGGGCTAATTATATGTTCTTGCTGTTTGCATCCATCCATGCAGCTGAAGCTGGAGGCCCTTACTACGGGTATTGCCTTCAGAAATGCATTGGCAGGTGCGATGAATTCTGCAAGACGATGGAGTACTCCCATGGAGGCGACTGCAACTCGGGACCCTGCTGCTGCTGGGCATAATAGTCGATCAGTAGTGCCATGAAATGGAACTGAATGTATCATACATGATCTGAATTCAATAAACGAATAACTTTTGACGTGATGGCTGCACTAAACTGAAATAATCCTGGTTGTGTACATCCGGTTGGATGTTAGACACCATGTTTATTTTTTTTTTAAAAAAAATTAAACTAAAATAATCAAGAAATGGAAGAGAACGTATCATACATGATATGAAACCATATCACCTTCCATAGGTACAACAAATTCAGCCAATAAACTGAAATAGTAACTAGGTTTTTTTTACTTTATTCGTTAGATTATTACTGTGAATTATCTGGTCTATGCTTTTAAAAAATAATTTCTTAAAAAAATCCTTCTATTATATTATTTAGACCACTTGTTCTATATTATATGACAAGTTTATTTCTCAATATATTTAATTTATTTATATAATAAAATAGGTAATCTACATCAATAACCCGACGAAAACTCCTTTCCGAACGCAAAAGAGCAGATCAGGTTCAAGCAGCACGAATCTGAAAGCAGATAAGGCATAAATCTTGCTGGCCCAAGCGGACAGGGTAGTGTCCCTGCGTCTGCCTCCTCGAATCCTCCATGGAGGAGAGAGATTAGTCAGTCGCAGGGTGGCGCGGAGGAGGGCGGCGATGTCGATGCCCACCTTCCACCTCGCCCCCGACCTTCTCGTCTCCCGCCTCTGCTTCGGTTGGTCTGCTCCCAAACCCTCCTCCTCCTCCTCCTCCTCCTCCCCCCTCTCTCGTGGCTCTGCGCTGATTCTGTGGCTGCGTGTGTTGAAGGGACGATGACGATGGGGGAGCAGAGCGGGCTGCCGGAGTCGCTCCGCCTCCTCGACGCCGCCTTCGACGCCGGCGTCAACTTCTTCGACTCGGCCGAGATGTACGGTCTTCTTCTCATCCCGGCCCCTCACCTCTTCCCTTTTTCATGAAACGGCCTCGGATTAGAATATGAGGGGCTTTTCTGCAAAATGTTTTCCAGGTACCCGGTCCCACAGCGCAGGGAGACGCACGGGCGCAGCGAGGAGTTTCTCGGCCGCTGGCTGCGGGCCCGCCGGGTCCCACGTGACAGCGTCGTCGTCGCCACCAAGGTCAACGGTCAAAGCTTGTTTCTCAGCTTCACTCACTCACTGCATTACTGCTACTCGACTGAAGTGAATTACTACCATTTCTTGCTGTGCTTGATGCTGCATTGGTAGGATAGGTCGCCGGGCCGTCCGGGCAGATGACGTGGATCCGCAACGGGCCTGTGTCTCTCGATTCGCAGAACATCGCGGAGGCGATTGAGGGCAGGTTGGTCAATTAGAATCCTTCTTCCAAATTCTAGTGCTGTTATTCTGTTCACAGCTTCAGAATTCAGATGTTTGCTTGCCTTTGTTAGTCGACTTTTCTGTGTATTTAGACGCTGATTAGTATAAATGCTACTTGTTGCTTGTGTTCTCGTTTCTCGATGCTGGTGTACTAATGCAATCGTGGCAATGTCTATTTTTCACAAGTATCGTGTTGTTCGTAGTTGTCTATTGGATAGATCTTTCTTTTGATATCTGAGTGCATCTTGTGTTCCTTGGGATGTTGGTGCAGTTTGCGCAGGTTGGGCGTGGATTACATTGATCTTTACCAGATACATTGGCCTGATCGGTCTGTGCAACACGGTTTCATGCCTATAACTGTAGTACTGTATTTCCATGTTGCTATCTTGTGTTTATGGACATCCTCAGCTTTTAACCAGCCATGCTGTGCTTGCTTGCAGCTATGTTCCGATGTTTGGGGAGACAGATTATGATACAAGCCATCAGTATGTGTCTGTGCCAATAGAAGAACAGCTAATGGCTCTTGGAAGAGCCATAGATTCTGGCAAGGTATGTTATGAGGGTGTTTGCGTTATGTTGTTATCAGAAATGTTACTTATGGCCACCAGATTTATTCATTGTTGATGTTAGATTAGGTACATTGGCCTTAGCAATGAAACACCATATGGGCTTATGAAGTTCCTTCAGCTGAGTGGAAATTCCCAACTGCACTCCAAGATACTGACAGTGCAAGTTAGTATTATGCCATTGCTCTGATTCTACAATTCATCTTATTTAGTACCGGCAAACACTCATACTTTGTTCTGCAATGCTTTTGCAGAACTCATATAACCTGCTATGTCGAAATTTTGATGCTGGGCTAGCAGAATGCTGTCACCACGAGAGGTATTCGAATAAAGCCCTGAAATTGACTGTTATCTTTAGCTAGGTACATTTACAATTTAAAAGTACTTCCTTCTCAGCATGTACCTCCGTGAAATGATCATAAATTTGCAAAATTTACTTGTCACTTGCTTTTCTCTATACGAATTACAATTCTACAAACTGATACCGAAGTTCCCTTGCTGAACTATGAGAAATGCAGAATCGGCTTGCTAGCTTACAGCCCAATGGCCATGGGTATACTTTCAGGGAAGTATTACTCATCCGATGATGGTGGACCACCAGATGCAAGAATGAATCTCTTCAAAGGTCTGAAATTGAACATGCTACTTGCATCTTTATATCTGTCTTGCACCACTGCATCGTGATTGTTCCTCCTGCTTTCTAGGAAGATACTCTGAAGGTGAATCCAGATATAATCTTCGGAACCCCAAACTGAAAGCTGCTGTAAAGGTGATCTGGTGATTTATGTGTTGTTTGGAGCCTCTTTCTCAGTGCTTACACTGTAGTCCTTATAAATTAACTCAGGAATACACGAAAATTGCTGCTAAGCATGGGATTTCTCCAGCAATTCTAGCAGTTGGTATGTTAACTCATCATTTTTTTAGCATTTGAAGTTGCTTTCCCTTACTGTTGCTTTCAGATCCTTGTGTCTCTTAATGTTGCTTTCAGCGTTTGTTTTGAGACACCCCCTTGTGGCATCGGCTGTTTTTGGTGCAACTAAAATTTCGCAGCTTAAAGAAGTTCTTCAGGCCACCAGGTTCCATCTCTCTGGGGATATTTTTGTGGAGATCAATGGAGTTCATGCAAGATATCCTAACCCTTGCCCGTAAGAAGTTCAGAACATATTAGTCACCTACATGGATCTTCTTCTCTTTCTAGTTCTTGTTATATAGATTGCGATGTCATATGAACATTAGTGAATAAACAACTAGCAGTTTTGCCAGGGATGAGTTTATTAAACTTTTCTGTTGTTTTTGCCAAGAGGTGATTGTCTGATAAATTAAATTACATCTCTAGTCTTATTTTCCTTCTGCTCAGTGCTCACAAACACAATAACTGCTAATTATGAATGTAAACTTGCAAACTGGGTAGAAAGAAAAGAGACAACTTCTACTGTGCCAAAATCATGATTTGCTCATTTATAATTTGGGCCAGCCCATCTGAAACATTTTTTATTTTTGTTAATTGTGAGGGCCAATGCAACGACAATACACTGGACCTTGCACGATGAAACGGTACGGAAAACAGAAACATCCAGCCGTGCCAAATATGACGCATCAACTGTACTTTTGTTCGTTTCCTCCAATCTTGTCGCGAATTAAATCCGCCAAATAATCGTAGCAAATAATTACAGTGCAAATAATGCATTTCCAGGCTACGATTTATAACTATTTAAGCAGGCGATCACACGCCTCTCATCGTGGCAGTTGCCATGGCTTCCAGCAAGCTCTCCTCCGCGCAGCCGGCGTTTGCTCTGATGCTGCTTTTTCTCGCCGGCGGCGTCGGCGCACCTGCACTTCTTCATGCACGACGTGCTGACGGGGGCGACGCCGACGGCGGTGCAGGTCCTGAACGGCCCCCGCGGCCACTTCGGCGACACGATCGTGATCGACGACGTGCTGACGGCGACGGCGAGCCGGTCGTCCTCCGCCGTGGGGCGCGCCAAGGGGCAGTACATCTGGGCGTCGGCCGGGAACCCGGAGCTGCTGGTCACCATGGAGGTGGTGCTCACGTCGGGGCCGTACGCCGGCAGCTCGGTCACCGTGGTCGGGAGGGACGACATCGGCGCGCCGGTGAGGGAGCTCTCGGTGGTCGGTGGCACGGGGCAGTTCAGGATGGCGACGGGGTACGTGCTGTGGAAGACGGTCAGCCTCGACCACCCCAACGCCGTCCTCGAGCTCGACGTCTACGTCAACCCGTGATGTCAGAGCCGGCCGGCCGTAGGGATGGCAACGGGTCAAGTGAGGTGTGGGTGGAGCAAAAACCCGCCCTTGACGGCGCCCGTGACACTTGGCTACGCCCACCCTCAATGAGACCCGCAGGTGGAATGTCACACCCGCGCCTGCACCCGCGGGTCACCTGCGGGTGTCGGGTCACCCACGGGCCGGCGGTGAGGAGGCGCTGGTGAAGGGTCGGCCGCGGCGAGTGGGCGGCCAGGGGCGGTGGAGGGAGGCACGGGGTGCAGGGGCCCGGGGGGCGACGGTGGGGAGGCACGGGGCACGGGGCGCGGGGCGCGCGCCTGGGGGACGGCGGTGGGGAGGCGCCCGGGGGCCTGGCGAGGTGCTAGCGGCCAGGTCGAGACACTCGAGAGGAGACGAGGAGAGACCGAGAGATTAGAACGAGAGATAGAAGTGGCTGGCAGCTGGCTTGGGAGATGGCAGTAGGGTTTTGCTTGGGTTGGGCCATTTGTACACATGGGCCTTTGTTTACGGGGCCCGATAGACGCCCGTGGGCAAACTTTGACACCCGCCCCCGACCCGCGTCTATCGCGGGCCTCGACCCGATGACGCTCGCGGGCACGATTCTGCACCCGCGCCCACACCCGTCGGGTGCGGCGCCCGCGGGCGCCCGTGGCCACGGGTGTGATTGCCATCCCTAGCCGGCCGGCCATGGTGCATGCCATTGCTTGCTCAGCCGTGGCGGGTGACGTGACGTGGCGTGTGCCGGCGCACGACACGTGTCGAAACTACTACACTACTATATACTACTACTAGTACTGCCACTTGCCGGTGACGAATAATTATAGACAAGTCTCTTCCATGTGTTGTTACATTAGCTGTTATATTTGTAAAACCGTGTATAAGAATTGATGAGATTTGTCTGTAAACATCTTTTGAGTTTGGAAAATAATTTATAATTCTGAGAGCTATAAGAGGTAAGTTTGCTGGAATAGCTCAGTTGGTTAGAGCGTGTGGCTGTTAACCACAAGGTCGGAGGTTCAAGCCCTCCTTCTAGCGCTTTATCTATTTATTTTTTTACCACAAATAAGATCAACTATAATGTTAATCTTTTTATCACACAAGAAAATTGCACTTTTTACCACAAATAAAATAAACTAAAAATGCATGCACTCTTTTTTTGTTGACACAAGAAAATTGCACCTTTTTTTACCACAAATAAAATAAACTAAAAATGCATGCACTCTTTTTTTGTTGTCGAAGTCTCCGTAAAAAATCTTAGTAATTTTTTTCCAAAGAGGTATAGGCAAGATACCACAAATAAAATCAACACGATAACTTCAGTACTAGCTATATCAAGTTCTCAAGCTGTTGGTTTTTGCTAAAAAGAGAGTTCTGAAGTAGTTGGTTTTTTCATTCTGTTCCCATGGATTATAAATAAATTACTATGATTAGTTAATTTCCACCACCAATACATGCCCAAGTTTTCCTGCTCTACGAACAGATAATTTTCTATCACCAGTGTACATACCTCAATTGAGATCGACGCATGGGTCTAATTTTCAGAATAGTTGTTGCATAACATTTATAAGTGGGTGAATGTGCAACGAAATAATCTACTTACCTTGGGCTGGAGGGAGACGACAAGGCCCATGGGCTGGTATTGGTGACCAAGTTCGTGGTGCCGTGGTAGCATTCCAAATTTCCAGCTTTTGGTTGAATCGGTGAGGTAAAGAGAGGAGAATTGCATCCAATGTCTCGCAAAATTTGAAAAGAAAAAGGACCTAATAACCTAAATGAACTATTACAATCTCCTGTATACCTGCAGCCAAAACCCAAGCTTGCCTCTTCCGCGGTTTCAGTGGCAAATGCTTGCTATGATAGTATTGTGATGTTATGTAATGCCTCGATTTTCCTTGAGAGTTAAAATCCTAATTTAAGAAAATCTAATTTAAAATTTTTTCTTCAGGTGTCATTTAAAAGTATGTCAGGGATTAGTTCTCTCTTTGTCACTTTAAAATGTGAAAGAAAAATTTACCGTCCTTTAGTAAGGGCCAAACGAGATACCATATTTTCTATGCTAAAATTTAATGCACTAAAAACACTCAAATGTGAAAACTAAACTCACATCCAATTTCAAATTCAAATTGCAAATTTCCTTAAAAATCCTTCCTAAAATCTTGTTTTAAGTTAGCAATATCTACTACATTTGCTGGCTCTTCTATCTTTCTTTGTCTTTAGCGCCAGCCTAGCCCGCTTGCTACCCATATCCTATCTTTCAACCCACCCCTTTATGCATCTTATTAGACTCTTTGCAAATAAATGATTGTCACCATGTGTCTCTATTATCGTGTCTTTGTGTATGTCTCTACTAAATAGGCTTTTCCATTCTAGGATTATTTATGTAGCATCATAATAAATTTCCAACATAACTTTATAAGAATAACCGTAGTGTGCTGTTTGTGAATTGGGATCCTCAAATTTACAGAAATGAAGTCATAGAATGAACAATACCATAACTTTGGGTTTGCTGTAGCAGTTGGATTGAAGATGGATGGAGAAATGAAACAGGCCGATGCCTGTTTTAGTTATGATTTTCTGACTTGGGTTTGTTTGTGAATTGGATTGGATTTGGATTGAAATGAAATAGGCCCTACGCTGGCCGCTGTCGAGCGAGCTCGGTCGTGCGCGAGTCGCCGCCCTCTGGCGCGTCAAGGCTGCCGCAGCAACCTAGTCAGTTGAGAAATTAAATAAAAAATAGTTATGATAAATTAAGATAAGAGAGTAGTTAAATAAGTTGCTATATTTAGTATAAGTTACTATATTTTTATTTAAGTTACTATAAGTTGCTATATTCAGTCCCAAAATATAGTTTATTGGGACTGACGAACTGGCGAGTACTAAGAATGTATTAGGGTAATTTTGAGCAGTGTAATAAGTTTACGTAGCATTAGGGTAATTTACTCTAATACGAAGAATCAACCACATAATATAATTAACACCGTATGTTTTTTCTTGATTAATTGGATAATTAACATGCCAACAACCATGGAAGCTACTTTACTTGCACCTTCGTTGTAATACTTGAGCGGACAACCTGTTGACGCTATAATTTGGCTAGCTGGTCGGGTTATTTATTCATTGGCCAGGTTATTTATGTGGTTGTTAGATTAATTGTCTCATGTGTTTAGAGCTTGCATTTGGTTTGCGGCAAATACTGGAAATGCAGGAGCAGCAGATTGCCAGCTAGGAGTGTGCGTGGAGATCAAGAAGAGATAGGCGTGGGTAGATCCACGAATAATTCATGGCCAGCTCTAATTTTTAAAAATAAAACTTAGTTTATTTAGTTGAACTAGAGCTGATCATAAATTATCCGTAAACCGAACCGCGTTCATTCCTAAGATCAAAGCTAAGGATGGAGGCTGTCAGTGCAAGATATGTGCTTCATGCAGGAGATTGTGTGACTTCCTCGGTTACGGTGCTATGTCAGATGAGTCTGTCCGGGCTTAGTATAAAGTTATGGTGCTATGCCATATAAGTCTTCCGTGAAAGTGAATTAATCTTAAAATTGGTTCTGCAAGACAGTTTTGATCTTTTTATTCTGGCGACTCTATTGATTACACCGTAAAATCGTTAAGTTAATACATGTTGACGAATTTTGACGTTAACACAACCATCGCAAGAAAAGGATAAATAAAGAACTAAACAGTGACACTCCAAGGAAAGAACTAAAGATGAAAAGAATCTAAAGCCATCTCAACCGAAGGAAAGAGAAGAAGCCGTGTTTTGCAGGCCAAACAATCGAGGTCATATACCTGCAATAATCTCTTCAAGGGCAAGGGAATGTAATACCTGCTGCAATTAATATTCAAAAATTGTAATTTGAATTTGCATACTCTTCCCCCTTTGAATCTCCCGCAAACAATCCTGGAGTACCCAAAATAATAATTTCAAAATACCCATTATGCCCTTAGGACTCCACCCCTGAATCCCTTGGACATTTCCTGAGATCAAAAATATGTCTAAACTCAAATCCCCTTGAAAATCTCTCCAAAACCCATCTGTGGCGACTCCCCCAACTCGGTGGAAGCCCACCATGTACATACAGCACCCGATCCCAGGATCAGTAGTCGGGTACGCACAAACAGTCATCGGTGATACAACTCAGAGTACAACAAATACATATAAGAGTATATACATATTTTTCAAAGGATTTCCATCCAGGACAGGCCCCAGATGGACAAAAGTAACAACAGGGTAAACTACAGCGCAGACAGAGCGGAAGCAAAAGAAACTACTCGGCAAAAGAACACATCTACACCACAGGCTTGGTTGGGAACTAGGTTCGAATCCTCAGAAGTCTTCGTAATCGGCTTGGTCTTGGAGGAACTCGGTGGCAGTCGGGTCTTCGTCTTCTTCTCCAAAACCTACTATACATATATATGAACAAGGGTGAGTACTTTCGTACTCAGCAAGCCAGGAAAAGATGCCATGCTGCCTAGACAAGGGGACTAAGAGTCTCATTTGCGAAAACAGCTTTTAGAAATATTTTGCTTGTCAAAAGGGCTAGTGTGTTAAGTTTTTAGTTGTCGGAAAGAAGCTCGCGCCTCAATCCATTCCGCAAGTTGCTTTTCAACAACTCACCACTTAATGAATCATGTATTTCCATTTAATCTTTTAACTGAATTCTTCACATGGATTGTTATCCGAGTGGCTCCGACCACTCCATTCGGTCTGATGTTTCCCGAGTGGCTACAACCACCCGTTGACCCTAAGACTCGGCTACAACCAAATCTCAGCTATAGCATTTTCGGCTACAACCAGTTATGCTCGCTACACTGGCTACAACCAGTTAGCTCAAACTTGCCGCCCTAGCTATAACCCAGGGGCTCAAACTTGCTGCCCTGGCTACAACCCGGGAGCTTGCTCTTTACCGTCTTCTGGCTACAACCCGAAGACTTTCTCCTGTTACTTTTCACACACTTGCTTATGGTGCTTTCAACACCCCGGGTCACACAGGCCCGTTTCTGGCCACACAGGCCTTCCGTTTGCTTACTCGGCAAACTCTGGTCACGATTCCCTTCCCATTAAATCATTTCACAAACCACTGGCAAATAAATCTATGCTATGGGAATCACCTTACATCGCCCTTAACCGTGGGCACGGCTGTTCGAACAGTTCTGCTAAACTCTGCAGAGGGTGTACGCTTTACCCATCCGACACGAAACTTACACAGAGTACTGGCCTGTACCGGAAGTTCGTGACAAGGCCATTTCCAAAGCCAGTCTAGGGTTATCCAATGCCAGCCGAAGGATCCACACATGATCAGTGCTTCAGGATGGCTACAACCACCTTCAGCACCAGGGCTCACGAGCCACAACTCAGATGAGTCCACTCCAGTTGGCACCAAACTTCCCTAAACCTACAATTTACTCGGCCAAGGACATCCCACAATGCCTGTATGGTCGTACTGTAAGATGCTCGGATGTAATTCCCAAAGGAAACGGTCCTTAACGATAATACATAGCCAGGCCACACAGGCACTGCCTCTACACATCAAGGTTTTCACAAACTTCATTTATTTCGCAAACACGCCGATACGCGGAGTACCGGGTTTTCAAACAGTTCAGTAAAAACCACCATTTTCCCAACGGCAAAATAATCGTTGCAGGGCTAAGCCATTCTACTAGGCAATCGAATCCGTAGATAGGGTGCCAGCGTGTCATTTGTGGGGCTGTCAAGGAAAGTACATCAACATCCTACCAAAATAAGTGCGATTACTAGGTAGGTCCGTCGGTTGCGCTTGCAAACCGAGGCCGATTAGTTTAAAGTGTAAACTAAGCATGCATATTTTGTAAACAACATAACTTTGCATATATAAGAGACAATATGATCAAAGGGGCTTGCCTTGTTCCAAAGAAGGATCTTCCTCGGCGAAGACGGCTGGATCGTCCACCGGTTCAGGATCTGAATCAAGCAGAAAAAGGCAAACACTGATAAACCGGAAAGAGGTAAAACACTAGGAAAAGAACATCGCGGTAGTCGGCTGCGAAAAAGGTAGCAGTCAGCTGAGGTAAGCTTGCGGACAACAAAGCTCACCGGTTAGGAACTCCGGATGGTAGACTAGCTCGACAATGGAGCTAGGGGAATAGGGAACGGCTCTGAGGCTGGGGAGGAGGAAGACGATGATGCAGCAGAGATGGCCGGATTGCAAAACAAGGGAAAGGAGAAGCACGGTGCTCTTTTATAGCCGGTGCGCTAGGCAAGGGCGTGGCAATGCGGCAAAGGATGGAGGAAGAAAGTCAAGATAAGCTGACAGGGTCACAGCGGGCTGGACAGGGCGACGCGACGTTAAGGCAGAGAGTTGGCAGACTATGTAGCGGCGATGGGATACTAAGGTCGTAGCAAGGACGGGTTGGAGAAACCTCACTGACAGAGCTGCTGACTAACCACTGGTCCAAAAGATGCAGCGGGCTATTGTCCACTGGTCCGAACAGTGCTGCGGGCAGGTGAAGACTGGTTCTTCACCGCTTCAGTAGTCGGCGTCCAACGGGAGGGGCGCAACTTGATGAGGCGATGAGACACCAGGTAGATTACCAAGGTAGTCGGCCACTTCAAGGGTTTACTCGGCAGCAAGGATGGCCGAGTGGGACAAGAGAAGGAGAACAGGGCATAGGAACTGAGTAGAAATCTACTCGGCACAAGGGAAAACTTAGTCGGCTGGCCAGGGAGAGAAACTGGGGCACAACTAAACTGTATAGGAGAAGAGTTCGAACTCAGAAAGAAACGAATTCCAACAGGGAAAAGGAAAACGGGTCGTTACACCATCCAAAATAATCCCAGAGAAATTGAGAAAGGGCACTATGCTTCTTGGGCCAAAATTCCCCTATCCAGCCCTATAAACCGCGCTAACCCAGCGATTTCCCCTTTGGATGGCCGCCACGTGCCTCGGCCCTCCTCCCCGCACCGTCGATTCTTTCTACTCGGCTGCACCGTGCCTCACGCGCCCGCCACCGCCGATGCATGCCGCGTGGCAGCATGCGCCACTGGCAGCCGCATGATCTCCCTCTCTCTCCTGCGTGAGCCGCCGCACCGCGCAGATCAGCGCCATGCATCCCGATCGCCTCACGTGCATCGTCAAAACCCCTTAACCTGCGCGGACCACCGTTGACGCTTTAGATCACGCCGCGTGTCCCCATGTCATTCGCCACTGTCCGATCACACCTCTACAGTCCTTCTTCCTCCTCCGTCCGCTCCGTTCTCCTCTCCCCGTGCCCGTTCTGCTCGGACAAATGCCGCAATGGGCAGACTTCACCGAGCCCCAATGTCGGTCCCTGCCTGGCCCTGCCGGCGCCGCTAACCGCCATGGCTTGGACAGCTGTGGACGCCGCTCTTTTTTCCCCCTCCACACCCCGCCTCCGTGTCCCTGCCCCGGCAGACCGGTCAAAAAGAGGCACGCCACTCCCTCACTGTGGCCCCACCCCTGTATACAGCGTGTCACCATCGTCCCACCTTGACCGCACCCCTGCCGCTCGGCCGTGCAAGGATTTCAATTACAGCCGCCCGATAGACCGCATCCGCCGCCTCGCGAATCCCAACTGCCTATTTGAAATTCGCCGCCCACACTAGATTTCGCCGCCGCGCCAATCCTCCCACCTCTCTCCCCTCAATCATTGACTCCCCTGTTGGAGGCCCTAGCCGAGTTCCCCGTCTCTATAAAACCCTCTCGGAGCCCCAATCTCACCCCTTGGCTCCGCTCTTCCCCGGGACAGAACAAACCGGCCCTCCTCGGCCGCCCGTTGACTCCACTCGCCTTGGAGCCGCCCAGCTCCTCCGGTCATGTCACCACCGCGGACGCTGCCTTCCTGCCTCGGTGTGCCCTCCCCCCGGAGCCTGAACGCCATCGCCCGCCTCTGTTTCCCTTCTGCCATCATCAACACTGGCTCCCTGTCGGTGAGCTACCTCCCGTGCAATCGCGTGTATCCCATGCCCTGCTCTGGATGATGCTAGGCTGAAATATTCCCGCGCGATCCCGAGCCAAGAACCCCTATCCTCTTCTCTCTTGACGCCACCGCGCACCGGCACGCCCCACCGTCGCACTTCTGCCATGGATCCCGAGACCGAAGGCCATTTCCCTCCCGACCGCCGTCGTGGCCGAACCCTTCTTCTCCCCTCTTCTTCTTTGCTCCATCGGCAGGAACAAAATGCACCGCCATGGCTATCGCCTAATCCTCTCCCCTCTCTCCTCCACCCCGGTTCCTCCACTGGTGGACCCGCTCTGACCTACATGGATTAGCCTCTAATCTCTCTCCTTTCCCTCTGACCCGTGGGCCCTACACGGCTAAAGAATTTTATTAACCCTCTTTAATTTAATCCTAGCCAATGACATGCGGGCCCAACCCTAATAAACCCTACATGTCCCACTGACCAATGGGCCCAATCCCATTAACACAATTAATTAGTCATCAATTAAATAATGGGACTTACATGTGGGGCTATCATGTCATCCAGTTCGTACTGACTTGTGGACCCCCTGACATGTAGGACCACCCTGTCAGTCCCTCTGTCTCTCTCTGCCATGTGGGCCACTGACTTCCTCTCTTTCCAAAAGCAAGTGGGCTAGCTCTCAATTTCTCTCTCCCAGTCACTGACCAAGGGCCCCACCTGTCAGCCACTATTCCCCAAAATAATTTTTTTCCATCAATTCAAATAATCATTTTTCTTTTTTTAAATCATCAAAACTTTAAAAATTCATATCTTTTGATCCATAGCTCCGATTGACCCCGTTTGAGTCTCTAAATTTTTCTAAAAATGAGATCTACCTCATGGCACTATTAGTTATTAATAATAGTATATTATTTCTAGGGTTTTGTGTGTTTTTCTTTCATTTCGTGCGTAGTCGACGCTTCAGAAATTCGTCGGACGTCGGATTTTTGCAAGGATTCAAAGACAAAGATTGAGGCAAGTCACTCCTTGACCATATTGCGTCTAAATTTAAAATGTTTTGTTTGCAAATTGCATGGTAGTGTGCACGTTAAATTGATCGCCTCGTTTGCGTGTCGAACCGACGGACCTCCCCAGTAGTTGCATAAATTTGGTAGGACGTTGAAACCCTATTCCTTGTCACCCCTCCTCGTAGTACCTCAGTAACCATGCCCTCTGAGCATGGATTCCGATGTTCTACCCACATCTCTATTGTTTGTCGATTGGGAAAAATTTAGGTTTCCAAAGGTTTAAAAACCCGACATATGATGTTGGCGAAATTGCGAAACAAAATTTATTTGCGAAAATCCACGGTGCAAAGTGATTGCCTGTGTGGTGGCACTTCGTATTTGCATATAAGGACCGTTTCCTTGGGGAATTTCATCCGAGCATCCCACAGTGCGACCACACGGGTGGAATGGAACACCCCTGGCTGAGTAACTAGTGTTTCCAGGATGGTTTTCGGTTGCTAATAAATTTGGGAGCGGTTAGATGCCAAGAGGGCGATATACCCCCGTCCCTGAGTACAGGAAAAGAATTCCTGATACTTGGTTTGAGAACCCATTTATAGGACAACGTGCTATCCTGGGAAGGCTTTGGAAAGGCCTTGCCACGAACCTTCCCCACTGACAAGTGCAGGAAGTAAGCTCGCGTCGTGTGGGTAAAGCGTGCACCCTTTGCAAAGGTCTACAAACTGTTCGAACAGCCGTGCCCACGGTTACGGGCGAATGTGAGGTGATTCCTTAGCGTAGTTTTGTTTGCCAGTGCTTTGCGAAAGAGATTTGTGGTATGGGAATCATTACCAGAATCAGCCTCAGTGGCTGATGGATGACCTGAGTGGTCTGAAACGGGACTGTGTGACCCGGGATGTCGAATGGCATCATAGTTTAGACTTCCCGAGTGGAAGCGGTGTATGTTTTGAGTTGAGATTAAGGATGGCTCGAGGAGCCACTGAGATGAGATGATGTCTTGTATAGGACGAAAGTGAAAGGAAAATAATCGAGGAAAAATGAGATTTCGTCCTAGGAAGGATGAAAGTCAAAATAAAGTAATAGATGAGAATACAGTAGAAAGCTGCTTGAGGGCAAACCCACTGAACCGCTATCGCGATCTAACAGGCGGTATAAGAATACCTAAAATCAATTAAAATTTGATTCATACGCTCGAGTTATTGAAAAGCATTTACGGGACAGGATCGAGGCGAGAGCCTCCTTCCCAGTCACAATTAGACAACTCACACTTAGGTTTTTTTTTGAAAATATTTTCAAAAGAAATGGTTTGCCAAATAAACACCAGCCTATCTTTGATAGCCTGCATAACTGTAGCGCCTTCCGCCCTGGCACCACCTGCAGCGATACCAGAGGGCAAGCGCCGTGGAAGATTGGCGTGAACCAAACTCCCACGGAACCGCGATGCCGGTACCAGTCCCAGGAAACCAAGCTGGTACCCGCGGTCAACTGAGATACCACAGCAATTAACTTAATATACGAATATATATATAAACTATCACCTTCATATAGTTGCGACTTCGGGCAAGCCCCTGAGCAGCAACCGGCAAACAGAACCACGACCTAGCCGGAACGACAGCGCAGACCAAGAGAACCCAATCCAACAAGCAACGGCTTGGACTAGGAAAGAAACCCTAATTCTTCACTTCAACTTCACTAATCTTCCCTGAATGAGGGGAAAAAACCCAATTGTCACATTCATACTTACTCCCTCAGAAGTCACAGGAGAGAAATATCTTTATGCAAGTCACAAGGAAATGTGAGTTATGCAGGCTATCATAGAATAGGCTGGGTTATCAAAGAAATAGCTTTCATATTTTGCAAACCATGTTTAATTTGAAAACAACTTTCGAAACCTAAGTGTGAGTTGTCTCAAAGTGACTGGGAAGAGGCTCTCGCCTCGATCCTGTCCGCGAATTGCTTTTTCAACAAAACTCAAAAGCGGGGGGGGGGGGACGAAGGCCAAATTGTTAATTGATTTTTCTTTCTTCAAAGTACACCACCTAGAATTCTATACCGCTTGTCGGCATCGCGCAGCGGCTCATTGGACTGCCTACAAGCAGCCTTCCCGGTATCAACATCTATTACTTTATTTTTCAATTCGTCCTCACTAAGGACGTAATCTCATATTTCACTTTAGTCCCATCCGGGACATCATTTCATGTCTCATCTCATAACTCATATCGATGACTCTCCAAGCCATCCTTAATCTCAACTCAAACTGCTTCCACTCGGGGAGCCTAACTATGATGTCAATCGACATCCCGGGTCACACAGCCCGTTCAGACCACTCAATCGGGTCATCCATCAGCCACAAAGGCCAATTCTGAAACTAAGTAACGATTCCCTACCACAAATCTCTTTCGCAAAACACTTGCAATAACAAAATCTACGCTAGAGGAATCACCTCACATTGCCCGTAACCGTGGCCACGGCTCTTCGAACAGTTCATTGATCTTTGCAAAGATTGTACGCTTTACCCACACGACGCGAGCTTACTCCACACTGATCAGAGTGGGAGAGTTCGCGACAAAGCCTTTCCAAAGCTTCCCAGGATAGCACGCTGCCTCGTGGGCGGGCATATAATGGGTGCTCACACTCAACCAAGTACCAGGTAACTCACTTTCCTTACTCAGGACGGGGGTACATCGCCCTCTTGGCACCCAGCCAGCTCCCACATTTATTACGCAAACCGAACCATCCTGGGAACACTGATTACTCAGCCAGGGGTGTCCATACCACCCGTGTGGTCGCCACTGTGACATGCTCAGTGCAATTCTCAAGGAAATCGGTCCTTATATGCGAATACGAAGTGCCACCAACACAGGCGTCACTTTGCACCGCGAAAACTTTCGCAAATAGATTTTGTTTCGCAAAATCTCGCCGACATCGCATGTCGGGTTTTTAAACCTCTTTGAAAAAACCCAAATTTTTCCCCCAAATCGACAAACAATTGTGTTGTGAGTAGAACCATCGGAATCCATGCTCAGAGAGCACGATAACCGAGGTACCAGAAGTGGAGCGACAAGGAACTAGGATATCAAAGTCTACAGGATTTATGCAACTACCGGGCAGGTCACCGTCGTCGACACGCAAACCGAGGCCAATCAATTTATCGTGCACACTAATCATGCACTTTGCAAACAAAACATTTTTTTAAATTTTAGGAGCAATATGGTCAAGGAGTGACTTGCCTCAAACTTCGTCTTCAGGCTCACGAAAATCCGAACGTCCCGACGAATTTCCGAAGCGTCGACTACGCGCAAAATCGAGAGAAAACACAACAAAAACCCTAGAATAATATACTATTATTAATAACTAATAGTGCCATAAGGAGATCTTATTTTTAGAAAAAGTTTAGAGACTTGAACGGAGTCAATTGGAGCTACGGTTAAGAAGATATGAATTTTGGGAGTCTTAGGGATTTTTCTGGAATAAGGAAAAGGATTATTTGAATTATTGGGAAAGGAATTAATTCTGGAAATTGGGCTGACAGGTGGGACCCTGGATCAGTGGCTGGAGAGAGAAACTGAGGATGGTGGCCCACTTGTCATCGGGAGAGAAAGGAGAGAAAACGAGTAGTTTACAGTGTATGGCTCAGATTTGTAACTATGATAGAAATTAAGGTGTGATACTATGTACTGCGGTCCACATGTCAGTGACCAAGGATGAGAGAGAGATCTGACCGGGGGTCCACGGGTCAGAGGGTTGCGTGGCTGGTCCACATGCAGACAGAGAAGGAGAAAAGAAAGGAGGGGTGCCGGCTCTATGGGTAACTGGAGACCGGGCAGAGAGAGATCGACGGTGGTCGCGGCCGGGGGCTTGCCCGGCATGCGGCGAGGGGAAGGAAACGGACTACCCGGGAATGGAACGAAGGGGTGAGTGCGGCGAAGGAGATAGACGGTTCGGATTAGGTGGTTGGGGGTCAACGGCTACGTCCCGGCGCGACAGACAGGAGGCGGCGGCAAGGGCGGTCGTCGCCGGTGACCGAAAGAGCGGCGGAGGGGCCTGGGTCTTCGGGTTTGGTTGCGGAGAGACGAGAGGAAGAGGAAAGAGAGGGGCCTATTGGGTTCCTACCTCGTGCGGCGGCGAGTTCCCGCAGCACGGCAATGGCGGGGCGGCGGCGGCGCCTGATTTGGGGCTTCTCTCTCGATGCCAATTGGGCGCCGGCGAGAGATGGGAGGAGAGGTCGCTGCACGCCGGGGAACACAAAGGCGGCGCGGTTTGCCCCCCCGTCGATTGGGTTCGGGAGCGATGGAATTGGAGGGGGTCAGAGATGGCTCTAATGGCGGCGGCGGAGAGAGGTTGTTTGTGGTTTGGCTGGTTGGGGCCTTGTTGCTTGGTGTCCTGAACGAATGGAGGCGGCTCTATTTATAGAAGAGCTCCGGCGCTAGTGGACAGAGGCGGATGCCAGGAGGAGATAAGCTCGAGCTCGAGTGCGAGCGCATCAATAGGCGGCCGGCTACTGTGGCTCGCGTCATCGGGCTACCTCGTGCTGCCGCGAGACACGAAGAAGGAGACAGAGAGCAAGGGGTATGGCCGGACGGCCCTCTGCACGCGCGGCTGACTTCGGTGTGCCGCGAGAACACGGAGACATGGGCGGCTCGCCCGTGTTCGGATCATAAGCTGGGAAGAAGGATCGAGAGAAGAGAGAGAGAGATCAGAGAAGAGATCGACGACGGGAGACGACACCGCTGCTGGGGGCGCGCCTGGGCGCGTTTCGGCCTCCGTGCCGCTGGCCGTGCGGGCCCGGGTCCATGGCTTCTCCAACGCGTGCGCAAGGAGGCGGCCGGCTCGGGACACATGGGCGAGAAGGTTCGGGAGATGAGAGAGAAAAGGAGAGGCGCGGAGTTAGGGGAAGGGTCCGACGTGCGGTCACATGTCGCGTTTGGCCGGAGTGGGGCACGGACTGGAGGGGCACGGGCTGGAGGGGCACGGGCACGCTGGAGGGGCACGGGCTGGAGGGCAGACGGGCACGGGCTGGAGAGCACGGGCACGGGCTGTCCGCGGGCCGGGGCGCCTCAGTGCTCGGCTGTGGTCGACGGGGTCCGGAAAGAGGCACCTGCGCGGCGTGCGCGCGGCGTGCGAGGCCGCGGGAGTGGCACGTGGCAGGGCGCGGGCGAGAGCGAGGGCGCGGGCGAGCGCGAGAGGCGCGGGCGCGGGGCGCCGATGCCTGGCTGGTGGGTCCCGGCTTCGGCTGGCTGCGACAGAGGCGAGCTGGTTCAGGCCAGGGGAGAGAGAGACGGCCCAAAGACACAGTTGACTTTAGATATTTTTTCCAGAAATTTAGATTTGAGGGATTTGTAGAATTTGAAGAAGAGATTTTATTTTGGGATTGGATGCTTGGCTATAAACACTTTCAGGAATTTAATCAAGAGGCTTTGAATAGAGACTCTGATACATATACATATAAATGTATATATATATTTTAAGAGGATTCGGAGGGAGGGTTTCAAAAGGGGGTAACACGTCGGTCTCGAATAAATTTTAATTTCGAGACTATGACTCAGGAAATTTGTGGGACTTTGAGAGGTGTTTCTGAATGGGATTGGGCGTATATATACATATATATGGATATTTGGGTATATTTGAATAAGAAAGAAGGACGATTCAAAAGGGGACTGGATTGGATGTTAACTTTAAAAAACGGAATTTGTAATGGAATAGAATTGGAGTTCTTGAGGGAATATTAGAACTTGAATTTAATTCTTGGGATTTGAGGACTTTGTGGAAATATATAAATTTGACAAGTTGCGGAAGGGAGTTCTCGATGGAACCCATCTCGAATTTTTGAGAGAACAAAATGAAGAGATTTCACTGAAAGGCTGCACAGGATGATTTTCGAAGAGTTTTATCGGAGGGCTTCAAATTGCAAAATTGCGAACCCGGGTATTTTTTTTTGGGAGGACGTGAATAAAGGCTCTGAAGGGATTCGAAGGGGGTTTAGATTTTGAATTTTTCCGAGGGGGTTTTGAAGAGAGACAAATCGAACTGCAAAATTCCGAGTCTCGGAATCGGAAAAGAGTTTGGGATCGAGGGAAAAGGGAGCTTGGATCTGAGATCTACGGCCTTAGTCTTAAGCACACACAAAGAATCCAAGTTTTTTGAAATTAGGGTTTTTACGAAAATAGTTTTTAACGGCCTGGAAACCAGGGCGTTACAATAACTCACGTTTTCCGTGACTTGCTGAGTACGTAAGTACTCAATCTATTCATTTTCTCCCCTCATTTAGGAAGGTGAAGTCGGAAGTGAAGATTAGGGTTTTTTCTAATTCCAGGCCCGTTGCCGTTGTGGATTGGGTTCTCGCTGCGTTGTCGTTCCGTTGCTGTTGTTTTGTTTGCAGGTTGCTGCTCAGGGCTTGCCCAAAGTCGCAACTTATAAAGATATAGAACATATATATTTATCTATTTAGCTAATTGTTGTGGTACATCTCCGTTGACCGCGGGTAACAGCAAGGTTTTCTGGGACTAGTACCGGCATCGCGGTTCCGTGGGAGTTGGTTCACGCCCAATTGTGGCGCCATCCACCTCGGCGGAAGCCCACATGTGCATACTATACCCAATCCCCTGGATCAGTAGTCGGATACACAGCATAGTCATCAGTGATATACTACAGAGTACCAAATAAATACGATAACAAAGTAACCTATAATCACAAGTACCATCCAAGGACAGAACCCCCAGAAGACAATAGCAAGAAACAGCGCATACAACTAGCGAGAACAACGCAGATAGGCCGAGAGAGAGGGAGGAAACACTCGAATGATGGAACATGACCGATACCACAGGCTTGGCTGGGAGCTAGAATCCCCGAACCGCAGAGTTCGATAAATCGGCTTTGTCTGGCAGAATCAAAACCAAAAGAGAAGCAGCCAAAAGGATTAGCAGTTGGCTCTTCCAGTCTATCTTCTTCCAAAAACCTATAATATAATACAATAATAATAATAATAGGCAAAGGGTGAGTACTTTCGTACTCAGCACAGCCGGGAAAGATGCCCATGCGGCTGACAAAAGGGCCTAAGAATCTTATTTGTGAAAAACAGCCTTAGAAATTATTTTGCTTGTTCAAATGCTAGCGTGTCCACTTTTAGTTGTCG